>CM062822.1:19003575-19603575 GCA_031772345.1 Himalopsyche anomala | reverse complement strand
TTCGTTTAGTGCAAGATTTCACCCACAGATGTCATTATTAGTTAACTAAAACTTTAAATAGAGTTTTTTTTTCGTAACCATCAACTGTACTGGTGGAGCAGTGTGTTGGGTGTCCGAACGTCGCGCATGAAAATTGGGGCATGGTATCGAATCCCACAGCTTGAGAGAATATTTTTTGAAAATTAATTGTTTTTACACATTATAAAATAAAAATGTCATGATTTCAAAAATTCACTCATGACGTCAGAGAAAAATGAAGAAATGAATTAATGACGACAGCGGGGCAGGATGGGGGGGAGGGGGACCGTCTTTCTTGACGTCATCGAAAAGGTGAAATCGCGACCATATACAAACGAAAAAAGTATGTATTTGGTATGAATAAAAAAATGGCGACAGCGGGGCTGGGGCGGAGGAGGGGGAGGGAAAATCGCGGACAATCATTCAGACGGACGGACGGACATTATCGACTATTAATATATATATTATATTGCATGTTTTTCAGATGTCCTTTAAAATTTACTGTAAGATATCGTTTGAGACCAGAAAATTTCAAAAATATAGACAGTTTTCGTTTCACCTTTCGATTTGCATGAAAAGTTGTTATCTGTCACATTTTTGTAATAATATTTTTGGTCGCTGAACTACGCCAAAACAGTTTGAGTTTCTATCACGATCGTTCGAGGTGGTCTCTCGTAATTTATATCGAAAAGTAAAATTGAAAGTTATCAATTAAAAGTTGAATGCTGAAAATAACACAGTTGACGTACAAATGGTAGCCAAAATGACGTGTGAAAATGTAAAGTCACTACTGTTTACTTTTTGTAAAGAGTTCTTGTGACGGAAAGACAAACTGACTTTTTAAATTATATTATAGATAATATAATCTATGAAAATTCACAATGTCTACGCATGGTTTTCATGTAATCATCCATCGCTGACGAACCCCTGGTAAGCAGTAATGTTTTACCATCAAGATTTGTTTCACATCTGTCATTTAATTAGATTCGAAATCATTGTTTTGTTTAATACTTTTTATACGACAAATCCAACAAATTATGTTTCAATCTTCGACGAACTCTACATCATATCATATTTTTTTCTGAGATAGAAGTAATGCAAACATTTATAATAATTTGATATAATTTATTAGACTAAGATAAAATTTAGTATACAGGCGATGTCAGTTGGTTGGAATATAATTAGGCGACGACGGACTTGGGTAAATGTTCTCCTTCGGCCCTGAATCCTTTCAGATCAGCTACCCACTTGGTGCGGTAAAGCTTGCCATCGGGAGCGGTGAATGAGTATTCGCCTTCCTTGACGAGAGCATGGTCTTTTCCGTCAAGGGTTGGTACGAGCGCTCCAGATTCGGTGAGGATTGTGCCATCTTCGCTGACGTAACGGAGAGCGAACTGACCGACATCGTCGTGCTTCTCCGTGCGTTCCAGGACGGAGATGACACGAGGTGTGTCTGGAGCAGCCAGGGCTCCGGCGACCAACAAACAAGCGACAATGATCTGGAAACAATAAAAATGTTTTGGCAATACTCTTTTTCCCTCGTCAACACTTCATGTTCCGGTAAAGATAATGTCAAATTTAGATCTCAATTTTTTTTTTTTTGGACATTGCTTGTTTTTCTTTCTCGGGTTGATCTCGAGTTACAAAAATCACTTGAAAATTCTTAAATATCGGGCGTCTTTACTAATATTATCTTTTACGTAAAATGTCATCATATTTTTTTTCAAATATATATATAGAATAAAAAAAGCAGTATTATTTAAATAATAGTAATATAAAAGACATTAGGTATAAACTATAAGTAAAATTGTGATAATATGCGATTTTTAATCGGTGAATTATATCGAGATTTAGTTCTTTACGAGCGTTTACGAGCTTGCTTAATTTCAATCAATGAATCAAAATACAGGCATTGTAATAATTTTAAAAGAAAGCATGTTTAGTCCATAACCACTAATAGTTGATAAAAATCTCGATAATTTACTTACGAATTGCATTTTGAAAGGATAGTCGTTATTCGTCGAACGAAAGATAGGTGACTGTGAAGAAAAGAATTTTCTTCAACTATTTATACAGTGAACCAATTACTCCATACTTCATTAAATCTCATTAATGCTCGTGAATTTAATACAAAGCTATTAGCGAAACTCTTACATAATGCAACAATTAATTCAATATTTTAGATAATGCTTAATTCATGTAATGAATTTTTAAAACCGTGTCCATTTCATATGTGGTACATACAAACTAAAAACGGAACATCTCAACAGATTTTACTTTTACGAGAACCGGTTGTATCTCATTCGGTCAAGCTTTTTCTTCGGAGAGGATAGAATAAGAAGAGTATAATTAAATGTGGACTTGTAGTAGCTTAGTCGCTTTGTTTTCTCTCATTTTCAAAATAAGATGAAAGGTAGTTGAAGAAGTATTAAAACAACACATAAATTTATTTAAGATTTCGACTGAAGAAGCTTGGTAGAATTTCAATATAAAATTGTAATCGTTTAAATTATGTACATTCACACAAGCTTTGTAACTAACGACCGGAGTCTCCTCAGTTCAAGTCCATCCGTGTACTTGAACGCATGAAGATGCCGAAAGGCGAAACCCTCTTCACTAGTGACAAAAGTTGTGTGAATATGCACAATTTTAACAATTAAAATTTACCACATATATTCATGACATCGGATAAAATGTGTACCTTAACTTGTTCTGACACAAAAAAATGTTCGAAATCCCAACATCATTTACCATTCAGCCACATGACCTGTATAACTATTTTTATACAAAAATATTAATTTTGGCATTACACCCAAATAGAAAAAAATAACGAAAATACAATAACACGTTACTAGACCTTCAACAGGTATTAATTTAATTATGACGTAAATCAATTATCTCTACCTGTCATTAACAGCTAAGTAAAATCAATTAACCTTAACTATATAAGTAGTTGAAATTAACCTTTTCTTTACAGTCTACCCATTTGCTTTCAGCATAAACAATACATTCAAAATGCAATTCGTAAGTTTTTGATTATTTTTTTTTTATTTTTTTAATAATTTGATACAAGTTATTTAGTATTTTACAATGATAAATAATGATTTTAACATTTTTTTTTATATCAAGACCTTTTTTTTTTCTTGGCTTAATACGCAAATTTATTTTTATAACATTCAAAATATTTATGAATTACATAATATATAATATTTATGATTATTAAGGTGGTATAATAATTTATTTGAATTGTGTCTTATAATATGTTGCTATTTACAGATAATCATCGCTTGTTTAATGGTCGCTGGAGCCGTGGCTGCCCCCGACACGCCCCGTATTATCCCAGTTCTGGAACGCACGGAGAAACACGACGATGTCGGTCAGTTCGCTCTCCGTTACGTCAGCGCAGATGGCACCATCCTCAGCGAATCCGGATCCCTGGTACCAACCATCGACGGAAAAGACCACGCACTCATCAAGGAAGGCGAATACTCGTTCACCGCTCCCGATGGCAAACTGTACCGCACCAAGTGGGTCTCAGACCTGAAAGGATTCAGGGCCGAAGGAGAACATTTACCCAAGTCTGTCGTCGCCTGAATAAATCTCTACTAACTGACATTGCCTGTATAAAAAAAATACCTTAGCCTAATAAATTATATAGTAATATTATACATTTTTCATTCTTTTTATTCCAAGCTATTCAAAAAAATTCAAGCCCAGAATCTGAAACTTCACGAAATCCTTCTTAGATTGATTATTCAAAATAACTTCCATGTCTCTTTTTAAATCAATTGCACAATGCATATGTACAAATTTTACAAATCAAAAGAAATATCTATCCAAGTTGTTCTTACTAGCGAAAAGTTTATCAATCTTTTTTATAGAGTTAAAGCCAACTGATTTATTATTATCAACTGAGATTTGATTTACAAAATAAAACGTTTTGAATCTTTGAGTGCATGGAAAACAGCGTAAATAATGTGTAACCATTTCATTTTATTTCAAATATTCCATAATCTCTCTTTAAAGAAAAATAATCATGAATCATAAAGTAAAATTTAATTAACTTTGTTTATTGTTCAAATTCTTCTCTTTTTTACTACTTTAAATCTGGGTTACCATAAATCGGTCTTATAAGAGGTATCTTCTTTTATTTACGTTGACTTACATAAATAAAGTATTGAATCTTTAAGAGAAAAAACTCATTTATTACACCTAATATAAGACACGATATAAATTGAATCTACCGTTTGAGAAATACAAGTATAATATTTAGTTTCACGATAATTATAAAAAATTGACATTAGTGATCAGTCGGCAATAGTCAATAGTCTTGTAAAACCATAAACCTTTATTCGGCTTATCACTTTAAAAATTACAATTTTTTTTAACTATTGCTCCCAATGTAAAGAATATTGGACTAATAATGGAGCTTATTTCAACATAAGTTTTTTACGAGCATCGCTTATTAACACCCACGTCTTCAAACAAAACTTCATTAATCGTTTGAAAGAAATATTTATAAAAACTGTTCGGAATAGTATTTGCCAATAACATTGACCACATGACCACGGACCTAACAAAATAACAATGAATGATAGTAAGTAAACAAAATAGTGTTTTTTTCAATAAATCCGCAAAATCATTATTGGGTTTTCTAAAATATATATTATATATTATAAAATATTTTATTAGGTTTCAAAAGGATGAAAGCGATATTTTTGCAAAAAAACTAATAAAATCCAAAGTGGAAATGTAATTTATCCAATGGAGATGATATGTTGTACTTTGAAAACTGAAAGATGTTGAGATCAAATGACAAAGGATATAGCTATAATATTTTATTATATTTCTACGCATCTGTCACCAGAGTCATAATGACGGAGCGTAGCATTACTGTTGAAAAATTTCAATATACGGACACTCGAAAGAAATGGAATAAATACTATTGAAGTAACTTAGCATTAAAATATTTTTGCATTTTTTTCCTTCTATATTCATTTTACTTATTTACTAAAAAAAACTCTTTATTTTTATATGAGTGTTTAGGTTAATCGTGTATATATCAACTATATTCATTTTTCAAAATCAACCCAATAAGAAATTTCCCATAACTTTTATTAGAATAAAAACATGTTTTTTTGTTAAAGTTGTATGTATTTACAATTAAAATTTTAATAAAAGCCATGAGGCATCATAACAAACAACCATTTCAAATTTAAATACAAAAAATCAAATGTAATATAGACTAAGCCGGAGATTGATCATTTGGAAATAGAATAAGACGATAATATAATAAGTTTGGTAATATAAAAACGAGTCCTGATTGTTTTTTTTTTTATCTAAGCAACATAATTTATAGAATTTTGAACGTGGTTAATCATACATATAACTGACTTAAGTACGTGCATGCCCCAACTAGATCAAAGAGTTAGTGAATTTTATTGGTAATACATGACAAATAATAATTTCTGATCGATAGATGTGGCATTGCTATGTCTTAAATATATACACACGTCTAGCATCAGAAAAGAAATTGGCTTTATATATTGTATATTATATATATTTTTTAATCACGCCAGTTCAATCTTTACATCTTTTCAAGTTATAATCATATATTCGTTTATCTGACAGTTAAATTCTAGGAATGGTATATTGAACTTTTTCGGATGACAGAGTTCATTTAATTGAAAAAGGTCTCAAGTTTCTTTTAGACATGTGTAACACGTGCCTCAGTCAGGTCCTTCACAGATTTTTTTTTTAATTTGAATGTTATTTTCCACCTTTTTTTCAATCGAATTCCTAATAATATCCCATCTTTGAGATTTTTATATCTCTTAATATATGGTTAATCTGAACTTTATGATAAATATCCATTTTTTTAATAAACACTATTAATTTTTCCAAACAGAGCTCAACGTTAGATTAAATAATGAACGCTGAATGAATTTACCTTAAATAAAACAAATTAGTGATTTACTATACATATCACTTTAAGGGTGTTCACTGTCAATGTGATACAATATATCGACTGTGGAAAGGAAAAATGAAGTAACCCACAGCTTATTCAAAAAGGTTTTTTTCGATAATCACAATGTATCAAACTTAATACACGTTCTATCAAAGAGATGCAAGCTGCAAATGCCGAATTAGTATCGAAATTAAGCTTTTAAGATTGAAAAAGATGACCTTGTAAAAAATTAAAACCAAGAAAAGAGACTGAAATAAAGGTTTTTCCTGGACAATTTTTAAAATTAATATTAGGTTATGTCAATTAAACACCATTTTAGAAATCTTCGTGCACTTCAAGGTTGTGTATAATTCATAATTTGTATATGGCCAAAAATCACCAAAACAGGTTTTTTGCGCCTCCAGTAAAGTTTGATATGTCTTTTATTCTTTCCACAGTCGATATGTAATGACATTCAAAAAATAAAATACTCATTTGTACTTATTGACGACCACTATCAGTTGATAGTGTCGGTTCTGATATTATCAAATAAAAGTGGGAATTAGTACAAGTGAGTATTTTATTATTTGAATATTGTAAATATTTACGTTGAAATTTATTTGGCTAGTATTTTGGTTTCTACACGTGATTATTAGAATGGAATATATTGAATTTCACCATACCATTCACTCAAGAAAACAATTGCAGTAGCATTAATATAATTTAATTTATTTAGTTAAGTTTATCAATTATGTACATAGTAAGAAAGTAGATTGTATTATTTTAAGCGACGACAGACTTGGGTAAATGTTCTCCTTCGGCCCTGAATCCTTTCTCGTCAGCGACCCACTTGGTGCGGTATACTTGTCCGTTGGTAGCGGTGAAAGTGTATTCGCCTTCTTTGACAAGAGCGTGGTCCTTTCCGTCTAGGGTTGGTTTCAGGACTCCAGATTCACTGAGGATGGTACCATCGGCGCTGACATAACGGAGAGCGAATTGACCAACATCATCATGCTTTTCTGTGCGTTCCAAGACAGGGATGAAACTGGGCGTGTCTGGAGCGGCAAGAGCTCCGGCGACCATCAAACAAGCGACGATGATCTGTAGAAAATAAACAATTCAAAATATTTTTTTATCATAATGGCTTAATGCACAAGTTAGGTAAAATATACAAATTGTGTACAAGAATTTTTTTCACCGTCGATATCCTTCAATTGTTAATGTTAAAACCCATACTAAAATTGAAAGAAAGTAAAAAAAATCATCGCAAGATTTTACTTAATGATAAACAGTAAGTTAGTAAAAATAATAAGCCTTTTTTATAATTCTCTTGTGCAAATACAAATATAACAGTTAAGAAATTTTGAACATCATTACAAAATATTTAAGTGGATGAAGTGGAAATTTGTTCACAAGTACTTACAAATTGCATTTTAATTTGGTAGATGTGATACTTTAAAAGTAAACGATACAAATGTGATTGATTAGTGTTATTGCCAACTATTTATACAATAAAAATTACTAATATTTCAATTTAATGTCCCTTTCTATTGTAATTAATTATCTATTAGAGTTTTCGACTTCTATTCCGCATTATAAATTATCAAACGCAAGCATTCTAGCATTTCTAGCCATACTATATATATACAATAGTCGTTTTTCAAAAACAACTAGGTATATATAGTATCAACATGCAACACATAAAAAATAAAGGATTTAAACAAAAAATAGTTTTATACACACTTAAATACCACCCGCATAATCGTAAAATTAATATTTATCAAAAAAATTCTCACTTTTTTCACCATTAACCTTTCAGTTTCTAGCTGAGTGCATTCACGAAATTCTGCTTTTCTCTATAATTCGCTAAATACCAATAATATTTATTGTAATATCCAATGCTATTTCAATAATTCAATGAAAATATTACGCATTTTTGCCTGGGGTTACTACACCATGTACCCCGTCGCTCCTCAACCCCATTTTCGACGTTTCGGTACTTAAGTTTTGAAGCAAGATGTAAATTTCCTGGCCATTTATTTCCATGAGGATACAGACTAAATCGTATGTGCCTTTTCATTGAGTAATCTACCGGCAGATGAAGACAGCTTTGTCAAAAACAAAAACAAAAAAATATGTTTTCTCATGATTTATTTTGTAGCTATTTTGTAGCTATTTTTTTTTCAATTGTCTATTGACAAATAATAAAAGAGAGAACTCAATCCCAGTCGATGTAAATATTTGTATCGAATTAAAAAAAAAATAGGTGGTACCTGTTAATAACTTTTCTGAAAAACAAGTTATTGAAACGATAATATTTTCTTTCCGTTTACGAGGTTTTATTGAGAACAGCTTCGACGGTTGCCCTCTAGCATTTTTCCAAACGCATAAAAATACGCAATAGAAGTTTGAAAAACACTTATCATGTTCGTGAACAGGAGAATAGTATTACCACAAACTGAAAGTGCGTCCATTATCCGTATAAAAGTAAACTTACTTTATATTATTTTTTTACTGCTCTGAGTGCTCTGACTTAACATTAATTTTGTGTCGGAAACTCTTTACAATATTTTCAATATGCAATATATTTAAAGCATGTATGACAAACTCGTCTAAAACTTTTATTTTTTATCTTATTTCCTGTACGAGGCGGTTAGTTACCATTGTTTGGAGTAAAGTTACGACTCATTCCAATCTATTGCCTACCTAGCATAGAAAATAAATATACCTGTAATAATTGGGACCGCTTTCGCACATCGCAAGCCTTATCAAGTGATTTAATAAAGTAAGATGAACAGCTCACTATTTTTTAAATTTATTCCCATTAGTATATATTATATTTACCGTATCTAATATAAGTTACTATTTTTTTTATGAATGTTTGTATCTTGCCCTTATTTGCGTTTAGTAGAAATGTAAAAAAAAACTCGACATTCATTTTCTTATTTATAACATAAGAAATATAATTATTTTTTAGTTAATTCATTAGCCTTGCGATTTTCAATCTGATGATACTCTTTAAAGAGGCAAAACATGTGTCACATGTGTGGAGTTATCATATTTAATTTTATATTAAAAATTAACTCTCACAAAGCTACTGCCGAATCCATCGAAAAGATTAAAGGTGGTTAACTAATTTATTGAAATATAATTTGCTAAAAAATCAAAATGATGTCAAATATAAATTTATGTGCGATATACAAAAACGCGTCAATAAAAAATATTGTCAGAGCAGCGACGATATTTCAATCTCATCGTAATTATAAAGCATAATATACATACATAGAACGTACACCATAGTAATCTGCTAGCAAGTTTTTTAAATGTCTAGTGAAATGATTTGGTTTTATTCTGAGAAGAGGATTAAACTAATGAATGAAAGCAACTGACCCACTTACACTTATATTCACTATCAAGTTTTATACTTTAAATGGCTCCCTTGAGTGAATATACATACATACATATTACACTTTCTTCTTGTGAGACTTTTTTTAAACTTTAATACTTCGAGATAGCGGGAAGTGTTGCCGCTTATATTATACGAAACTAGTTTTTCTCTTGCTAAAAATGAAAATAACATTGTGTAAAAGCATTTTATTTCACCGCATAATTTAATTTGTTTGAAACTTATTTTGTATTTTAAATATTTGATGTAGGTACTATCTTTTTTAAATAGAGAGATAGATTAATGTTTGCCTAACTTGATTTAATTATTGAAACTAACAGGATAGTAATAAAACCTTTTTTAAGTTAAGCAAACCTACGCAAACAAATATATATAAATCATGTATTTTCCTTTATTATCACAAACCAAACCTAAACGAGAGTTTCGCTTTATAAAACTATACCTACTAGAATCGTTAATATATTTTTCTAAATTTCCACCATATATAATTTCCATTTTGTATAATTTGCTTCATATTGTATAAAAAGAATTATATTGATATATTTGTCAAATCGTAAAATCAAGAAAAGAAATGCATTGTTATTGATATAATATAATTTATTTAGCTAGGTTGATCGGTTATGTACATAGTAAGTAAGAAGATTGTATTATTTTAAGCAACGACAGACTTGGGCAAATGTTCTCCTTCGGCTCTGAATCCTTTCTCATCAGCAACCCACTTGGTGCGGTATACCTGTCCGTTGGTAGCGGTGAAGGTGTATTCGCCTTCCTTAACCAAAGCGTGGTCTTTTCCGTCAAGTGTTGGCTTCAAGGCACCAGTTTCAGCGAAGATTGTGCCATCTCCGCTAACGTAGCGAAGAGCATATTGGCCTACATCGTCGTGCTTTTCAGTACGCTCCAAGACTGGGATGAAACGGGGTGTATCAGGAGCAGCCAGGGCTCCGGCGATCATCAAACAAGCGACAATAATCTGTAAGCAGCAGAAATGTTGCATTTTTATTTAATTTTCACGAATAGTAATCACAACGAAATAAATTTTATATTACCAACAGAATCTTCAGAATGTTTTCAACAAGATTTTATGTATTTATTAATAAATGATTCACTATTTTAACTGTAGAATCGATGTTCTTTAACCTCCAAAAATGTTTAAACCGTATTAATTTATTAAAAATACTTACGAATTTCATTTTGGAAGGAATAGTTGTGTTACGTTTGGAAAACACGTGATGTCTGTGAATATGCAGTATTTAATTCATCTATTTATACAATTAAAATATTAATTAGAATTAATGCCACCGGCACTAAAGTTTAAATATTTTTGTCAATAACTCCTATAATTAACATTTAAATATAATAAATAATTTTTATTTTTCAATACACTTGTCCAATATTATTTATTTTATTTATTAACGTACATATATATTCTCAAGTTTTTTGACAAAATAACTGATGCCGTTTTATCATCAAAGGAATTTTACATTTAAGATTTGTTTATCTGCTTCTCTTTGTATTTTCATTTATTTTAATTCTGATTTACTTATCGTGATATCACGATTTTTAAAAACTTCAGCCACCTACATTATTCTATAAATAAAAAAATAGGAAGCAAACATGTTCGTAAAATTACTCTTTTTAAAAAAGACACTATTAGGCAGGCATGAGATACATTTTTATTGCATTTTTTGCATATCAAAATAAAAATTACAAGTGAAATAACCTGGAGCAGAAAAATTTATCCACCACGAAAAATATTGTATTATTTCTGTAAAAAAAAAAACCCTTATGACATTTCTACCACATTTTATTTTGATATGCAGGATATCATTAACTAGAATCTCTGCAGTAACAAACAACCCTAGAGTTGTGTTTCTCCATATTGTAAGCATTTCAATTTCAGCCCCCACTTTTTAATTAGAGAAGTGTTTTTTACGGAGATACTTTATTTCACTCGAGTTCGCAGGAACAATTGAAACCAAACATTTTGTTTTTTTTAATATTTAGTCAAAGCTGTATTTCTGTTGCTTATGATTATTTAACATTATGTATGGTTTAAAAATAAAAAGAAAATTCGTGAATTGTCTTTAATAAAATCCTTGTTTCTCCCAATCTTACTGTAGTTTTTAGTTTTTTTTTACCTTTTTATCAACGTGTAGAAAGTTTCTGCATAACATTAAATGCTCTCTTTAATTAATATTTCTCTTCAGATTTTCAATGATAACTTTACATTGACAACGAATTGCACTAGTTCTTCAGAAAGTTTTCAATCGCATTTATTTTTGAATTCAATGCTTAAGAATTTCAGGACAATCTTTGTCGTTTTGATTTTTCATATAAATTATTTTTATTTATCGTCTATATATGAAAACGTGACTGACTGCTTAAGAATATTTTAGAAAGTGTTATTTATAATTTTCGAAGAAGCGAAACAATCCTACAATGATTCGCTATTCCACATCAAATCTTCATTCCAAACGAAACATTACGAACGAAAAAATATTTAATATTGTTTGCACAATCAACTTAAAATAGCAAGGTTAATCACGCCACCGTCAGAACAGTTAAAGACGTTGTTAATCATGTAGCAGAAAGGTCGCAACTGTTGGGCCCTTATCCCCTTGCAGGCTCGAACCGATAAACTATTATGCATATTTTTTTAAATCATTCCATAGATCTGTATCAAAAAGTATTAATACAACTTTTAAATCGTATTATCAGATTTTGAACATTTAGCATCGTTCAAATTCGATTATCTTATTGTGATTAATACACGAGCATGTATGCTTTTTTCTTTTGCAATTTAAGCTATTTTCAGTACTTTTTTGGTATTTCATGACAACACCTGTTTTGATTTGCTTTTCAGTCGAATAAAAATAAGTTTGTTTCTTTGTTTAACCCTACGCATATAATGTAAATTGTGATTAGTGTCTCCGGCTGCGGTTTTGTTGGTTAGAGTTTGCTCTACCGATCAGGCGGGTCTGGGTTCGATCCCCGGTAAGGTCAATGTCGAATTGATTTTTTTCAATTTAAATTTGAGATCTAAGACATGGGTGTTTGTGACGTCAATTCTCCTTGAGTTAATCTCATTTGACTTACAAATATTCTTATCGAGTATATCTCGTATGATCTTTTACTTTCAAAATATATTTGACGCATTTGCATAAGCTGTAATTTCAAATATTTAAAAATAATAATAATAAAAAAAAATCCTATAAATTTAAATTTGGAAATAATGGAAGTACATATTATATATATGGCTTTTCCAAAGACTTATTCCACGATTAGCAGTGATGCAGTCAAATTTTAGTGACATTTTTTTTTAATTATCAAGGAATTAGAATAGTAGGCCTCAGGTGACTAAAAGTGAGGAAATTATTGCTATTATCGAAGCATATCTGAGATGAACGATAATAAAGGTTTTAAAAGAACTGGGTATGCGTCTAGCAACAGTTCACGTGTAACATATTTAAGAATGTTGGGAAAACCCTATATTTTTTTACCTTTTTAAAGTTACGCACAAAATTCGCAAAACTGTTGAGACAATTTGAGACAACCTAATTCTTCAACCTTCTACATTCATAATTTATTACCTTTACAGCGCGGAGGTTTGAGTGACTGACTTACAACCAGTTTTTGTAAAAGATTCATTTATACAGATTATGGCCTGGGAGCGATCATGGTTTATAGTATAAGCCATGTTTTTTTTAAATTTAAATTTATACGAGCAATAGTTATAATTGGTTATATTATATTACACATTTCATTTTATAAAAGTATCAATAAAATATTGTGAGAAATATTTGCTTAATAGTTTTCCTAGACCTCCTATTTCAATTGTCTATAAACACCCAGTCATGAATGAAACAAGTTTACAACCAATAATTGAAGCGTAAGTGCTCTGTATGACCTTTAAAATGCCTGGGGATCGATTGTATATTTGTTTGCGTGTATTAGTTATCTAATAATATTGTTAATTGATTGCAAATTAACGCCCAGAGGAAATTCGGACTACTGTCGAACTACTATTAGCTATCCGTTAAATATTTTAATTACCCGTACACCAACTTCAACAATGTATGTAATTACAATCACAAACAGGTTATTTTTTATGAAAAGGTTTGGTATATAATCAGAAATATAATATTAATTGACATCATTTCTTGTTTATCACATTACAGTGACAACAACTCTAAAATGCAATTCGTAAGTAAATTTAGCAAACTTTATGTTAATCAATGAATTTTTCTTGACTAATGTGTTGATTTTTGTACATTTTTTCTTCAGTAATAGAAATGAGTAAATAATACATGTCACTTAAGATAACATTACATTATTTTATTTGTTTTTCTTCAGATTATTGTAGTTTGCTTCATGTTCGTCGGAGTCTTCGCTGCTCCAGATGCAACCCCCACATTCATCCCCGTCCTAGAACGCACAGAAAAGCACGATGAAGTAGGTCAGTTTGCTCTCCGTTATGTCAGCGCCGATGGCACCATCCTCAGTGAATCTGGAGTCCTGAAACCAACCCTAGACGGAAAGGATCATGCTCTCGTTAAGGAAGGCGAATACACTTTTACCGCTACCAACGGACAAGTATACCGCACCAAGTGGGTCGCTGACGAGAAAGGATTCAGGGCCGAAGGAGAACATTTACCCAAGTCCGTCGTTGCCTAAGCAATGCTCTGCCCATACAAACTGAAACGAAAATTAAACTATCTAACCATATTATTTAAAGCCCTAATATTAATCATTTTTTTACAGTACCGCTGTAAAATAATAATTATTAAATAAATATGTTCTGTTTTCAAGAGCAAAAAATAAAGTATCAAAAAATTATTAAACTTGGTTTTCTTTTATTGTTTTAGACATAACTTAAGCTAGCAGGCAACTTTTAAGCACACAGTATACAACAAAATTTATGACGATTTGAAAAACACGCACTATTATTGTATGTGTATTATGTATATTATACTCATTAATGTACCAAAAATATATTTTTAAAAAGACTTGAGATAAACACAGAATCAATATTTTATAAAAAATCTTCGTCATACAAGAGAAAATATAAAATAAATATTTATTTAAAAGACCCTTTTAAACATTTTTTAAAATCTATTTTTATTTACAGTTAGTTATATATTCTGACTGCTGTTTAAATTCAGATGCTTAAAAAGATTTTTTTAGTTTAAATGTACGATTGAGTTTACATATTCCATTGTCGTGGTTGCTTTGTGGTTTGACGAAATATCTTTCATGTGTAATTTTATCGTTCTGTTAATTAATCAATTTAAAAACAAGAATGAAGCCTGTACTTATAGAATGTAATGCATAAAGTTTCACGAGTAAGATTTACCTCAAATATACGTAGGGATACAAACTTCTCATCAAGACTGAGTGTATAAAACAGAACGCGTGTGTGAAAAGGTCCAAAGTGGTGTTACATTTCATCTCGACAAGAGAAAAATGTTTCTGAAAACGTGTAGTAACATTAGTAACCACTCGTAAGCCCATTGTAATATTAAGTTGTCAAACTAAAACCTGAGTAAAAATGTTCGTCTTACTACGTATGTAAAATGTTTTGAAATAAATAATTGCAGACATAAGTGTGATTACAAAATAAATGTATTTTATTTAGTGGCATATTAAAAAAGGCTATAGAATATAGATGAACATGAATGTCAATAAAGCTACTGCTATGCAACGTGCAAATTATTTTAAAACACACAATTATCCACCATTTACCTTCTTCTGTTTGGTAATATTTGGCACGCGGAGATGCAGTTTATTTAATACTACGTTATAAGCGAAGATATTATTGACATGTACACCATTGTCCTTTTACACTTTTAGTTTGACATTAATCCTATCCAATTAAAACAAAATGGCGAACATATTTTATTTTTATTTACATATATTCTTTATAAGAAGTTTTCTTTTTAAAATGTTTTATATTTTAGATCTCTTACAACTATTTTTCAAGTGTCTATTGTGTGTCAAGTAGTTTCACCCAGTTTTCTCGGTATTTTTAATAATTTTATCTAATAGTAAATGTAAATTTGTTTGTTCTATACGAAATTTATTTGGATCAAAAAATAATGAATATTAAACGTCAAACATTTATTTTTTCTTTTATCAAATGTATTTGAAACAATAATTAAATAGTAAATTTTAAAACGACAGCCAATCAGAATTAAATAACACACATGTGATATCACATTTATTCATATTAAATAACCCTATACTTTCGCAGTTTTTTAATTCCGAAATACCGATTTTTAAAGCGGAAAATGGTATTAAATTAGGTAAAGCAGTATAAATCATTAGGGTTATTAAATGACTCTTCGTCCAACAAAGGGTAAATATGAATAAGCTTTTCATACTGTCGTACTGATATGCATGAAAGTCTGATCAAGATTGATAGATACTTGTATGGACGAACTACCCTTTTTACGGTTATATTATATCGGTGATGATCCCAATAAAATTGGTCGTATTTTTTACTATTTTTTTTAAATAACGGTCTGCTATTGATACATTCGTCAGATAATAAAATCCCGATTGGCATAAGTGATATGAATTTTTATCCCTTACTTTTAATATTTAACCGTTAGTTTGAGCGATTAAATTACAAAAAAAATGAAACAGCGCAGAGAACTTCTGCTTATTTTAAAATACTGGAAAAAAGAAGCCCCGTCAAATTATTTCTCAGTAAATTGAAATATTTTCTTTTTGAGTAAAATATATCAAATCAATTAATGAATAAAAAAATATATAACTAACTTATCGTAGAATTGTACCTACTAAATATTAAAAAAATACACAAATATTTGTTTATACGTATTTTTAAAAGCGGTAACCTTATATTGAATTGAGAGTATATAAACATGCAAGCAAGTAAAAAGGATGGGAAAAGATAATTTGTATGCAATATCACGCAGCTATTTTTATGATCACAATTTGTATTGAACTTTTCCGTTTTATATTATACAAAAGTCTTTGAAATGGTGCACAGAGCCAACCCATTCACAAAATGCAAACAAAGCTTAGGCTTTGTATTTTTACTATGATATTAATACACAACGCGCGCCAAAGACAATCCACGCTTTGCAAACAGTACATTACAAAGGTTAAACGTATTTTTGAATTTTTCACGATGGGTGTATTCACAAAAAGTTATTGATAATTTAATAAGGCTTTATATACACAAAAAAAGTAAACAATATTAATATTAGCAGAATATGTATTAAATAGGATTTTCGTAAAACAATTTGAATGCTCTTTGTAGAGCATCAGTATTAATTAGCCTATGTTTGGAAAAGAACATATCGACTGTGGAAAGAAAAAAAGACGTAACCTACAATATTTTCAAAACACGTTTTTTTCGATTATCACAACGTATCAAACTTGATAAACGTTATATCAAAAGGACGTAAGCTGCAAATGCCGAATTAGTATCTAAATTAAGATTTTATGTTTGAAATAGATGACCTTGTAAAAAATTAAAACCAAGAAAAAATACTGAAATAAAGGTTTTTCCTAGACATTTTTTTAAATTAATATAAGATTATGTCAATTAAACACCAGTTTAGAAGTCTCCGTGCACTTCAAGGTTGTGTATAATTCATAAATTGCATATGGCCCAAAATCATCAAAACACGTTTTTTAAGTCTTCTGTAAAATTTTATATGTGTGGGTTACGTCCTTTTTCTTTTTCACATCCGATATGTATGTATGCATGCTCACGATTCCTTGCCTAATCACCAGTAACATGAACACTTTCTTGGATAACACAATTCTCATTCTGTCTTTGCATAAGCTAAAAGAAATATGTGTGCCAGTTAATTTCTTTTCTGATTTTTAAACTGGTGAACGTGTACATAAATCAGAGTATATCGGTTGGATAAAATCATATGAAATATTTATAAACTCTCATTATCTAGATAATTTATAAACGTTTCTTCTGAACCTTCTCCACCATAAATTACATAAGTCTAATAAATCAAACAACTTCATGTAGAAGTATTATTTTTAAAAAATCTTTGCTGTATCGGTTTTAATAGTGAGTGGTTATGAACCAATGTTACAAATTTTATGCAGGCTTTGTTCTCAATTGTTGTGCACGACGTAAAAGTTTTATAACAAAATGAGAATTAATTCAACAACAGTTTCGAAGCTTCGAATGATTATCATCAAGCATAAAACGGCGTCTTCTAAATACAATATTTCCACAATAAATGTACTCGGTTGAATTTTATGACGTTTGTTATATATTTATGATTTTCATCACCAAGCTTTTTAAATAAAATAAAGAACGTTGTTTCTCAACCAATCATTAATGTGAAATAAAAAATCTTTTTCCATTTCTTAAGGAATAATCTAAAAGCCAATACATATTTTAGCATCATTCCAAAGTTGAAAGTATGCTTCCATTTGAATTTTGTTTGCTTATTATAACTTACTCAAAAAATATATAATACGTAAACAGTTTCATTATTTCACCAGTTAAATATTGAAAAAATATATAAGTTCCTTATTTATATTGATAGTGTTTTAATGATGTATAAATCAAAGTCGCTGTCAAAGGAGCTCAACAACAATTTTGAATGGCCTCGTTATTTTTTTACTGGAAAATACTTTTCTGATAGGAAATAATATTCCGTTATTTTATAAGACAATTTACTGTCGCTTCTGAGTAGTGTTGTTATACTTTTGGTGTCGTGTTTTAGTTTAAAGTCGGAGTAGTTTTACTTTTTACGACTCCACAGCCCTGCTAGTTTTTAACATGTTATCAAGGCGTATGATGACATGTTTATGCAGGACTATTAAACATCTAAAATTCCTCAACTTGGTTGTATTTATAATAATTTTGACAAAATGAACGGATCATTATGTAAGAAAGATTTACTGCGTACTATATAAACGAAAGGGCTTAAACGCCTGAATTGTAATAGTAATAAAGAGTATGTAAGAATTAATGATGAAGACAGCGTAAGAAAAATGGAGGAAGATGGAAAAACTTATTTTACTTTGTTCTTTGTGGCTTATTATTATAAATAACGATAAAAAAAATAGTTGCGTATATTTATCAATTCAAACAAACGCGTTTTCAAATGTTTTGTTTTTTACAAAAAAAAAGCTATGAATTTAATGATATTCAACAATCATCTGGCATATATATATATATATATATATATATATGACGACTGCTTGATGTTAGAAAAACTATTGATACTATTTTAAGATGTGTGTATCGCTAAATATATTAACTGTTATATGAATGGTTATAATATTCCACTTGAAGACCGCATGTAGTTATGTAGTATGTATATTACATTAAATATAACAACGACAACAATTAACATCGCAGTAGATGTTATCTGCAGAACCGTTTCAAATAATCTGAGAACCAGCTGCGGAATATTAAATGAATGAAATTTCCCTTCTACCATCTCACACAGAGAATGTATATTAGAGTGAAAACTGCAGATACTCTCTTCAGTAGTATAATTATTTATTTATTTTTACGATGTAGAAAGAGGTTGTACTTTAAAAGTGTTTTTGATTGAAACTCCGATGAAGTAGACAGCATAAATAGTTAGCAAGGACGTGACTTGATTAAAAATCCCGAACGGATTCGACTAATTTCCCCGACGCAATTAAAGTGTCCTGACGAGGATGCAAATAATTAACTCAATCAACAAGAACCATACAAGGTCCCAGTGTTTGCAGTGTTTAAAAAGCTGTTGTATTAACATTGTGTTTTAATTCAAGTAACCCTAATTTATACGTCAGAATATCATTCCTCACGGATTACCATAAGATCATACGGCATAACAAAAGAAAACATTTATTTACTTACATGAAAGTATCATAATATCGACAGTGGTTTTCGAAACTTGAAACATATTTTGGCAGGATTTGATCGTAGGTAAAAATGAAACAATGCTTTTTCCACAAATTTGTATAATTCATATTTAACGTTTCATTAAAACTGAGTAAGACCATATCAATAAAGTGATACTTGTGCTGGTAAGAAAATCGAGTTTTGTGAAACAATTTTCCTAGCGAGTTTGGACAACAAATTCGGAAATATTGCTTGAGCTAGGTGATTTTATAATATTATATATATCGACCTGCGCAGACATTCAACACAAACTATGTCATACTGTTTATTCGAGGCAACGCATGTTGCTACAAATCACCGCCACATAAGACACGCAAGTATTTTTTG
The DNA here is from genome assembly GCA_031772345.1 of Himalopsyche anomala. Taxonomy (NCBI): domain Eukaryota; kingdom Metazoa; phylum Arthropoda; class Insecta; order Trichoptera; family Rhyacophilidae; genus Himalopsyche; species Himalopsyche anomala. The sequence continues at coordinate 19,583,973 of CM062822.1, read as the reverse complement.
TTCGGTCGATAACATGTATAGTACATTTAATTCTTTTTTTACACGTTATTTACAAGATTTTAAAATAACACGGTCCACTAAAAATATGTTATTTTACAATAATTAAAAAACAGAACGGATTTACAAGAAATTCAAAAATACCCGACAGTTATAACAAATAAAAGGCTTCATTAGACGTGTCAGAAATTTCTAGCGAAGAAATCAATTTATGTGCAGTACCTCATAATAGTCATTGGGTATTTATCTGAAAAAATCTTTAATTTTTAAAATAGTTTTCTTTAAAACTCTACGTAATATGGATTTTATTATTACATTTCGAAATTTAAAGAAGAAGTATTAAAAGCTTTATGAACAGCGACCAAATTTATTATTTCTCACAACGCTCGACAAAGTTTTCGTAAAAATTTTAATCTGATTTTGAAAAGCTCCCAATCAAGCACTGGTAAAAAATACTGGAATGAGATTGTAGGTTTCATGTGTTGGGTTAGTTGACTTGCTGCCACACTGGTGGCAGTGATTTAAGTGAATAAAGACATTCGATACATAAATAATAATATGTCGTTGGTTTTCCAATCGGATTTGCTCCTAGTGCTTTTAACTTTGACCACTTACAGCAACATCATATCATCAGGTAAATCATGAAATTTGTATTTATATTAAAAATAGCATAAAGTAACAAGTATTCGATGTTTAAGTGTTAACTAAAAGAAAACATCATCTTTACTCTAAAAAGTTTAGTGAAATCATCAATGAATTAATTATACATGAATCTGATATATATCTGATATACATACATACATGAATCTGAATTTAATAAATATACAATGAATCAATCAATCATGGTTACAATCATACAAAAAGTTTTGATTATTTTAATCTTCTACTATTTTATAATAACTATATTTTACTTTTAAATTTTAGATTTTTTACTCGTATTGGTTTGAAAAAATAAAATTATCATCATTATTGTATTTTTACTGTTTTTTTTTTATAAAAATTGGAAAAAAATATGTTTAAATCGACTATTTTATATATATATATTCCATAAACATATGGTTTTCAATAACATTAGTTTTTATAAATACGGTAAACTTATTTTCTAAATATATATATTATTATTTTACGTGGTTTCCATTATGAAAGTAAACAATAAAACTTCGCTTCTACACAAAAAAATGTGATTTTTACCTTCAAATAACTATTTCTGAAATCATGTTTTCATAGAATTGACGAATAATAAACTGTTTATATTACATACATATTCATATGTTATTTTTCCTGATTTTTCACTCAAAATTTACACTGTAATTTATTCAAATTGTAATAAGTAGTTCAGTGCGAAGACTCTCACCCTCCATATTGTACAATTTCTGCCTGTGACGTGTACAAATTGCTGAAAAAAGAAAAATGTTTGAACGATCAGCCAGAAATAATTAACTCTGAAATACAGAACGACGAAAGCGCAATTCTCCTTAAGGCTGACAATGGAGACTTCAGATTAAGGATGCTAGAAAGGCGGTTGCGAGCAATGGAGCAACCGGGTGAGAAATATTATACTTGTTTTCTTTTTAATGCCTTTTCACCAAACGATTTGTTTTGTGTTGAATAACTGTAAGTTTTAGTTAATCTCTCCAGACATCAGTGGCGGATCCAGAAATTGTCCCAGGAGGGGGCCATTCAATTTGAAAATAAGCATGATACATAAATAATACATTAAAAAATAGATGAAAGCCTTTTTTATGCGATTTTGAAATTACGCGATTTTTTCGGACGACACCGTAAAAAAATATTTTTTGCGCTAATTTGAGGAACAATTTTTTTTTCATACATTTTTGATACTTTTTTACGCGATATTTTGATTTTTGGAACCGATTTATCAAATCATATGAAAGTGAGGTTTTTTTACGCGCCACCTTCCTCCAATGTATCGCGTAAAAAAAGATTGGGTGTATATAAAAATAGTCAATATATAATTAAGTAAGAATTTATTCTATTAAACATAATAAACTAAACAATTAAAGAGCCCATTTCAAAATAAAGTTTTAATAAATAATAAAAATGGAAAATAAATTCTCCCAAGGAGGGGGCCATGGCCCCCATGCCCCCCCCCCCCCCCTTGGATCTGCCAATGCCAGTTATTGTTAGTTACATAAAAGTTTGTAGAAGTACATTTAACCGAATGGTCAACGTAGCTAAGTTTGGTTGCAATTTTGACTGACTCAAATTCCAATTTCAATTTCAATCGATTAATTGATTTTTCAAACGATTTATGGATTTATATTCGAAGGCTTGATTATTTTAATTTCTTTTACCCATCTTATCCTCTGTGCAAGGCATAGCGAGAGTGGTCATCTAACCACTAGGCCTGTTCTAATCTTATTCTTCTATACTTAAATCTCTTCGGAAAAAAATATTGAACGACCGAGTTACAAGCTGTTTTTTTAGAACAACTTCTGTTGACATTGTTACAAAAAAATGAGATAAGGATATTTTTTATGCAACAGGAAGTGTTGAAAATATTTCTTACATCTTACTATCCATGCATACAGATACTTTTGAATAAAAATATATAGGAACATAATAAATAAGTGTCACATAAACCGAAAGAAAAATGCATCCTTTTAAATTGTACTGTCTAGTGTTATTGTAGAAATGTAATAAGTATTTAATGAATATATTGATATTGTTGATGTTATTTGAATTGCAAAAGAAATAAACAAATCGAATCGTTTAGTATGGAGTATTTCTCGACACCGAGATCGATGGAGAAAATGCAAACAAGGGAGCTGCCGATGTGAAGAAGAAGTCCATACCGTGACATGTTGGAGATCTGATTTTGCGTATCTTCCAATAGCCCAGACAATACCTTATGACGTCATTCAATTGTAAATATTGATTTATTTCTACAATCAGTGTACGCATAACATCATCTTTTCTACCATACACACTTCTTAAAATGTAAATTAAAGTGATTTACTCATATCCAGTCATTATCTGACCGTTTTATGTTTTAATCAATATGTACTCTGTTTGAGCAAGTGGAATATTTTATATCTCCAAACATATAATTTAAAAATATTTTATTATTTTTATTTAATAAATTTTAAATCAGCATGAATAACTAAATGTAAGAAATATTATTATAGAGTTAGTTTCACAATCACTATCATTAATGTTATAGACAATGACACAACATGATAATCACAAAACTAGGGCCGTGGAGTCAGAATCGGAAAAATCTTATCATACGAGGACCCATTTAAAAAATACATTAATCTATTCATCATATTTATCAGTGAATGTACTATGCACTAGAGCTATTTTAGAAACTAGAATGATCATTTTAGGGGGCTCACTGTCATTACTTGTTGCAAAAGTATTATGTTAAAAAAATACAATACTAAATATAAAATACTTGATCGGTTAATTATGCTCGTCATGAGTAAAACGGGTTCTGATCATTTAAAATAAAAGTGGAATTAGTAAAAATGAGTGTTTTATTTTTTAAAAAAATATAATTATCTGATATATAAATTAACTGGGTGATGTATAGGTGGATATGAGTAAATTTAGCCAACAATTATTGGGTACCTTTTGTAATTTAACAATTTATTTTATTCGACTACTCAAATACCGCATCAGTACTAACAGTGGTCCTGCATCAAATCCGGTTTCTGAAACAAACACTAAAAATATCATTTTTTTAGCTGGCGGAATACGTCCCTTCATTGTTCTATCTTTATATATTGTAATGGTGTGTATTTCATAAGTTTATTTAAATATTGTATTATGTTTTCACGTTTTATGGATATTTTTTTTAAAGGGACTTGGGAGTTAACAGCTTAACAACATTACACAAAGATGCCCTCCGCGGTCTAAATAACCTTTTGGATCTTGATCTGTTTGATAATCGAGTCAATTACTTACCGCAATCTGTTTTTGACAGTTTACGTAATTTGAAAAATTTGTAAGTATCCATTGTTGTTTTATCTATCCTTTATTGATATCAATAAAACGATAAGTGACTCATTTACAATTATTTAAAATACTCGGCTTAGAGTGCAAATCTCCTATCTGCAGAAATTACAATTATACTTGAGATTTCAAAATCGTAATAAACCTTCAATGAGTATTTTAAAAAATATTTCAGATATCATAATTTTTCATTAATTCACAAAAAGATACATGGAAAACATACTTTAATTAATGTTTTAATTATACTTTAAAGTTTTTTTTCTGTGAATTTTAACAAAAAAAGCTGTGTTATTTAAGACATAGTACATCATATAGGTCCATTGGAGGTGAAGTGAGCGAAGAGGTATTTTAGAGAATAAAATGTTAGATGTGTTTTAATATTCTACACGTCTTAAAGTATCGTAAAAGTGAAGTAACCTCAGTTAATAAACATTGCAATACTGTAAAATTCCGTAAAATAAAAATATCCAATCGACCAAAACACCAAATAAAGACGTGGTTGTATTTAAAAGTCCAAGAAAAAAGTTTTAGCATTTTACTAGTTGGCTCACATCACCGATCGATGACTCATATTATACATAAAAAATAAGCTTTGTTTTACCTCAAATCCATCAAAAATATTCATACTAGCATTTCAATCTTATTTTTCATATTTTGGAAACTAAGAGCTTTGTACTCTGAGCTGATGATATGCGTGTTTTTTTTATTATTTATAGCCAGATAATAAAATTCTTAAAGATGATTAATTATTTCATATTTCACAATAATTTGGTTTTTGAAAATTATTTCAAAAATTAGAATACAATGTAATATAATATATGTTATCAATATACATTTCAAAATTATTTGATTTATTTACAGTGTATACAAAAAAGCAATAATAACCTTTTACTTTTGTTTCATAAAAATGAAAAATGAAATTCTACGGCCGGTACCTGAAACATTTTTCAAATACGAAATTGAAATCCACGGATATTTTTTGTCGAATGTTTTTATTTCGATTACAGCATAATACGTATTTTGTGTTTCACTATTTACAGACGCCTTCAACGAAACTACATTGAAGAAGTACCTGATCATATGATAAGAGGTTTGGGAAATCTCAAGAGTATCGATATATCACGAAACATGCTATATGCTTTACCGTCCATGTTTTTCATAAATAATCATTTTTTAGAAAACATTGATCTCTCCAACAATAGAATTTCAAAATTGCCTGGTGATTTATTTGTAGGCGCTTTGAGTCTTTTACAGTTAGATCTATCACGGAATTTATTGACAATCATTGAACCATGGATGTTTGCTAACCTGAGGCAGTTGAAAATATTGAAACTGTCCGAAAATAATATCACGCATTTTCCTCAAGAAATATTTGACGATCTAGTAAATTTAGAAATTATGTTTCTTAAGAAAAATACATTAATATCTCTGACAGAGGGGTTATTTAAAAGAATGAAATCTCTTATTATCTTGGACCTTTCTTCCAATCGACTTTCAGAGGTAAATATAATTAAAATAATATCTTGATAGTCAAACCTTGTCATGTTACGTTTTCAATACATGTATGTTATTAATTTTTAATATACGTTTTTATTCTTTAAAAAGCATAATAATTATTATTTCATGCAACAGTTTTTTACATACAACAAGAAAACAATATTTCATAGTGGAACAAATATTCATAAAATTATTATTATTTATTTTTTGATTGAAATTTTCTTGGAAGACTCGTTATAATGAAGTTTAAAAATTACATTATATAATAATATTCATAAAGCTAAGATTTTAATCTTTTAAATATGGTGCGTTTTGGTAATTATTATAAATTGACAAATACAAACGAAGATTGAATTTGAATCGTTTAAAGTGTTTACATTTACTCAAATTTTGAACATTCACTGACCACAGATGGGTATGATGGTTAGTTAAAATCCATCCGTGCACTTAAACGCCTGAAGATGTCGAAAGGCTAATCCCTGGTCGTTAGTGACAAAACTTGCTTAAAAGCAAAATGTTTACTAATCCGATTCAATTTGCATACGACAACTCGAATGATTTTAAAAGTTAAATTGATTTTGGTTTAAAGAAAAAATAATATATATATTTTTGAGTGTATATCATATGTAACCGTTGTGTATTATAAAAATAGCTTATTCTTTACCTGAAAAACGTATAATCTAATAGGACATGTTGTTTTTTCCCTTGTAGTGATATTTGAAGATACGTTAAACTTTTTCAGTTCTACGGGGACGAATTTTACTATCAGAAAAATTTAAGGCAACTTAATATGGAGAAAAATTTAATAGTCAGCATACCAGACACATTATTTTCAAATTGTAGTAACCTTGAAAAAATTATTCTCTCGGAAAATAAGATAGAATTTTTAAATTTGACAGCTTTTCAAGGATTAGACAGTTTGAAGAAGTTGATTCTCACCAATAATATGCTGAAAGAAATTCATCACAAAGTTTTTTCTTTTCTACCCAATTTGACGACATTGTAAGTATATGCAAATCAATATAATAGTATTTATTAGTAAATCATGGTTTGGTTTATAAGTTTCAGTTTTGAGTTGATCAAAGGTAAACCAACGACTGTATTTCTTTGAATTAGTGATACAGAACTGTTTCTAGTTTTTTTTTTTATAAATTAAAAATATATTACATTGGAAAAAGGCATTTCTAGCAAAAACCTTTTTTACTGTTTGTTATTCAGGCCCAATTGCAAATAATATAATTAAAGAGCTGTGTGTTAAATATATGACAACTTGTTAGTCATATGTCCTATTCGACGATTCGCATTGAATACCAAGTCTTTCTTCAGAAATTTTACATCCACTTTTCTTCTAAAAAAATCACCGCAATATTATTTTTAAATATTTAACATAAATCGTGTTTTTTATAGACCACTTTACATCAATACTCTTTTATATGCTTTCAATAAATATACAAAAACTGTAATATAATAGAAACTGTGACAACTATTGATATATTTGATAATAAACTAAGTCCACTGCTTATTCATCATCATTATCTAAAGCCACATTCTGAGTGCGTTTACTATTTCGCATATCATCTAGCAAAACCATTCCTAGCAGCAAAAACCTATTTCAAAGTATAAATTATCTTTTTATCCATTTTTTATCACTGTTACATCAATCAGCCGTTTTTATCAAAACTTGATAAGATTATTTCAATAGAAAATTTACAAGGAACTAACAAAATGAATTATATTGCTGATTAATAAGAAGTAATTATACCACATTAAAAAATATATTGTCAGTTTATCTATCCATAAACTATAATCAGTCATAGTTAATCCACTACTGGGTTAAGCTACTTCATTGTCATGTTTCTCGAAAGAACATAATTTTCAATCCCAATTAATAAACGAACATCGTAGTAATGAACTTTCCGTAAAGATATGCGGTCTTTCTCTCTCTCTCTCTCTATCTGATGTCCAAAAAAGAATGTTTATCTTAATGTATTTGTACATGTGTAACAGAAAAGACAGCACATAAACACACATTTTATATCTCTGCACATCGTGCGCATAGAGCGCACTGCGATAGTTTTAACAGAATGGCACCGTTACTTGCGGGCCAATTATCAAATATATTTGGATCTAGGCACTGATTAATAGACTCTTTTTTGTTGTTATCATCGAGTTATATAATTTGGTTGTTATCGTTAAACAAGTCAAGCTAGTTAAGAAACGTATTGTAAAGCATATTATTTTATCTCATTATAACCACTCTAATACATATAACGAGTGGCCATGACTAATCAAACTTGACAGATCGACTATAACAACCACAATAATTAAATTTGTGTTATACCAAGCGTAAAAACTCATCAAAGACCCTCCTTTATTATTGCCTGGATCCTAATAAAAAAAGGAAATACGCTGTTATTTTGTTATATTTTTGAATGGTATTAAATCTTGTCTGTTTTTTAACGTATTTATATAACTTACAGAATTAACCATATTTAAAATAAATATTGTGTAGAGACCGGTAAATCTTCGTTTTATTTACCTGTAAAAAACATATGTTTATCTAAATGATATTGATTTTTTTTTCAATCCAAACTAAATATTTTAACTTCAATATTGTATTGTATCAACAAATATTTTATTTAAGATTATGGTGGAAAATTTTTACATTTATTAAATAATATTCCAAAGAAAACTGTTAATATTGTATATTTAAAACGTATTATATTAAAATTTTGCTTTCTATAATTTCAGATTCCTATCCTCGACATAAAATTTGACTAAATATTAAATTATGCATACTTATTTTTAATTGAAATTAATGATTTTTAGTGACATTTCTTCGTCGCAAATATAAATTTTAACTTCACTAAACATTCTATTTGAATATTTTAGACATTTGGATAACAACAGATTTCCATCTCTCCCCTCACGATCATTAGACCATCTTCCTAGACTGTCATCAATCAAGTTGGCTGGTAACCCTTGGAACTGCGACTGCCACTCTCTTTATATATCAGCGTGAGTATATCGCTTATATAATATATATATATAGTCTGAAGATGCAAAACATGACACCATTTTCATTAAACAAAAAAAAACATTGAAGAGAATTCTTAATTAAAAATTCATTTTTGATAAAAGGTTTCAATACCAGATAAAAATATTAACAAAAACAATAACATTGTTTCAAAAAATATAATATATAATAATAACAAAAATAGTTAATATCGGCCAATTGGAACCGTAATACCGGTCGAAAAACCAACAGTGCACGTTGCGAACGAAATTTATCAAAATGTTTTGAAAATAAAATTTGATCGTAAATTCTATAATATTGTGCAAGACTAATGTCACTAAGCTAAGGCCCGTGAGCTAAATACGCCCCCTAATTTTATAAATAAAATAATAATTTTATAAAACTTCTGACAACAATAATATTTGTCGTCGTAACCGTTTGGTGACTACTGGTGGGAGGCATGACAATTCTGAGCAAAGTTCTGAACCAAAAATCCACTACCTTATTACTTATTAAGGTGTTAACTGTGGATTCTTGGTGGAGCGGCATTGTATATCAAAAACACTCACATATCATGATCAGGATCATGAAAATTATCTGACGATGACCAATCGATAGTCTTTGCCATTAACGAAACCCGTACTGATCTTTGAAAACATGTGGCAGTAGTACAATTGTGTTTTATATATTAAAAAAAACAATAGCATATCGATTATATGTCGATTCCACAATAACCGTATTAACATTTTTCATATTACGGTTTTGAAAAAATCATCCGAAATAGAGGAATCATAGTTTTGGCCAGGGCTGTGAAGTCAGGTAAAAAAATACGGTACCGACTTCGGTTTTAAATTGTAAACCGACTCCGACTCAGAATTTATTCTTCCAATAATTTCCATTTAATTTACATATCTGTATAAGATTAGATCATTTTCGTCACTCAATAATTCCAGTAAATGTCACCAAACACAATGATGAGTAGACTAATATTTTTTCAAAATCCACAAATTATTTTTTTACAATTTTTCCGACTCCGACTCTGTAGAGTCAGATTTTGGCAATACCGGTATTTCGACTATCAACTTTGACACGTTTTTTTAATAATAAGATGAATCTATCGACAACAATTTCCTGTTTACACACTATTTAGCAAGCAATATTGATAAAAGCTATGTTTATATTATTGATACCATTATTACTGACAAAACAAATCATGAATAGCTTCTTTTCTTTTTTATATTTATATGATAGGTATTTGGTATCGATATTAGAATGTTCTCTGAGCGCGTTTTTTTACTTTAAATACATACATTCGACTGTGGAAAGGAAAAAAGAAGTAACCCACACATAACAAATTTTACAGGAGACACAAAAAACGTTTTTTGGTGATTTTGGGCTAAGGGCAAATTATGAAATATACACAACCTTGAAGTCCACGTAGGCTGATAAATTGGTATTAAATTGAATTTACCTAATATTATACAAATATTTTTTTCTAAAAAAAAAACTTTTTTTAAGACTTTTTTCCTGATCACAATTTTTACGGGCCCTTCTTTTTTCAAAATCAAAAGCTTAATTTATAAATTAATTTGGCATTTGCAGCTTACATCTTTTGACAGAACGTGTATCAAGTTGTATACATTATGATTATCGAAAAAAGCTGTTTCGAAAAACTGTGGGTTACGTTATTTTTCCTTTTCACAGTCGATATGTATGTTATGAAGTGTGTAAGAAATCTCTCCGTCGATCAATTCCTTTAGCAGTTCGCTCGCGTCATCAATATTGAAACATGAAAAGGTTTTTTGGCTTATTTTCTCATATCGTTCACTTCTTTTGCAAGCATATAGCTAGTGTTATAATATTTAACTATGAATTTATATAGTTTTTGATTATTATTTTACTGTATTAAAGTGAAGCTTTCCGCTGTTCACGTTTTTTTTAGTAATACATTTAATCATTTAGAACTTTTTGATGTTTATAATATAACTTTTCCACTAATAGTTTATTATATTTAGTCATCGTTTGATGTTATTTGTTTTTTTTATGAACAGTGAAAATGTAATGAGCACATTAGTTAGTATGTACTCAATTAACTTAAAACGCCGCGCTGCAATCAACTCCATTGTTCAATTTATTATTTGGTAACTATAGTTATTTTAACTCATAGGAAAGCAGGTGTTTAGTTATATATTTCAAATGCTCTTGTTTATAAATAATCTGAAAACAGGAAGACATATGAGAACCTAATTAAAAGATACATATTCAAAAATCTGCGAACGAATGAATCAATAAAAACAAATAGATTAATTCATAAAAAATTTAAACGTAATTACAATGTATCGACTTATTTTTAAGCTCACCTACACTTCGCCTAATTAATTTATTTTTTCCCTTGACTTCTAAATACATAATCGTGCTGAATGAATTAGAGCAACTCTATATACGTCAGATATACTCTCTGTATATGTCTCTGTATATACTCTGTATATGTCAGAGCAACTTTATATATTCAGAATGTCAACTGTACGGTTTGTGTCTGTGATAACAAATTCACACATTTTTTTTTACAGATGGCTAAGGCTGAATGAACTCAAGGTGTGGGACTATGAGCCTACATGTGTTTCGCCGTGGAATGTAGAAGGCAGATTTCTTCGTGACTTGATGTTTCCTGACTTGTGCACAGGGCAGTGGGCCAGCATGGTTAATCTTTCTCCAAGATTGCCGATTCATCAGCTCCTGGCTCTTAACATCACAGTCAATAGAAAACCACAACAAAGATCTGAAGATAGCTACAAATAGATTTAAAAATTATATGAATATTATATCAAATTAATGTCAATTTTCTTTCATAATATGTTACATTTTAAATTATTCGTTGAATCAAATGCTTTTGGTCAGTACGTTAACATTTAAAAAAACAAATTAAATAAAATCAACAATCAATATTCATTTTGTAACAAAAAGATTATTTCAGATGACATAAAGAAAACTAGTTACATCTTAAATACGAGAACTTCAAAATCAGCTAGTGATAAACTGATATTATAAATTAATTAATTAAACACAGAAATAGAAACACAATAGAAGATAAACTTTCTGAAAAGGGTTTTTTTATATAATATATCTATAGTTATTAGAATGATAATAAGACGTAAATTTTAGAAACAAGAAAATAAGGATCGACTAATTTAAAATAGTTATTAATAATTCTCATTACCTGAGCAAAGCCGTTCTTGTTATAAATGTTTGTCGAGTAATATGTGCAGAAGTAGCTCTTTCTTAATTAATTTTCATTAAAAATAAATTCATTAGATCGCATATTAATAATATGAAGCAATAACATACAAAGGAAAGAGAATATTCTACAACATATTTAGAAATAAAATATACACATATGTATCCACTTTATAACAAAATATTGAATTCATATTTCTTTTTTATATATGAAAAGCTGTTAAAAATACTTAAATACAGCAATAATGCCCAATAATTCAGAAAAAAATATACTTAATTTGAGGTTTAATTGGAGAGAACTAATCACTCTAGAACATTTTCCATAAAATATACATTCCCAACATACAAGTCGTGAATTTCAAATAAAATCAATATTTTATACGGCAAATTTGGAAATCGTACGCAAACCTGATTTGTATTTAATTTATAATTTTATTGAGAAAAAAATAACAAATCAAATATTAATTTAATGCGCTCAAAAACACTCACAATACACCTAAACTTTGAGCATTTACTATTGAACATAATATCATTTTTTTTTTTTTTTTCCATGTCCGCTCCCAATATGGAGCATATGGACTCCTAATGGAGTTTATCTCAACAGAAATGTTTCTACGAGAACTGCTTGTTACTCAGTTGCTCAACCTCTCTTTTTCCAAAGAGAGTAGGGGGTAGGAATAGAAGGAAAGGGCAAGAACAGGACTAGTGGTTAGCTAATCGCTCTCCATACGCCCCGTTCATAGGATAGGATGGGTGGGAGGGGAGAATGCAAGACATCACATACATCCATGCCTTTGAACAGAAATTCATAAATCGATTGAAAAATCATTTTATAAAACTGCCCGTACCGGGATTCGAACCTGTGCCCTCCGTAGCGGTAGCCAACGATGATATCATATACACTATATTTAATAAAACCACATTAATAATGAATATTTATTTTAATGGCTTTTTATAAACAGGTGTATTATCATTACAAAATAGGATATCTCAATAAAATAAGGATAAGTAGACATTCAACATACATTTGCATATATGGTTTTTTCAGTACAAGATTTTTCCGAAAACGAATTTTTTTGGTCAAGAATACTCCCCAAACAGATTCTTCCGTACATAAAAAAAACCCCCGAAAACGGAATATTCAGAAAATTCAACATTAAAATTGTTGTTTTATTTTGTGTCAAATATTTTTCAGATCCGGACCAAGCAAAATGTTAAATATTATTGATATTTATTTTTCGAAAATCTGTTTTAATTATAATCTGTATAGTCTCGATGTCGAATCTTGAATATTAAGAATATTAAAATTTACGGAAGTGTCTTGTTTGAATGAATTGATGTACGTATATTTCTTATTCGGGAAATTCGTTTACGTCCTATTATGTACAGAAAATTGGTGCTCAGAAGAATCTTGTATGGAAGAATCAAGGAACTCATAATTATTATATATGTATGTTTAACGAGAGATCGAATAAGATTTTCCTTCGGAAAAAAAATCCTTAAGCCCGCACCATATTTGGGCAAATTTGGCTAGAAAAACACTACAAACGTAATTTGGTCATGTTAAATGTCGCATAATTTTTTAAGGTTTGTATATTTTACAGCATTCCAAAGAAAAAGTTTTTTGATGTGCCTGAAGTATTGTTTTTTTTCAATTATTATACTGTTCTTTACATCAGTGTTCTTCAATCTTTTTACATCCGAGGACCGGTAAAAAATGGAAAAATATCTCGCGGATCGGCGTCTACCAACATCAGTCAATAAGCTCGTAGGATGACATATAGATCGCGCCACTACTTATTGATAAATCCATATTATGATTATCAGGAAGTACCAACTTTCAAATAATACGTGTCAAAATTTAACAATGACTACCGCTTAGTTCACAAGTTACAGTGGTTTTAGTGATGCTACTTTTGTAATTTTCAAAACAATGGGAAAATCTGAATTTCGTGTGTTGATAAAGCATTGCTTTTTAATGGAAAAAAAAGTACCGTTCAAGCAAAGCAGTGGCTTGACAAGTGTTATTCGGAGTCTGTTACATCGTTACAAATGGTAGAGAAGTGGTTTGGTGATTTCTGGACGCTCATTTTATGATTTCTGAACTAGGCGTCACCCAAATTTGGTAGTTGTTCCAGAAAACATCAAAAAAGTCCACAAAATAATTTAATAATAATAAATAATGAAAAAATTACCGATCGTAAATTGAAGTTGCGTGAGAAAGCTAACACCTTAAAGATATTACATAACAGTTCATTTACCATTTTGCATCAACATTGAGGATATAATCAAGTCGAAAATTTTTCGAAACATATAAGTCTTCGCGGACCGGAGCCGGTCAGCGGACCATAGGTTGAAGAACACTGCTTTGCATTATACTATTGTAAGACCAACATACAGCGAACGAGTGTCATAAGAGATTTATTATTTCAAATCAATTCAACTTTCTATCATTTATCTTTGAGTGGATTATTGCAATTATTTTTTTATCTGCTTGTGTTAAAAAAATATTCATGTATGACATCATATATGTACGTTAATAGCAATCAATTATTTATATCATATTGATTGGAAAATTGCTTTATCTTTTTTAATTGCGTCGTGAACCTTTATTGTATTATAAAAAGAACGATAAAGACGGCAATATATTAAACTTGTATGCTTGATATAACTTTTATTGTAGTCGGTAAGTAATTGCTTACTGAATTAATAAATAATTAAAATAATTAAATTTACTGGAACAACCTAAAAAATACACAGACATGAAATTAACAAAAAATTGAAAAAAGTTATTATATTGTAAGTTATTTCTCATATTTTTATTGCAGAATATATCTTCAAACTATTGTCTATCTGTATAAACACTAAAAGTTTTAATATTTGATATGTACTTTAAAAATCAACTAAACTAAAAAAAACAACAGTCTCTACCGTTTTCTACCGTCGGTTGTTTGCGTGACACATAATATCACGGGTTTGTTTGTCGGCGTGAAATAAAATGCCGCAACTAATTACCACTATTCCATTATTTTATTATTAGGGTAAAATTTTAATAAAACATGTGTTAAAACAACTTGAGGGACACTAATGTGGAACATGGTTTTCGCAGCGCGATCGCGCTGCTTGGATGTAAAGGGGTTAACAATTAAGTTTGTAGCTGATTTTATTAATCAGCTCCACAGGGCTGTGGAGTAGTGAAAAAACCGCGACTCATATTTTAAAAAGATGTAAAATTTTATACATATTCTTCTATATTTTTTAATATGTACTAAAATGAATAACTTATTGTTTTTTAATTATTATTTATTTTTTTAAATCCGAGTCCCCTGTTTCTTTATGACTGCGACTTCACAGCCCAGTATTTTACAAAAATCAACTGGTATAGTTACCATTTTATCAGGCTTTTCTCAATATGTTTTCTTTTTGATAATCAACATTTTGATTTTATCAAAATTTAAGCAAAGAATTTTATCAGCAATTTTACTAGAAGATTTGAAAAATTTCGAATACACATTTAGAGGAAAGCATTATTTTAGTATTTGTTCACTTTTTATTTCACAAATAAATATATTTTTTTTGTCATTTCAAAGTAACAGGTTTTAAGAATAAAATCCAATCGTTAAAAACTTTAAATATAATGCAAATCGTCACCAGAATCTGTTATCAATAAAATTCGAGGACATGTTATAGAAATTAAATCGATCTTCCATTGCCTATTCATAAATGAAAGATTACGCTTATAAAGACAGCAATCAACGAGTTCTCTTATCTAGTTATATGACTAAATGTTCGATATATAAAATTAACTTATCTGCATTGTGATATTAGTACCTAGTTGATTATTGTGATTCTACAGAGCAACACGATTCTTTTTGAGATTTTCATGATTTTACCTCAATAATATTAACGAGTGCGTGATAAAAACAAGTGTATTGTGTACAAAACATGAGTGTACTGTGATAAAAATGTCGCTCAAAATTCACAGAACTGTGCCATTTTGTTTGCTTTTTATAAGTTGTCTGTGTCTAGGAAGAGTTACAGGTAGCAAGCCAAAAACATAAATCATTATTCCCAATTCATTATTCAGCAAAGTGGTAACAGATACTATTTTCCGTAACTGTACTCTGTTTTAATTCCTTAGAGACATTATTAAAACAATATTTGCTTTTAATTGATTAACGAATTTGGATCCAGGATACTCCATGTAAAATACTTTCTTCAGCAAAACGAGAAAATACCTTACGATCAATTGTAGAATTATGTTTATAAAAATGAAATGCAATAATATGATCAGGATAAATTTCTTTCCGCGAACAATTATTTGTATATGAAAAAAAATCAACAAACATTTTTTACCATCGCTGTGGTTATAATTTTTTTTTCAGGTCTGTATTTTTCAATTGATGAATACGCCAAAAACCTAAACATGAATCGAACATATTTTTGAGAAACAAAAAGTTATTTGAGTGCGTTTTTCATCAATAAAATAACGTCTTTTTTTAATTTAGTATGCTTGAATTATAGTTTTTAGATCTGACCGGCAATGCCAAGAAAATCTTTGAAATAATTTTAATTAAAATATCGGTAATGTTTGTCATTATTGAAAAAGTGTTAAATATTGTGTTCATCATTTTATCACTAACTAGAACATTCTCTCTTGAATGATTTGTAATAGCTTTCGATCCATTTACTGGTAATGAAAAAAATAGTTGGTAAATACCCGCTAGCTACAATAAGTATGGCGTATTCCAAGAACTCATGACGTTTCTATGAATATTGTTAATGATTTTAGTTTGGCAGTTTTTTAAATAAAATTGTGATAATTCGTCTGTAGCATAAAACCATGTTAATCATAGTTGTTTTATACAATAATATAGCTATAATTATTGCAACGGATTAATTTTCGAAAAACGTCACACATTCTTCGTAAGATAAAAAATATTATCTTTTAAAGTGCGATATAAGAAGATATACATACAAAGAATAAATTATATATATATTATCAAGATATTGTAAACATGTCAACAATTTTACTGAGAACTAATAAACTTAACATTTTTTATTTATACGATATAGGTATGTATATTACATTTTTTTACCATGTCCGTTTCTAGTATGGAGCATATGGACTCTAAATAGAGTTTATCTCAACAAAAGTGTTTCGACGAGAGCTTCGTGTAACTCGATTATTTTTTTATTTTTTTTGGATAGAGTAATAATAAAAATATACTCGAAAATTAGAACTAGTAGTTAGCTAATCACTTCCGCCATACTCCGTTTTTAGGATTGGATGTGTGGGAGAATTTTATAGATCACAGATATCAGTTTCTTCGAATACTAATTCAAAATTTGATTTATAAAACTGTACTAGGATTCTATTCTATTAGCGTCGTGGCTGAGTCAATTCCGTTGATCACTCGGCTAAAGGCCGGCATTTTAATGAAATTCTTTCATTTTTAATGATTTCTATAGAGATTTTAATTGTTCTTCAAATGTAAATCGACTTTATTAATTAGCCATTTAGTTATTTGTTTTCAAAAATGTACTGTTAAAATGATAAGTACTCATCATATACCTCATGCAAAGTACTGTCTTTTTTGTTTTTCGAAGACATTTGTTATTATAGATAAAAATATAATTCGTGTTACAAGCATTAGAATAATCTGTACGAAATAACATCTTTAAATGTTACTATTGATTAATGTGACTCATTCATTATATTTTTATTGTATCGTACTCTTAAGTTCTCCTTGAAGACATCCAATGTTTAATTTATGTTACATTAAAATAGTTAGGTGAAGAAAATGAGTCAATTAAAACGGTCACCCAAAATACTTTAATTTACTATTATCAATGGTAATCAAGCATTGAAAGATAAAAATTAAACATAATACGAAGATGATTAAAACTTTATTTCATACACAATTAAAACGTGAGTTATCATATCGGAATTTTATTCAATTTCAGCAAAATTTTATTGATTAAGAAGATAAAACGATTATGTTTCCAGTGAGATATTTTGAACATTACAATGGTAGAGCGCACGAACGTGCTAAAGACAAGATAATTTAAATTATAGTAAATGCAATTTTAAAGTATTTATCAAACTGAAAGTTATCTGTTAAAGTCATTTTTTTAAATTCAGCACTATGAGACATATTTATAATTTCGCTTACTCTCGATCCACAAAACTGCAGTTTTTTCAAAACTTCATTCCTCAATAATAATATTCTAAATTATAATTGCATTTGACATATTTTTTTAAGCTCAGGTCAATAGTCCACAGACCCAAGGGTGGGCTGGAGGGGGCTCGGGGGGCTCGCACGAGCCCTTTGTTAAATTTTAGCGCGGCCGGCGAGCTCCTTGTTAAGATAAGAAAATCATTCGTCTTAGATCAAATCAGCACCTAACTGCAATTTCTATAGATGGTTAAATTTTATTATGAAACAAGACTTAGTACCCTCTTCATTTTTTCATTCAGCGTGGTGGGCTTCCGTGCCGGACCTCATGGGTTCGAGTTAATCACTAGTCCTGTCTTGGCCTTATCATTCTATCCCTACTACTCTTTTTGGAAAAGAAAGGTTGAACGACTAAGTAACAAACAGTTCTCGTAGAAAAAAAAAATTGTTGAGATACCTTCATTAGGAGGCCCATATGCTCTACATTGGGAGCGAAAATGGATACAAATAAATGGATAAGATTTACCGAGCCCCTTGTTAAGATATTGGCAGCCCACCGCTGCACAGACCCAACAGATCTTATCTTATTTACAATAGACACGTACTTAGAAAAAATAGTATTTACGAAATAAAATAGCAATTTATTTTAAAATTAAATTTAAAACGACACTCAAATGTGCTGGTTTCAAGTAAATCGGGTTGCGGATTGGCAATTTCATACAATATATCACAATATAAAATACAATAACTACCCGACAATCTGTTCAGAGCCAGTAAAAATGTGTGATTCAAGATATAATGTAAGTATTGATTTTGTATTCGGAAAAGAAATCTGGCGGAAGGCATCACTGTACGAAACTCTCGATAATATCATTTTGGCAAAGATATCAGATGTTTAACGTGGGCTTAAGTGTTTCTCTACGCCGATAATTAAGGCTCTAAATTACTACAGCCCGCTTTAAATATCTTACAATTCGATACATAGATTTTATAGACATTATCATTATCACGCCATGCCTCTATGCATTGAAACCTGTATATTTACCATTTTGCGATAAATATGAATATAGAAGTTTTAAAATTACCAATGGATGCTTATTTTAGCTACTATTTCATCGCAATAACCACATTATTATGCTGTCAACTTCGTTAAACGCACACAACGTGTCACCCAATTCAAATAATTGTATGAGTTTGGTTGTGCTGCTCTTAAATTAATTAAGTTGCAACAGGTGTACTTATAGGAATGTGTTTGTCTTTATATTATCGATGCCGCTTTGTTGATTATTAATTGTGTGTAAATAAATTATAAATATTATTATTAATTAATATAGTGGTAAAATGTATATAAATTCATAGTTATTTTAAATAATTATAATGAAAATATTTTTTTATTCATGTCCGCTCCCAATTTGGAACATATGACCTCCTTACGGAGATATCTAGACAGAAGTTTTTTCTACGAGAACTGCTTGTAACTCTGTCGCTCAACCTCACTTTTTTCAATGTGAGTAGTATTGAAAGAAGGTTAAGGCTAGAACAGGACTAGTGGATGACTAATCACTATTGCTACACCAAGTTATTAAAGGATCAGAAGGATAGGAGGAGAGGAAATAATGAATTGACACCACAAACACCTAGTCTAGGATCACAACTTTGAATTGAATAATTCTCAAATTCACTGCGATCTTACCAGAAATCGAACCCAGACCTGCGTGATTGATAAAGCAAGCTCTAATCAACTGGGCCACAGCAGACGACAAAACAAAAATATATTATAATTTAATATTTATAATGCTATAGAACGCTAAAATTGAAAATAAAAGTCTAAAATAGAGAAAATAGAGCAAGTATCAACAAATATTCGGTCGTTTTAATTTAAACATACTTCTTACAAATAAAGAGTATAAATATTTCGGGAATAAAACTTTTTTCATCGTGGATTTCTTAGAAGTGCTGTAATAAAAAGGGAAAATAATATTTTATATGTACGTACATGCAGATTTTCGGTTTCACTCGATTTTATCGAGTACGTGTCTCTAAGGACTAATGAAATCCCCAGATTTCGCAAATACCTACATATATTACAGCAGAACATAATTGGCAATGAATCTGAAATTGCAATACCCATGCGCAATAATTTTGCTTCCAGGCGAAATACTGAAAACTAACATTTCCACCAAGGTTGCCAGGCGTCCCTACTTGAGCGGGACTGTCCCGAGTTCAACAGACAAATCCCGAGTCCCGCATTGCCTCTGAAAATCCCGACTTAACAAAAATTGTACTACTTTTTTTACGAAACTTATGAAATTTGATTTACGGAATAATGAATGTGTATAGCTTATGAATATTAAACGTGTAGGTACCATGAGTCGCGTAGAGACAGTGAGTCACCAAGACCCACTGCATAGCAGGTATACACATATTCTCAATTCCACATTCCAATGCAATTTCGGAAAGAATATTTAGTCTAATGAATGTAGTCTGGAGAAATTAAAGAAACAGATTATTATTAAAAACCGTTGAAGCGGAATTAATGATCAAACAAAATTTTGATTACAATTGTATTGACTTTAGAAACTTTTTATCAAGTAAAGATGGCGAACATATTTTGAAACAAGCTAAAAGTCAGGAAAAATATTTTCAATAAAATTGTTATGATTTTTGTTTTATCTTCTATACATATGTGTATTTTGTATACATATGTATATATTGTATTAACATACGTATATATATATATATTATAATTTTAATAAATACCCGTTTTTTTCTTAAGTTCTTTGTTTTTTTTTTTGATCGTTCGAAATAATGAATGTCCCGATCTGTCATTTTGGAAACCTGGCAACCCTGATTTCCACCCACCCATACGAAACAGTCCGATTTCCGGCGGCTATTGAAAATGATTGTCTAGTGGTCTTCGCCACGTTCACGGGTTCGAATTCCGGTACGGGCATTTTATTCATGAATTTTAAATAGATTTATGAATTTCCGTTCGTAAGAATAAATGTCTGTGATTTCTTAAGTTTCCTGCCATTTATTATATCCTAAAAACGGGTCGTAATGAGATTGATCAATAATAACTAGTATTCTAGCGCTATTCGTCAATTCTTACTATCTTAAAAGAAAAAGAAAGGTTGGATAACTGAACAGAGCAGTCTTTGTAGAAACATTTCCGTAACAAATAATCATACTTTTTTGCGATGACCGTCTGGTTACTTATTTGATCAAAGTACACGATCGATATTTGAGTAGCTTTTATGTAATTATGTAAAATCGATTGGAAATTTTGACATTAATCTGACAAGTTGACAGATGCCAAACACTGTCATAAAGTATGTGCTATTATTGCATAATCTTTTCTTAATTGATGCAATAATCTCGCAGAAGTATTACGGACGAATAATAAAGCTCGCAATAATGTCATTATGTTATATAATGTAGGTGTACATATCAACGACAGAAAAAAACTACTAATTTTATCAAAAGTTTTTGTAAAAGTTGTGGATTGGGAACATGACAAAAAAGAGCAGTACACACATATCTTAAGAATTGCCATGTGGCGACCTCTGCTCGTATACATCATCTCACAAATCGACAGTTACTCAAAGGAATTCGGATATTTGTTCGTTCCATTATATCTAGTCAATGTCGGCCTGTCATCTTTTCATACACCCATTTCATTTTCTTCTAAAATAAGCTCTCGTACCCACTGTTAAATCACTACCTTCTAAGAACATGGAACTCTTCTGAACAGTTATAATGTTTTTCAAATCTCGTTTCCATGACGAGTGGAATTAAAAGGACCAACCACTTAATCTTCAAAAGTAGTCAGGCCTTATAACATCTAACATATCCATATCCTGGAATCCAAATTCACGTATTGATCATTAAGTACTACTAGTAGAATATAAACTTTTACTTATCTACAATAATGTAAAACGTAAAACTAAAATATATAAAGAAACAATTATTGTTGCTATGATTTAGGAATTTGAAATATTTAACTAGATGATCAATTATTTGGTTTCACATACAGATTACTTTGTTTTTTCTTTAACTAGGTCAAAGTGCGAACTGCGAAATAGAAGATGTTTTAGAACTCGATTGGACGACAAATCTTAACATCGATGTAATAGACACACAGAGGGGAGAAATCTTTAGGAAAAAGACAAGAAATATTAAAAGTCAGTAAAATATTTGACATATTATACGTAACATGGCCACTTTCATTTGAATCTATTCTGCTTATCTAATTACAAACATTTATTTTCAGACTTCACCATACAATACCCAAATGGTGAACTTAATAAAGAAAATCCGTATATAACGGCCGAATTAAAAGATGGTGAATTGGTTATATCTCTATTGGAATCTTTCGAAGATTACGAAGAATACGAGACATCAAAAATAATATCTATGACACTGCTCATGACGTGTTCATTGGATACTCGACAACTGGTATACTTTTTTTACAATCTATTTGAACTCCACGATTACAATGGTTTTTTATTCTGATAATACAATCATTACTCGAGTGTAATATGCCACTCTTAACAGATGCACGACATTCTTCAGATGACGTTTTAATAGTTTTTTTTTATTTATTTTTTCTAATGATAGAACATTTTACTGAAACTCGATGAGGCTGTTGGGCTGCAAGTTTTTGAAAAACTAACGTCAAAAATCTTGGTGGTTTCTGTAGTTTGTAGTTACTATATCATTTAATTTATTATAGTATAAAGGATTATAAATGTGTTATTATTTTATTTTCATGTGGGTTATAGAAAATATTTTTTTTAAAAGAGCGACAAGACCAGGGGTGGGCTGGAGGGGGCTCGGAGGGGCTCGCGCGAGCCCCTTGTTAACTCAAGAGAAAGTAATATTCTCGTATCAAATTAGTATATAACTGCAATTTCTAATTTACATATTATCTACGACAGCTTCAGTATACATAATAGTATATTTTAAGCTATTTGCATTGATAAGTTTACGGTAAATTGCATATTGTTACATATTATAAGTGTATTAAGTAATAATCGATTGCTTATTTAAATATTGCATATAATTGCATTGGAGCAATTAGAAAATTCACTCCTTCCTAAGAACACTGAGAATTGCTTCGAGATTAAGCGAGCCCCTTGTTAAAATATTGGCAGCCCACCGCTGGACAAGACATAAAAGTCTGAAATTGTTCCTTCCAATTCGTAACCTTTGGCTCCCCTATTATTTATTATGCTTATGGATGATATATGTAAAAGTAAAAAATATTTTTCTCGTGTCAAATAATAAGTCTATATTATTTTATCACTTCTATATTTGTATGAAAATAAATTCTCAATTTTAGTACATTTTCTAACGGTAGACTTAGCGAAAGGGTATGTTTTATATTAAATTTTAAGCCAACAAAGCTATTTTATACCACAGCTGTTTACATAAAATCCTGATAGCAGTTAATGGGTTACAAAAATGTATTATATCTATCGAATGAATGGTATTTTGAAATGTTTTTGTACATAGAATTTAAAAATAAATTATAAGTAGTAGTTACCTACTAGATGCATGCTGATGGTATTTTATTTTATTGCTTAATTCATCATTAACTGAAGGGCTTGAACGATATAGAAGGGCAAACTGGCATTTACTCTATTATCCTACTTCCTCATACGTAAGTGAGGCTGCGTGAAGGAAATAAAGAAATATCCACTGTTCTTATAAATAAATAGCTCCACTCTTATAGAAATTTGGATTTATAATAGTTTTCGTTAAATTTGAATAGTTCAAATTTAAAATTGAAATTCCACCAAGCACCTTCAGTGTAAATCTTAAATTAGTTTTAGTTCATTTAGTATTTATATTCCTTGAAATAAATCTTATGATAAAATTTTACCAGATTGTGTTTACAAGAGGTTTTTGCTGTCCTTAACATCAATATCAACAGTTTATTATGTAACAGAGGTATTCTATTATTTGATTTCTAAAAGTCATAGAAAATATCCTCAGGCTATTATTTATAATATCCACAAGATTACTTTTATGGTTAGTGCTAAATTTTCACCAATATTATCAACATATTTATGAAAATAATAATAATGATCATGAATTGTAAAAATCAACACTGATATGCAATCTTATATAAATATTATACTAATTTATAGAAGATGCGTTGTATATGCCACATTTCAATTGTCTTTTATACTCTTTTCGTTATAGGTTGTGAAACACAAAATTGAAGACACCAACAACCATGCACCAGAATTCATGCCCAAAGGCACAAGCAGCTACGAATTTGTGATATACACTCCTGCTGGACCAAATATCTCAATTACTCAAAATCAAAATATCATTGTACGAGATATCGACATTACCAATTCTAAAATTGATTTTACTATAGATCCTAATGATTACTTAGAAATCTCATACCTCATGGTGGACAGTTCAAAAAAGGAACATTATGCCCAGATAAAGACAAAAAGAGTTATCATGAGTATTGATAAGCCTATTGAAATAATGATCTATGCAACGGTAAATCCATTTATATTTTCTATTTTTACTGATTGTAAAGTCTCTAGAATAAATTAATGGTAAAAAGATTCCCACAACTTGGCCAAAAATCAACTATTTATCTATCAACCCTTTAGCTTATTACGCCTCTACTTACATAAAAAATATGGCAATAAGTGGAACCAGGAATAAAATAGGATAATTGATTAAATCGGTCCTCGATACCCTGCCCAAATGTAATCGGTACCAGAACTGACCTTTTTAATATGAAAAAAAAATAAAATTTAGTTTTGAATGCCATTGTATAAGAAACTCTTATCAGTGATCAAAAACATGTAAACTGAAGACCAATAGGAATGCTCTAATTTGACAATTTTACCATACAACTGAACAGATTATCTATTATTTACCTACTCAATAGAGCCAGAGAGTATAATAATGTAATGTTGTTCTTCTGTAGGATGTGGATGAAACAGATGGCCCTAGGCTCACAGCAAGTGCAACAGTTATTTTAAAATCAGATCCAAATACTCAACTCCCAGAGACACCAGTTTTCGAACAATTATTCTACACTGCTACTTATGAAGAAGGAAATTTAAAATTTGACAAAGAAATATCTTTATCTAAGGGTTTCGATGAAAGTGTAAAATTTCAATTGACTGGTGGTAAGTTGAGCATTAAAATATTTTGAAATACAAAAGTGAATTTTTTAAGAAGACTTACAAAAAGGTTTCGAATATTTTCTGGTGAACTCTCAAAATGGATGCCACCGGTTGTTCATTTATTGCATCAAGTAGCATACAATAACTTTAGAAATGCTACACACTTTCAGTTATTTATAATGAATCACTGTTTAAAAATAGTGCAACTTACGATCCTTGCGTACTTTAAGACATGATAATTCATATCACACCAATTGCTGTTTTAAAAATAAGAATGTTATTTATATTATAATCCAGGAAGCAAAGGAAAAAATCTTTATTACTGGTTTCTGATATTCCACGTGATTATGGCCATTTTTCATATTAATTGTTCAATGTTTGCAAAACAGTAAAAAAGATAAAATATGTTTACCTTTATTTTGTACCAAGTACAACACAAAACTTAATTTTATTTTTTTCAGAAAACACACAATATTTTAAAGTGGCAAATACTGGTAATAAAATCATTGTCTCTTTGAGTGAGCAAGCTATTCCAGAAGATATTACACAGACAAAGGACTTTTTTCTGTTCAATTTGATTGCTGATAAAGAATACACAACTGGAGGAGCGGCAGCAATACATGTATTTTTTCCAAAAGGTAGTATTAAATGAGAGAGTACTGTATTGGTCGATAGATTTTTTTACTTTATACTGTTTGCATGGTAATGCTTATAAATTTTGCCAAAGTACAAACATTTTATCACCATACAGGAGAAAGTAATCAGGTGCAATATACAGAGTTATATAGAACCGTTAGAACATTAGTAATTAATTTATACTGTTATAAAATAATATAATATTATGTTGGGCACTCTTTCACGACAACTTTTATTTTTGTTCCAAGTAGCTATTTAGTAAAATGCACCTGGTCACATTCTCTTTATTGTGTGGTTAACACGTCATCTTATAATAATATAGTGTAACCAAAATGTATCTTACAATTGAGGCTATCAATGATGTATCATATACCCTACTATTATTATCGTTTTAATTTTCTTTGTACTCACATAGGTATTTAAAATAAAGATTAATGTTTAGTTCTACTATAATATTATAAGCATAATCAGATAATAAACAATTTCAATTGAGAATGGTCACCTAGGTCAATATTGTGAATAATGTAAAAAGGAAAAAAATACTAAAAAAAAGTATTGTTTGGTTATTTCTTTACCTATTGGATATTATAGAATTTTACCAATAATAAAATTATGTGTAAACTGTAATAATAACTAAGTATTTTCTTCATTCTCGATGATTCCCACTTCTTGTACAGCGATTCTTAAAAAGAGTCTCCAACTTCACTGTGTTAAACAGGTAAGAGTTTAGATATGGTCATTTTACAACTTATTTATTGAATATTATATACCAACCAATTTTCTTTTACATTATTAAAAAGTTGGAAGCTTACTTAAATGCTTCTACTTTAATCTTGTAATTGAACATATTTTTAACATGAAATCCTGTCTTCTAAAAATGGTAAGTTACTAGTGTTACATATTATAATATCGATAAATTGGTCATCATTTCATACTTATATTTATTTAGTCTATTTCCTAGAACCAACAATCAATTTTATATCTACTGACATCAAAATAGTTGTTGAGAAAAACTTTTCTTTCCTATCTTAAGCCTATTTCAAAAATTAACAAACATTACAACATTATCTCGTAATACTGTTGCAAATCATTCAGAAATCTGACTGCTAAAACTGTTATCCCTTCATATTTCAACTTTTAATTCTTTATTCTTGTGTTTCGTTATTTTCTCTATAAAAATTCTCAATTGATGTTATTTACTATCTGCATTATTTTCTTATTCTAAAACTACCTATCCTATAACTTTTTCTAATCATTTACTAATCACTGATGGGTGAACATGATAAATGTGGGAAATTATGACTACTGTAATGAAAAATTAATAAATGTAATATAAAATTAAGTTTGATAACTATGTTATTCCACTAGTTGTGCTACAAAATGTGACACGTGTTTCATTTCATTGAGGAGTGATTTTTTTTATAATAAATTCCAGTCTTGCTTTTCTAACCTTATTTTTTGATGAAAATTATCTGATCGTTATGTAACGCACAATGAATGTAAGATGTGGATTTTTTTAGTTCCTGAATTAGTACTGAATTTCGAAGAACCTGCTTATAAAGCAATCTATCATTTTATGAATAATAGTTTGATCACACCACAAATAATCTTAAAAGACGGATATAACGCAGACGTCACATTCACACTTTCCGGAGGTAAGTACCTTTTTTCATAGGTTTTGAATAGAATGAACGCAGTCTATTTTGATTCTTCATAGTTCTTTGATACCTCTTTTCTTGTTGGTTGCTACTGTGTAATTCAAATTTATATAGGGAGTGAAAACAAAAAGTAATTCTATCATTGGAATCAACTACCTTTTTTGTAAATTACAAAAATGGCTATATCTTTAACAATGTTAATGTAAAGCCAATGTCTGTCTCGTCTCCTAATCATAAAATACCTGTATTTTCGTTATGAGTGGAAGTTAAAAATATTTCAGTTGATTGCAAAGATTAAATTTGATACAAGTTGAAATTCAATCTTTTATAAATAAAGATTTTTTTTAAAAAATACATAACATCTTTTAACGAAATTGTTTTACAGATAACAGCAATCTATTCAAGGTGTCGCATGAAAATGAGATAGTGACAATAGATGTGTTGAGCGCATTGCCCGAATCACTATTAAACGAGGATGCATTTGTAGTCATTGCTTTGCACGCTTCCGCAGCAGGAGCATCAATCAATGCCACTTCAGTCATCACTGTATCACTAAAAAAAGACATGGGTAATTTGAAGCTTCATTTGTAATACAAAATATTAAACCATAAAACATTTTCTTTGTCAATGTTGCATATAAATATATACATATACAGTCTTGTTAATAGTTTTAAAACTTATCCTTTTCATCTCTATTTTTTAAAGGGTTTTTGGTATTGTTTGGTCTTGAGTTTATACAAACTGAAATTGAAGACTCTCTTGATGATTTCTCCTCTCTTCTTCTGGTCGGGTTTCAAGGCCCACGGCCAGTGGCGGATAAAGCACATGGCAGGCCATAGGCTGAATAAAGTTTTGAGGCCCTGTTTTTTCAGATAACATAAAAACGTCAGAAAACTTCAAGTAAAAATATTTAAAAATCTGAACAAAAAGTATATGGGTTATAATATACAAGCTATTTTTGAGGCCCTTAAGATTCAAAGGCCCCAAACGGGACCCTCATTTGCTTATAGGATAATCTGCCACAGCCCACGGCGGGACAGGAGAGTAGATGGGGAATGAGGGGATTAAGGAGGTTGAAGTAACATCACCCTTCTGGGTCTTACAAAATCTGTAAGAGTGGGCCCGTTGTAGTCCACAGTCAAAAATGATTTTATGGTCATCTCTCGTTGGGATTATCGATCATGTCACTGTAGAATTTCTACACTCTTTGATGTGATCAAAGAGTGTATCTCTATATCATTGTGGAGGATGACCTTTCACACGTATTACGGCGTACATGTGATGCCGCATAGGGTTTAATATTAAATGACCTGTAAAGGTTTTAGTCTTTTCATATATATGTGTGCCTAGATGGAGATCATTGCAATATTTATTTTATCCGACTGAAAAATTATTTGTAATTTTCTAGCACCTGAAATAATTCTAGAATTTGAAGAGCTTTCCTATAAATCAATTTATTATTATGAAAATAATAGCTTAGTTACTCCGATGATAATTCTAAAAGATGGATACAATGCAAATGTTGAATTCACACTATCAGGAGGTAAGATGCATAATTATTTTTTTTACCAATTGTCATAATCTGTAAATAAAACAAATTCCGAGAATGTGATTAGCATCTTGTAACTTTTATATTTTTTCAGACAAAAGCAATCTATTCAAGATATCAAACGAAAATAAAATAGTGATGATAGATGTGTTGAGTGCATTGCCGGAGTCACTTTTAGATGAAGATGCATTAGTAGTCATTGTATTACACGCTACGAGAGCAGGAGCCGCCATCAATGCCTCTGCAGTTGTCACTGTATCACTTAAAAGGGAGACAGGTAATCACATATAATAATCATTCATTTTTAAATTCATGTATTATAAAATGAAATTGTTCTCAGCGAAAGATGCTTGCATAAAAGTGCATTAAAAAAATTATTTTACCCGTGAAGAAAATTATTATTAATTTTTCTAGCACCTGAAATAATTCTAGAATTTGAAGAGCTTTCCTATAAATCAATTTATTATTATGAAAATAATAGCTTAGTCACTCCGATGATAATTCTAAAAGATGGATATAATGCAGATGTTGAATTCACACTATCAGGAGGTAAGATGCATAATTTTTTTTTTTTACCAATTGTCATAATCTGTAAATAAAACAAATTCCAAGAATGTGATTAGCATCTTGTAACTTTTATATTTTTTTAGACAAAAGCAATCTATTCAAGATATCAAACGAAAATAAAATAGTGATGATAGATGTGTCGAGTGCATTGCCCGAGTCACTTTTAGATGAAGATGCATTAGTAGTCATTGCATTACACGCTACAAGAGCAGGAGCCGCCATCAATGCCTCTGCTGTTATTACTGTATCACTTAAAAGGGAGACAGGTAATCACATATAATAATCATTCGTCTTTAAATTCATGTATTATATAATGAAATTGTTCTCAGCGAAAGATGCTTACATAAAAGTGCATTGCAGAATTTATTTTACCCGTGAAGAAAATTAATATTTATTTTTCTAGCACCTGAAATAATTCTAGAATTTGAAGAACTTTCCTATAAATCAATTTATTATTATGATAATGATAACTTAGTCACTCCGAAGATAATTCTAAAAGATGGATATAATGCTGATGTTGAATTCACACTATCAGGAGGTAAGGATATATAATTTTGTTTTTTTTTAACCTTTTGGCTGCCTTAGAAAAAAGTACGTTTGTACCTAGCGCGCCGGCTATAATTTGCAATTATTAATTTAATTAGGTATTGACGAGATAACTCGCCTCTGACGTGTTGAGCACGGAAAATTTGACGAGACGTCTGAGGCAGTCATTCTGTTAAGAATTGCCATAATATATACATAAAACAAAGTCAGTCATAATATATTTAAACCTTAGTTTCTCATTCTAACTAAATTATTGATCCTTAAAAAAGAACTACAACATTGCATTTCAATACAAAATTAAACTGAGTTTTTATTTTTATTGGGCTTAAATAAAAAAAAATCATCTCAAATTAATTCAATAAGCTGTATTTATGTATGTATTTTTTTAAAATTTCACAAGGGAAGTTTCTAAGACCTACCAGACTTCATAAATTCCCAGATAATGTAATCAGCGTCTTGTAAAGTATATATTTTTGTTTCAGATAAAAGCAATCTATTCCAGATATCGCATGATAATGAAATAGTGACGATAGATGTGTTGAGTGCATTGCCCGAGTCACTATTAGATGAGGATGCATTTGTAGTCATTGCATTACACGCTACTAGACCAGGAGCATCAATCAATGCCACTTCAGTCATCACTGTATCACTAAAAAAAGAAATAGGTAAATTCAAGCTTTATGCATGTCTCAAATTATGTTATATAACTACTTTATAAACAACGGTCTTATTAACAGCGTTGCTAATATGAAGATCATTGCATTGTTCATTTTATCCATTTTTTTCACATTTGCAGCCCCTGAAATACTTTTGGAATTTGAAGAGCTTTCATATAAATCAGTCTATTATTATGGTAATAATAGTTTGATCACACCAATCATAATTCTAAAAGAAGGATATAGCGCAGAAGTTGCATTCACCCTTTCAGGAGGTAAGATAAAAAAAGGGTTTTTTCATAAATTCCCTATAGTCATTAAAATCTTGGTTTCTCATTATATGAATCTTAGCTTACCAGTATATTTCCAAATTAAAATGCAAATCCCCCAATTGTACGGTCGCATTCCATTGTCATTGCTGCTGTACACACACAGCCGGGCGGCTGTCTGTGTGATGCATACAGTCAAACGTTGGCGAGTGCTATGCATTTTACTGCCTAGTAAGCAAATATTTCATCCATATATATTTTTTCATTTATTCTTAGTTTTGGCAGTTTTGCATTTTTCGAGAAAAAAAACTTGACCCTTAATTTTTGTATGAGATTCACTCCCCAGATTATGCGACTCCCAATATCACGGTCCCAACTTATCTGTAAATGGTTCTACTGTATTTGTATCTAACTGGAAATCTGATATAAAATGTTTTTCAACTAAGAAAGGCAATCAATCCAATGTGATTGGTCATAAAACTCTTGGAAAAAGTATTTCTTCTAATTAAAGGATGTCTGTAACTGACAGCAATACTTAAATTTATAAAATATTTTTTTATATGTAATTATATGTTTAATGGAAGGCTTTCATATTTTAATTATTTTTTTTTGTTAATAAAAAACCAAAAGTATTGACAAGTTTCTCTAAAATATTTTTTTAGTTTGCCATTATTCTTATTGAAATCTTCTTTAATTTTCTATTCCTTGTGTATGATTATCACTGGTTGATATAAAAAATAGGAAATTCTCCAAACTTTTAAAATAATTTTAATGTTTATTATAATTATTGCTCTGCAGATAAAAGCAATCTATTCAAAGTGTCGAATGAAAATAAGATAGTAGCAATTGATGTGTTGAATACGTTGCCTGAGTCGTTATTGGATGAAGATGCATTTGTAGTCATTACATTGCACGCCACTTTAGCAGGATCAGCGATCAATGGCACATCAGTCATCACTATATCACTAAAAAAGGAGATAGGTAAACATATTTATTTAAATTATAGCAAAACGTTTTTATATTCATAATAATTAACAAAATTTAAAACTAACATACATAGTAATCTGTAAGGATGCTAAAATAGAATGCATTGCAGTATTTAATATACCCAAGTTGAAATTTATATTTAATTTTCTAGCACCTGAAATACATCTGGAATTCGAAGAGCTCTCTTATAAGTCAATCTATTATTATGAAAATAATAGTTTGATCACGCCAAACATAATTCTAAAAGAAGGATATAGCTCAGAAGTTGCATTCACACTTTCAGGAGGTAGGATAGATGAATTAATTTTTTAGATAAAACTATAAATGAAACATTATTCACCGGCATACATTTTTTTTTATTTAATAACATTTAATTTAACAAGTAAAGTAGGTTTTCATTATCCAAGACAATTTGATACTGAAAAAACACATTTAGTGTTAACTTAAATATATTGAAAGTATTTGACCATTTGGTCAAAGAGAGATTCTTACCTTAAGTATAATATTGAGTTAGTAAAATAAAAATCAGTTATCAGAGTTATTTTATTTTTTTCATTTTCTTTGCATTTTAATTTATTTATAACTATACCTTAACAGGAAGGTAATGTTTGGGGATGTTCTAATCAGTCAATATGATTTGAATGGTGGTTTCATGTATGTTAAGAGCATGTGCAATGTAAATAATACAATTTCTCTTTTTTGATGTTTTGAACATCCAATTTTTAATCCAATCTTTCAACACTTTCACCTTTTCTCTGTAATTATTTTGTCATTACTTCTTTGTGAAAGCATGGTCAAGATATCTTGTAAGCATTTTAATAATAAATAAGTCACGTGTATGTGCAGTGCTGCACTAAAAATGGTGGTTGTAATGTTTTTCAAAAACATAAAAATATTGTGATATATATTCTTGACCACTTCAAGTCTGAATATACAAATCAATATGTACCATTATGTGCTAGGTGTTTTTATAAAGTTACAGATTAATCAACATAATTATAAAAATCTAAAAGATACAGGGGAAGAGCATGTTATGTCAACTTAAAAAGTAGCCAGCAATGCAGTCTTGTAGAATAAAATGAGTGCTATACGACTGCATTGCCAGGTACTTTTTTTTTTTGTTACATTACAATATTCTTGCCTTGAACTGTTCATATTGTATAATGTATCACTCCAAAATAATGATATTGTCTATTTCACTTGTATTCAACCTGATATTTAAGATATTAAGAAACCTTAGCAGCATCTAGCATTTTTGATATGTAGATGGTTATAAATGTATTTATTTTGTTCAGCGGCCGATTTGCTGTTCATTTTTATTCAGCCATCTTGAATTTTTTTTTACACATTTTGGGTGAAAAATGCAGGTCGGGCTAAGCCCACCTAGCCCAGTACGTAGAACCGCCACTGGTGAATACAAAATATAACAAATCAGTTTTTAATTTTATGTTACGATTGATGATCATCACAATGTTTCAAGTCCATTGCAGCGCAGCTTTCATCCCCAAAAACTGTAATCAAACAATTTTATTTTGACAATCAATTAATTTCGATAATAATCGATGATATAACTACGGTTTTTAAAAAATAACATTTTTCAAAAATCATTATTTATTTCAGATAAAAGTTCGCTTTTTACCATATCACATATCAATGAAATTGTCAGCATAGATGTGGTCAGTGAACTATCCGAGTCTTTATTGGAAGAAGATTCTTTTATCACATTAACGCTACATGCATCTTCAGCTTATTCAACAAACACTTCTACGTTTATCACAGTCTCTCTGAAAAAAGAATCTGGTTTGTAACAAACTTCTTATTTTTAATTTGTATTTCCATTATTTAAAATGCTTTAATTTATATTGATTTCATCAAATGAAAGTCCTGCTACATTTTACACTGGTGTTTAAATACAAAAGCTTGGATAAATATTTTATACATTTTTATTCAAAAATAAAAAATGGCTTTGTTTAAACCAACGCCGAGAATTCTGCGGAATCCAAAGATATTGAGAATAAATCTAGAATACTAGAAATCAAGATACTTCCCATAAATTCCATTACTCTCAATAAAATTTTGCATTACATAAAATTAATTTGATAATTTGGTTATTCCGCTTGTTATACATTTTTTTATAATAAAATTTATTTTGTTTTTAAAATGAACTTCCACTGTCATGAATCCATCGAAAATTTTACGTTTCATTTAAAAAATATGTCTGAAGATGCCTCTTAAATAATTGCCCTTAAAAATTTTGTGATAAATTATTCTTTGAAATAAATATCTATAATATTCTCTACTTGTAATAATAATTTATTACAATTAAAATTGATCACAGATGCTGCAAAAATATTGAAGTTTGACCAATCAATCTATACTGCAATATATGACTTTGATGCTGCAATTTTAAATGCGCCAAATATCTTGTTGGATGAAGGATATAATGAAGCTGTGAAATTTTCTCTATCAGGAGGTAACTTATTTTTTTTAAACTTACTTTTTATTTTTTTGTTGAAATTTGATATTTTTCATTAATGTTGTAATTTTATAAATTTATTTTTATCTAAAAATCAGTCATATTAAAGTTGTTATCTACAGTTGTTGGTTGAATGATATAATATTTTTGAGAACCTTCTGAAAATGAAGTTTTCATTCTTAAAATTATGTTAATTATTCTTGCTTAGAGAATATATTTCGAACTGAAAGAAATTTCTTAAAAAGAAAGTACATTAACTACCTCCCTTTGTATATAAAACCATTCAAACATAAAGCCATTTAATTTGAGAAAACTAGGCCTATAAGAGTTTTTCCTGTTGTTACACCATGCCTATCTGCTATTGCCTTCACGCAACTTAATATATATCATCTAAATTACATAATACATTCAGATTCCTTAGTTGAGAGGTTGAAGCTTTTTGGTATTCTACTTTGAATCTTTCAAACTATGTACATTCACACAAGTTTTGTCACTAACGACCCGGGTTTCGCCTTTCGGGATCTTCGGGCCTTCAAGCGCACGAATGAACTTGAACTGACTTGAACTTTGGTATTTGTTATATTTGTTTGTATGGACATAGATTCTAATTCCCATGCAAAAATATCATTCATTTTTTAGAAATTAATGAATTAGTAGATAAAAACATGGGTGAATAAGATGTTTATATTTATCTCCATACACCATATCTACTAGTAAAAGTGGAGTGATTTTCATATAGTTTATTCATTTTTAGCCCCACCTTTATTTGCTGCCTCCTCTTATGTAAAATCATCTTATGTTGAAGTGTCATATTACAATACAATGCTTGATAAGAACACTCCTAAGCAAACATGGTAAAATAATAAATATTTTGTTTTATATTTCAGAACACAATTCTTTGTTTAAAATCACAAATAACAAGGAAAAAGTTATTCTAGAAGTTAATCAAACATTATCTGAATCATTGCTTGATGAAGGATCTTATTTGATTTTCACACTAGAGGCTACGGCAGAAAATTATTTGAGTGCATCGACAGCCATAACAATAACTCTGAAGAAAGAAATTGGTATGCCATTTTTTATATTGTAACTAAATAAAAAAACAATCAACCATAAAATTAATAAACAATATTTATCAAGACTACAAAAAAAATGAAAATATTTTATCAATAAAGAGAACTCCATATTATCCATGGCTGGATTATCAGGTTTGCGAATTATCCGTGCATGACATCAATACACATTTGAAAATAAATGCAACTAATTGATTGACTATATTAATGTATACCTTCTTCTTCTTCTTCTTTGACCATATTCGCTCCCTATGTGGAGCATATGGCTGCCGCGCGGCACCTCTATGTTTCCCTTTCACCTGCCAATTACTTTACTTCCTCCCATGACATGCCAGCATCCCTCAGTTCCGCCGAGTACATCCTATGGATAGTACCTGACGGACGTCCAGGGCGTCGGAATCCCACTGGTCCACTGGTCGAAAGAAGAGGCAGGCAGGGTTGAGGCTTTTCGGAGGCATCCGCAGCACGTGACCCAGGCAGTTTCAACGTCTCTCCATAACCACTGACGTGACGGGGCGCTGTCTTACACGTTCCCTTATCTCCGAATTCCTCACAAAATCAAACCACCTCACCCCCATTATCCGACGCAACCATCTGTTCTCGAAGCTCAGTATACGGTTTTTCTGAGTCTTCGTCATGTGCCATGATTCGCAACCGTAAAGCAGTACAGGCAGAATGCAAGCGTTGAATAAGTGACATTTGGTTTTAATCAAGTACAGCTTTGTGTCCCAGACAGTCCGCATTGAGTTGAATGTGGCTCCAGCCATTCCTAAACAAATAGCGAGCTCCTTTTTTGTACTATCATCTTCAGGGATATGAAGCTGTCGACCCTCTCGATCATTTGTCCCGCGCTGGTCAGGGTCTTATCAGAGTTATGACAGGCTTGGTTACACATCACATTGGTCTTACTAGTATTCATTTTTTAGACCAATGCAACCTGAGTTAGTTCCTAACCCACCAATAGTCTCCTGGATACCCTTAATAGATTTGTCGAATATGACAGCATCATCAGCATATCCAAGGTCACACAGCTTCAGACCGGGACTAACAACTACACCTCAATCAGGCGGAATTGACCTGCGAAGTATGAAGTCAAAGATAATAATAAACAGGAATGGTGCAAGAACGTACCCCTGTCTCACTCCGGTTGTGACCCCGAACCATTCGGTATTTGAGGTACTGATTCTCACACAACATGCACTATTCTCATGCAGAGATTTAATAATGGCCACAATATTTGGCGGGATCCTGTAGGCATCCAGTATCCTCCATAAAGAGGGTCTGTGCAGACAATCAAATGCCTTCTCATAGTTGACGAAACATCAAGCAAAAGCACTGTTCAATTCATTGCTCTGCTGGAAGAGACATCGATGATTGATTTGGTCTACACACGACCTTCCAAGGAGGAAGCCCGCTTGATTTTTCTTAAGTATTTGTATAATAGAACCTTTTATTCTCGCCAAGAGAATGTATGCCATTACCATCTTAGATATACTAAGAAGAGTTATGCCTCGGTAATTATTACAGCTGAGAGGATCACCTTTTTTATAGAGTGCCAACAACGCGCTGACTTCTTGACAATCTTGTCCTGATTATGGTAATCAGCGCAACGTTCTTCAAAATTTTCAGGGTCAGCTTCACTGTCCTTCAGTGCTTTTAGCCTGGCCCGCTCTTCGATTCTCTTCCACGTTTTGTTGGACATCCATTTTGGTTGCCCCTCCTTCCGGAATCCAAGAACATCTTCAGCA
The DNA here is from genome assembly GCA_031772345.1 of Himalopsyche anomala. Lineage (NCBI taxonomy): Eukaryota > Metazoa > Arthropoda > Insecta > Trichoptera > Rhyacophilidae > Himalopsyche > Himalopsyche anomala. Next base: position 19,546,744 of record CM062822.1, on the reverse strand, counting down.
GATGATGCATTAGCACGTTTGATACCACACCAACCCGCCTAAATGCGATCAGACCCGGATATAGGCCGCACGAAGACACAATCTATTTCCCTCCTTACAGCAATCACAAATTTTAGCTTCGTATTTACAATCTTAAGCTTCTCAATATCGATCTTTTTCCGAGCTGGATTTTGGGCTATGCGACTTAGTTTCAGGCGGATTTTGCCAACAAGCAGTTTGTGGTCACTATAAATGTCGGCGACTTGATATGTACGAACATCGAGAAGTTCTTTTCTATGTTTCGTGCTGTAAAGAAGATGGTCAATCTGCGTCTTCGTGCGTCCATCCGGAGAGGTCCATGTGTATTTATAGATGTCTTTATGCGGGAAGATAGTTCTGCCAATGGTGAGCTCATTCATGGTAGCGAATTCAATCAGTCTCTCACCAGACCATGCCATCCCATCAGTCCCCACGAGAGCCGGATCAGCCCCTACTCACGCATTATAATCCCCCATTATTATCACGCGATCCCTACGGGGGATTGCTGCAACTGCCATGTGAAGGGAGTCGTAGAAGGTGTCCTTTGCTTGCTCATCGGCGTCCTCAGTGGGGGCATAGCACTGAAAGACAGTCACGGAGCTGTCACTAGTCCTGAAGGTGGCACGTATCAATCTCTCAGAGATCGGTTCTGATTTCACAAGGCAACGGGCCACTCTCCCAGACATCAGTATTGCCACCCCCTGCCGATGATATTGATTCTGGCCAGAAAAGATCAACGAGCACCCTTCCAACAGCTTCTTTCCTGCGTTCCAGCGTATCTCGCTCACTCCTAGGATGTCAAGGCCATACTTTTGCAAGATACAAGTAGCATGCAGGTCCTAATCCAGAAGTGCGCATGGTACTGACGTTGTATATACTTATGGGCATAATGTATTTGTTGGAGAGGATTTTATCTTCTCGGTTCATGGTCTTGCTGGGTTGTCTGTTTGAGTTTCCGGGTGTCCGAGGCATTTGTGGCAGTGTTCTAATCAATTTTATTTAAGGATACAGGGTGATTAACTCTCCGCTACCAAGACCTAGGTTACAAGGGCTCTAAGGGTCGGCTCAACACTGATTTTTCTGTCGGGGATTTCCTTCTCTTAGCCAGTGGCCCAGTTATGAAGCGCCGGACATTCACCTTGCGACCCCTGCTTTTAGCTATAACATTGTTGCATTGCCCAATGGATGCCGAGGCCAGCAGATGGGACTTGCTGGTGTGCGACATTTCCCACCATTTTACCTCTTAGAAGAAATCGTACTGATATTAGAAAATCGCTCAAAAATTCCTGTAAACAAACTAAAAGCAGTTATATTCTCATAAAGAAAGAAGCTTGGCAAAATTAATGAACTGCTTTACAAACGTAAAATAGTATATTTAAGCCCAATAACATAGTTCGGAAAATCCCTATTTTTCAATTATACATATGAGCCCTCGCCAGCATTAGTTCGGATAATCGAGAGTTAACTGTATTTATTTTATGATTAACAAAATAAAATTTAATGATTTTTTCTTCAGTTGCTGGAAAAATATTGAAATTTGACAAATCAATCTATACCGCCTCATATGACTATGATGAAGAAACACTTGACTCGCCAGAAATATTATTGAAAGAAGGATATACAGATTCTGTTAAATTTTCTCTCTCAGGAGGTCAGTACACTATTCCAATATTTGATTTGAAATTCGACAATATCAATTTTATATTATCAATCTTATTGATATTAACTTTTGCTTTATTCCATGATTTTTAGAGCACAAATCTTACTTCAGTGTGAAAAATGACAAGGAAAAGGTTACTATATTAAATGAAGGAGCACTTCCTGAATTATTACTTGAAAAAGGATCATATCTTGTACTGATACTTGAAGCAACAGCGCCTCAATTTTCTGGAGCATCTACCGCTATTACAGTGACTCTGAAGAAAAAAAATGGTTAGAGGTTATATTAAAATGAACTTCCACAAAGCTACCGCCGAATCCATCGAAAGTATTGATATGGATAAGGACTAAAATCTGATTTCAGTGTGTTTTGCTCTTTATTTACAGAAGCTGGAAAAGTTTTGAAGTTTGAGAAGCCAATTTATTCAGCCACATACGACTATGACGCAGAAACACTTGATTCGCCAGAAATATTATTGAAAGAAGGATACACTGAAGCTGTTAAATTTGCCCTATTGGGAGGTTAGAATAAAACTCAATTTTTATCCAAACATGGAACATGAATAACATCAACTTCTTGTACATCTTGGATTATTTTTATAAACATTGTCTGTTACTTTATTTCTTCATTTTCAGAACACAAACCTTACTTCTATGTCAAAAATGATAAAGGAAAAGTGACTCTTGAAAATAATGAAACCCTTCCTGAATCATTACTAGATGAAGATGCCTATCTTATATTGACACTTGAAGCCACAGCGCCACAGTATTCTGCTGCGTCCACTGCTATAACAGTGACTCTGAAGAAAAGAAGTGGTTTGAAATTTAAATTTAGCTTTAATAGATATCATTTAAAGTTTTAGGATGTTCACTGTCAATACTTGGTGGAAAGGCATTATAATAAAAAAAAACACAATCTTCCTTTGTACTTATATCCACTTTTATTTATCAAGATCAGGACCGGTTTCGCTCAGTTAAACTTCATCTGATCAGTTGATAATGCTCCCCATGAGCGAAACCGGTCCTGATCGCGATAAAAAAAAAATGAGTATATGGAAGGATGATTGTATTTTTCTTAAATAAATAATTATTTATGTGTGAGTTCAACACATATTCAATGATATATTATTGTTTCTTAAAACGCGTAGGTGCTAACATATTTGATGCATGTGAAGGTGAAGGTGAAGATACAATCTAAATTCGAATATTACGATTTTAAGGCTTTTAGGGAGATTCAATCAGTTATTAGTAAATTGTTAAATTATTACCGTAGATACACTGAAATAACAGATCTTCTTAATTCTATTATTGCCAGGACATTGGGGATTCTTATTAGAGAAATGCTGTAATTCTATCATAAATAATTAATAATAAAAACGTGTTTTATATTTTTTGAATGAAAGTGTGTGAATTTTATGGGCATCGGAAAAAAAATATTTTATAAATTAAGTAATTTATAAAATATTCGTATTTTATTTTTACATACAAAACAAATATTTTTTTATTACACAAAGCAAACATGAAAGTAGGTAAAAAAAAAATAGGTCCTAACATACATTTAACTCTTTGTACGCCGACGTCTCACCGGTGAGACGCGATGTTTTTTCGTTGAAAATGAAGATTTTTTAATACATTAAAATTATTATGCTAGCAACCTCTATGTTTGAACCCAATAACGTTCTTAAAATTTAAAATTTCTTGATCTTTAGGTATTATTTTAAAATAAATATAACGGATGTCGCTAGGGCTGCCCGCTGGAAGTATTCTATAGGCGCGAAAGAGAATTGTAATTTGATACGTGTTTGTCACAACACCTCATAAAAAAATCTGGTATGTATAATTAGTAGGGGAATTTCATAAATGGCTACAGAATGGCTACAGGGTTGTCAAATGAAGAATTATATTATTATAAAAAAATACATATTTTTATTGTATTATATATTATTTTTGCATTTCACCTACAACGTGGGTGTCCAACCGGTACATCGCGATCGACCGGTCGATCCCGAAAGCCTCCATGAATTTCGAAAAAATATAAAATATACAAAAATTGAATTATTTGGTGAGCACATACCTATCCAATGGATATGTATTTCGCATTTAAAATGGACATTTCTAAGTTTGAAGATGGGGAAAAAACCCTACTAAATAAAATACACAGGAGCAACAACGGAATACAGTGATAATTTTTATGATATAGGAGTTGGAGCAAAAGTCGTCATGTCTCCCCTGGCTCCATATTTAGTTGCTGGGCATACATTGTATGTCGATAACTGGTATATGAGTAAAGCTATTCCAGATATTGCACGACAAAAAAAAACCAATGCAGTTGCAACCGTAAAAAGAAATCGGCTTGAAATGCCAAAATTTGATAAAAACATGAAGAAAGGATATTCAAGCTCATTCCATACGAAAACAATGATGGCTCTAGCTTGGAGGGACAAAAGAGATGTAACGATGTGGTCGACGATACATACGCCAGAATTCGTTGAAACAGGAAAAACAAATTACAAAATTGGCGAGCCTGTAATAAAACCTGCTGTAGCCATAGACTACAGTAAAAAAATGTGTGGAGTTGATAGGAGTGACATGATGATAAGTTTTGTCAAAGCGACGAGAAAAACCATACGATGGTATAAGGAACATCTAATGCACATACTCGACCTATCAATGTTCAATGCACATTCTCTTTATATGCTAAAAAATAAAATAAATATGTCACTAGGAGAATTTTTTTTACGTGTTATTGAACAATTGTTTGATGAGCACAAAACCCCAAGAGCTGAGAAAAGAAAAGCGACAAGTCTGCCATCACGGATAGGGGTAAACAGACATTTTCTTCGTCTGTTCTTTGTCTCCTCACCCACATCAACTTCAACCTCACCTGGAACATCATCTCATATAAAAAGAAGAAGATGTATCATTTGTTCCGCATCAAGAAAAAGAACAAATACCAAATAAATTTGTGTTCAATGTGATGCCCCGTTGTGTGCAAACCTTGTTTCGAAATCTACCACACAAAGGTAAATTTTTTAAAAACTGTTCGTAAATAAAATAATGTGTTATATATAAGTGAATAAGCTATCAAACTAAAATTAAAATTAAAAATTTCATTCATCGAGTGTTGTAACAACCCTGAACACGAAATGGAATAATCCCATAAAACAATGTGTTATCCAGTGAATAAATTATCAAACTAAAATTTAAATTTTAAAAATATATTCATCGAGTGTTGTGACAACCCTGAACACGAAATGGAATAATCCCATAAAACAATGTGTTATATACCAGTGAATAAATTATCAAACTAAAATTAAAATTAAAAAAATATATTCATCGAGTGTTGTGACAACCCTGAACACGAAATCGAATAATCCCATAAATCATCCCGCAGCACAGATTGTATAGTACACACATGTTCCAGGACACACGAAAACATCTTTAAACTATAAATTATGTAAATTAAGTCACTTTTTATGCAATTTCTATTTTCTCTAAAATCGCTGGCGTACAGCTGTAGACCGAATACATCGATCTTGGCGGCTAAAAGGTTAAACCCTTTGATACCCTGTTGAATGGCGTAACTGCCAAGGTAATAACATTAGATCAAAATATTTTGGCAGTAATCAATAATGATTCGATAATTTAAATTTTGAGGAGAAATCAATCATTACTTTTTCATTTTTGAAAAAAGATTGTGTTGTGAGAACATTCCTTTAAATTTAAGCATTTGTTCATCGAGAAGTAGAAAAAATAAGTTAACTTTAGAAATATAACTCTGAATAAGAAAAGTCGTTATATGCCGCCAGTAAATCATATTTCAACAATGATAGATAAAATCTGAGGAGAAATTAATCTCCACTGTATTATTTAATTATAATAAGCTGTTGTCATAACGTGGCCCACTGCAGCGACACCTGTTCAGACTTCTTTTAGCAGGTAATTGCTTCCAGTTGAGATATATTATCAAAAAAATGTATTTTATTGAACAATAAATTAAACAGTGACCTTCTTGCTTAGTAAAAATTGTTTTTACACTAGCATATTTTTTATACACTTACTTGTGCAAATTGCTCACCTTTTATAAAAGCACTCGGCAGAGAGACATAACTTATTCGCTTATTCACTGAGAGGCTAATAATTTTAATCGTTGCTAAGTGGCATTGTGTTTTCAATTGCAGATGTTGGTAAAATTTTGAAGTTTGACAAATCAATTTACACAGCTACATATGACTATGATGCAGCAACACTTCAATCACCAGAAATATTAGTGAAAGAAGGATACACAGATGCTGTTAAATTTACTCTTTTCGGAGGTATGAACCCTATTTCAAAATTATTTTACCTTTTTTTATAATTGAAGACATTAATTAAAATGCTCATTCTTCGATTGCTCATAAAAGAGACTGTTACTTTGCTCTTTCATTTTCAGAAAACAATTCTTTCTTCAAAATCAAAAATGATAAGGGAAAGTTGACTCTAGAAAACAATGGACAACTTCCTGAATCACTACTGGATGAAGGATCTTACCTTATACTGACACTCGAAGCCACTGCACCTCAATACTCTGGAGCGACCACTGCTATCACAGTAAATCTGAAGAAAGAAATCGGTTTGACATTTACAATTATCTTATCGATATTAAAGAATTGTTTTATTATAGATTTTTAAAGCATCCTCCTAAAATGAGCATTGAATAATGCGCACTATTCTTAAAATGTTCGAGACCGGTTTTTCTGAATATGTTTATTTCGATGCATCTATTTAAGGATCAAAAATCTGACCATTCAAGATAATATTTACAATATTTGCAGATGCTGGAAAAAATTTGAAGTTCGATAAATCAATTTATACCGCCACATATGACTTCAATACAGAAACCCTTGATTCACCGGAAATATTATTGAAAGAAGGATATACAGATGCAGTCAAATTTTCCCTGGATGGAGGTAAGAATATCATTTCAGCATTTAATCAAACATCCAAACATAGATACAATCAAAAGACAATTAGCATTCTTTGAATATTATAATATGAAAACATCAACTGTCACCTTATACCTTCATTTTAGAACACAAATCTTACTTCAGTGTGAAGAACAATAAAGAAAAAGTTACTCTTGAAAAGAATGGACCACTTCCTGAATCATTACTGAATGAAGGATCTTACCTTATACTGACACTTGAAGCCGCAGCGCCTCAGTATTCTGGAGCATCCACTACTATAACAGTGACTCTCAATAAAAAAACTGGTTTGAAATGCTTATTTTAATTGTACAAATGAACCCTAATTTCTACTTTTATAATAAGCTATGTGACCATTCTCAATACTAGCAAACTGCATATGTATAAATGATTCAGTGCTTGTCCTAAGTCATTATTATGAATAAGGACCGACGCTGAGCCCTGATTACTAATCACACTGTGTTTTCAATTGCAGATGTTGGTAAAATTTTGAAGTTTGACAAATCAATTTACACAGCTACATATGACTATGATGCAGCAACACTTCAATCACCAGAAATATTAGTGAAAGAAGGATACACAGATGCTGTTAAATTTACTCTTTTCGGAGGTATGAACCCTATTTCAAAATTATTTTACCTTTTTTTATAAATGAAGACATTAATTAAAATGCTCATTCTTCGATTGCTCATAAAAGAGACTGTTACTTTGCTCTTTCATTTTCAGAAAACAATTATTTCTTCAAAGTAAAAAATGATAAGGGAAAGTTGACTCTAGAAAACAATGGACAACTTCCTGAATCACTACTGGATGAAGGATCTTACCTTATACTGACACTCGAAGCCACTGCACCTCAATACTCTGGAGCGACCACTGCTATCACAGTAAATCTGAAGAAAGAAATCGGTTTGACATTTACAATTATCTTATCGATATTAAAGAATTGTTTTATTATAGATTTTTAAAGCATCCTCCTAAAATGAGCATTGAATAATGCGCACTATTCTTAAAATGTTCGAGACCGGTTTTTCTGAATATGTTTATTTCGATGCATCTATTTAAGGATCAAAAATCTGACCATTCAAGATAATATTTACAATATTTGCAGATGCTGGAAAAAATTTGAAGTTCGATAAATCAATTTATACCGCCACATATGACTTCAATACAGAAACCCTTGATTCACCGGAAATATTATTGAAAGAAGGATATACAGATGCAGTCAAATTTTCCCTGGATGGAGGTAAGAATATCATTTCAGCATTTAATCAAACTTCCAAACATAGATACAATCAAAAGATAATTAGCATTCTTTGAATATTATAATATGAAAACATCAACTGTCACCTTATACCTTCATTTTAGAACACAAATCTTACTTCAGTGTGAAGAACAATAAAGAAAAAGTTACTCTTGAAAAGAATGGACCACTTCCTGAATCATTACTGAATGAAGGATCTTACCTTATACTGACACTTGAAGCCGCAGCGCCTCAGTATTCTGGAGCATCCACTACTATAACAGTGACTCTCAATAAAAAAACTGGTTTGAAATGCTTATTTTAATTGTACAAATGAACCCTAATTTCTACTTTTATAATAAGCTATGTGACCATTCTCAATACTAGCAAACTGCATATGTATAAATGATTCAGTGCTTGTCCTAAGTCATCATTATGAATAAGGACCGACGCTGAGCCCTGATTACTAATCACACTGTGTTTTCAATTGCAGATGTTGGTAAAATTTTGAAGTTTGACAAATCAATTTACACAGCTACATATGACTATGATGCAGCAACACTTCAATCACCAGAAATATTAGTGAAAGAAGGATACACAGATGCTGTTAAATTTACTCTTTTCGGAGGTATGAACCCTATTTCAAAATTATTTTACCTTTTTTTATAAATGAAGACATTAATTAAAATGCTCATTCTTCGATTGCTCATAAAAGAGACTGTTACTTTGCTCTTTCATTTTCAGAAAACAATTCTTTCTTCAAAGTCAAAAATGATAAGGGAAAGTTGACTCTAGAAAACAATGGACAACTTCCTGAATCACTACTGGATGAAGGATCTTACCTTATACTGACACTCGAAGCCACTGCACCTCAATACTCTGGAGCGACCACTGCTATCACAGTAAATCTGAAGAAAGAAATCGGTTTGACATTTACAATTATCTTATCGATATTAAAGAATTGTTTTATTATAGATTTTTAAAGCATCCTCCTAAAATGAGCATTGAATAATGCGCACTATTCTTAAAATGTTCGAAACCGGTTTTTCTGAATACGTTTATTTCGATGCTTCAATTTAAGGATCAAAAATCTGACCATTCAAGATAATATTTACAATATTTGCAGATGCTGGAAAAAATTTGAAGTTCGATAAATCAATTTATACCGCCACATATGACTTCAATACAGAAACCCTTGATTCACCGGAAATATTATTGAAAGAAGGATATACAGATGCAGTCAAATTTTCCCTGGATGGAGGTAAGAATATCATTTCAGCATTTAATCAAACATCCAAACATAGATACAATCAAAAGACAATTAGCATTCTTTGAATATTATAATATGAAAACATCAACTGTCACCTTATACCTTCATTTTAGAACACAAATCTTACTTCAGTGTGAAGAACAATAAAGAAAAAGTTACTCTTGAAAAGAATGGACCACTTCCTGAATCATTACTGAATGAAGGATCTTACCTTATACTGACACTTGAAGCCGCAGCGCCTCAGTATTCTGGAGCATCCACTACTATAACAGTGACTCTCAATAAAAAAACTGGTTTGAAATGCTTATTTTAATTGTTCAAATGAACCCTAATTTCTACTTTTATAATAAGCTATGTGACCATTCTCAATACTAGCACACTGCATATGTATAAATGATTCAGTGCTTGTCCTAAGTCATCATTATGAATAAGGACCGACGCTGAGCCCTGATTACTAATCACACTGTGTTTTCAATTGCAGATGTTGGTAAAATTTTGAAGTTTGACAAATCAATTTACACAGCTACATATGACTATGATGCAGCAACACTTCAATCACCAGAAATATTATTGAAAGAAGGATACACAGATGCTGTCAAATTTACTCTTTTCGGAGGTATGAACCCTATTTCAAAATTATTTTACCTTTTTATATAAATGAAGACATTAATTAAAATGCTCATTCTTCGATTGCTCGTAAAAGAGACTGTTACTTTGCTCTTTCATTTTCAGAAAACAATTCTTTCTTCAAAGTCAAAAATGATAAGGGAAAGTTGACTCTAGAAAACAATGGAGAACTTCCTGAATCACTACTGGATGAAGGATCTTACCTTATACTGACACTCGAAGCCACTGCACCTCAATACTCTGGAGCGACCACTGCTATCACAGTAAATCTGAAGAAAGAAATCGGTTTGACATTTACAATTATCTTATCGATATTAAAGAATTGTTTTATTATAGATTTTTAAAGCATCCTCCTAAAATGAGCATTGAATAATGCGCACTATTCTTAAAATGTTCGAAACTGGTTTTTATGAATACGTTTATTTCGATGCATCTATTTAAGGATCAAAAATCTGACCATTCAAGATAATATTTACAATATTTGCAGATGCTGGAAAAAATTTGAAGTTCGATAAATCAATTTATACCGCCACATATGACTTCAATACAGAAACCCTTGATTCACCGGAAATATTATTGAAAGAAGGATATACAGATGCAGTCAAATTTTCCCTGGATGGAGGTAAGAATATCATTTCAGCATTTAATCAAACATCCAAACATAGATACAATCAAAAGACAATCAGCATTCTTTGAATATTATAATATGAAAACATCAACTGTCACCTTATACCTTCATTTTAGAACACAAATCTTACTTCAGTGTGAAGAACAATAAAGAAAAAGTTACTCTTGAAAAGAATGGACCACTTCCTGAATCATTACTGAATGAAGGATCTTACCTTATACTGACACTTGAAGCCGCAGCGCCTCAGTATTCTGGAGCATCCACTACTATAACAGTGACTCTCAATAAAAAAACTGGTTTGAAATGCTTATTTTAATTGTACAAATGAACCCTAATTTCTACTTTTATAATAAGCTATGTGACCATTCTCAATACTAGCACACTGCATATGTATAAATGATTCAGTGCTTGTCCTAAGTCATCATTATGAATAAGGACCGACGCTGAGCCCTGATTACTAATCACACTGTGTTTTCAATTGCAGATGTTGGTAAAATTTTGAAGTTTGACAAATCAATTTACACAGCTACATATGACTATGATGCAGCAACACTTCAATCACCAGAAATATTATTGAAAGAAGGATACACAGATGCTGTCAAATTTACTCTTTTCGGAGGTATGAACCCTATTTCAAAATTATTTTACCTTTTTATATAAATGAAGACATTAATTAAAATGCTCATTCTTCGATTGCTCGTAAAAGAGACTGTTACTTTGCTCTTTCATTTTCAGAAAACAATTCTTTCTTCAAAGTCAAAAATGATAAGGGAAAGTTGACTCTAGAAAACAATGGACAACTTCCTGAATCACTACTGGATGAAGGATCTTACCTTATACTGACACTCGAAGCCACTGCACCTCAATACTCTGGAGCGACCACTGCTATCACAGTAAATCTGAAGAAAGAAATCGGTTTGACATTTACAATTATCTTATCGATATTAAAGAATTGTTTTATTATAGATTTTTAAAGCATCCTCCTAAAATGAGCATTGAATAATGTGCACTATTCTTAAAATGTTCGAAACCGGTTTTTCTGAATACGTTTATTTCGATGCATCTATTTAAGAATCAAAAATCTGACCATTCAAGATAATATTTACAATATTTGCAGATGCTGGAAAAAATTTGAAGTTCGATAAATCAATTTATACCGCCACATATGACTTCAATACAGAAACCCTTGATTCACCGGAAGTATTATTGAAAGAAGGATATACAGATGCAGTCAAATTTTCCCTGGATGGAGGTAAGAATATCATTTCAGCATTTAATCAAACATCCAAACATAGATACAATCAAAAGACAATTAGCATTCTTTGAATATTATAATATGAAAACATCAACTGTCACCTTATACCTTCATTTTAGAACACAAATCTTACTTCAGTGTGAAGAACAATAAAGAAAAAGTTACTCTTGAAAAGAATGGACCACTTCCTGAATCATTACTGAATGAAGGATCTTACCTTATACTGACACTTGAAGCCGCAGCGCCTCAGTATTCTGGAGCATCCACTACTATAACAGTGACTCTCAATAAAAAAACTGGTTTGAAATGCTTATTTTAATTGTACAAATGAACCCTAATTTCTACTTTTATAATAAGCTATGTGACCATTCTCAATACTAGCACACTGCATATGTATAAATGATTCAGTGCTTGTCCTAAGTCATCATTATGAATAAGGACCGACGCTGAGCCCTGATTACTAATCACACTGTGTTTTCAATTGCAGATGTTGGTAAAATTTTGAAGTTTGACAAATCAATTTACACAGCTACATATGACTATGATGCAGCAACACTTCAATCACCAGAAATATTATTGAAAGAAGGATACACAGATGCTGTCAAATTTACTCTTTTCGGAGGTATGAACCCTATTTCAAAATTATTTTACCTTTTTATATAAATGAAGACATTAATTAAAATGCTCATTCTTCGATTGCTCGTAAAAGAGACTGTTACTTTGCTCTTTCATTTTCAGAAAACAATTCTTTCTTCAAAGTCAAAAATGATAAGGGAAAGTTGACTCTAGAAAACAATGGACAACTTCCTGAATCACTACTGGATGAAGGATCTTACCTTATACTGACACTCGAAGCCACTGCACCTCAATACTCTGGAGCGACCACTGCTATCACAGTAAATCTGAAGAAAGAAATCGGTTTGACATTTACAATTATCTTATCGATATTAAAGAATTGTTTTATTATAGATTTTTAAAGCATCCTCCTAAAATGAGCATTGAATAATGCGCACTATTCTTAAAATGTTCGAAACCGGTTTTTCTGAATACGTTTATTTCGATGCATCTATTTAAGAATCAAAAATCTGACCATTCAAGATAATATTTACAATATTTGCAGATGCTGGAAAAAATTTGAAGTTCGATAAATCAATTTATACCGCCACATATGACTTCAATACAGAAACCCTTGATTCACCGGAAATATTATTGAAAGAAGGATATACAGATGCAGTCAAATTTTCCCTGGATGGAGGTAAGAATATCATTTCAGCATTTAATCAAACATCCAAACATAGATACAATCAAAAGACAATCAGCATTCTTTGAATATTATAATATGAAAACATCAACTGTCACCTTATACCTTCATTTTAGAACACAAATCTTACTTCAGTGTGAAGAACAATAAAGAAAAAGTTACTCTTGAAAAGAATGGACCACTTCCTGAATCATTACTGAATGAAGGATCTTACCTTATACTGACACTTGAAGCCGCAGCGCCTCAGTATTCTGGAGCATCCACTACTATAACAGTGACTCTCAATAAAAAAACTGGTTTGAAATGCTTATTTTAATTGTACAAATGAACCCTAATTTCTACTTTTATAATAAGCTATGTGACCATTCTCAATACTAGCACACTGCATATGTATAAATGATTCAGTGCTTGTCCTAAGTCATCATTATGAATAAGGACCGACGCTGAGCCCTGATTACTAATCACACTGTGTTTTCAATTGCAGATGTTGGTAAAATTTTGAAGTTTGACAAATCAATTTACACAGCTACATATGACTATGATGCAGCAACACTTCAATCACCAGAAATATTATTGAAAGAAGGATACACAGATGCTGTCAAATTTACTCTTTTCGGAGGTATGAACCCTATTTCAAAATTATTTTACCTTTTTTTATAAATGAAGACATTAATTAAAATGCTCATTCTTCGATTGCTCGTAAAAGAGACTGTTACTTTGCTCTTTCATTTTCAGAAAACAATTCTTTCTTCAAAGTCAAAAATGATAAGGGAAAGTTGACTCTAGAAAACAATGGACAACTTCCTGAATCACTACTGGATGAAGGATCTTACCTTATACTGACACTCGAAGCCACTGCACCTCAATACTCTGGAGCGACCACTGCTATCACAGTAAATCTGAAGAAAGAAATCGGTTTGACATTTACAATTATCTTATCGATATTAAAGAATTGTTTTATTATAGATTTTTAAAGCATCCTCCTAAAATGAGCATTGAATAATGCGCACTATTCTTAAAATGTTCGAAACTGGTTTTTATGAATACGTTTATTTCGATGCATCTATTTAAGGATCAAAAATCTGACCATTCAAGATAATATTTACAATATTTGCAGATGCTGGAAAAAATTTGAAGTTCGATAAATCAATTTATACCGCCACATATGACTTCAATACAGAAACCCTTGATTCACCGGAAATATTATTGAAAGAAGGATATACAGATGCAGTCAAATTTTCCCTGGATGGAGGTAAGAATATCATTTCAGCATTTAATCAAACATCCAAACATAGATACAATCAAAAGACAATTAGCATTCTTTGAATATTATAATATGAAAACATCAACTGTCACCTTATACCTTCATTTTAGAACACAAATCTTACTTCAGTGTGAAGAACAATAAAGAAAAAGTTACTCTTGAAAAGAATGGACCACTTCCTGAATCATTACTGAATGAAGGATCTTACCTTATACTGACACTTGAAGCCGCAGCGCCTCAGTATTCTGGAGCATCCACTACTATAACAGTGACTCTCAATAAAAAAACTGGTTTGAAATGCTTATTTTAATTGTACAAATGAACCCTAATTTCTACTTTTATAATAAGCTATGTGACCATTCTCAATACTAGCAAACTGCATATGTATAAATGATTCAGTGCTTGTCCTAAGTCATTATTATGAATAAGGACCGACGCTGAGCCCTGATTACTAATCACACTGTGTTTTCAATTGCAGATGTTGGTAAAATTTTGAAGTTTGACAAATCAATTTACACAGCTACATATGACTATGATGCAGCAACACTTCAATCACCAGAAATATTATTGAAAGAAGGATACACAGATGCTGTCAAATTTACTCTTTTCGGAGGTATGAACCCTATTTCAAAATTATTTTACCTTTTTTTATAATTGAAGACATTAATTAAAATGCTCATTCTTCGATTGCTCGTAAAAGAGACTGTTACTTTGCTCTTTCATTTTCAGAAAACAATTCTTTCTTCAAAGTCAAAAATGATAAGGGAAAGTTGACTCTAGAAAACAATGGACAACTTCCTGAATCACTACTGGATGAAGGATCTTACCTTATACTGACACTCGAAGCCACTGCACCTCAATACTCTGGAGCGACCACTGCTATCACAGTAAATCTGAAGAAAGAAATCGGTTTGACATTTACAATTATCTTATCGATATTAAAGAATTGTTTTATTATAGATTTTTAAAGCATCCTCCTAAAATGAGCATTGAATAATGTGCACTATTCTTAAAATGTTCGAAACCGGTTTTTCTGAATACGTTTATTTCGATGCATCTATTTAAGAATCAAAAATCTGACCATTCAAGATAATATTTACAATATTTGCAGATGCTGGAAAAAATTTGAAGTTCGATAAATCAATTTATACCGCCACATATGACTTCAATACAGAAACCCTTGATTCACCGGAAATATTATTGAAAGAAGGATATACAGATGCAGTCAAATTTTCCCTGGATGGAGGTAAGAATATCATTTCAGCATTTAATCAAACATCCAAACATAGATACAATCAAAAGACAATTAGCATTCTTTGAATATTATAATATGAAAACATCAACTGTCACCTTATACCTTCATTTTAGAACACAAATCTTACTTCAGTGTGAAGAACAATAAAGAAAAAGTTACTCTTGAAAAGAATGGACCACTTCCTGAATCATTACTGAATGAAGGATCTTACCTTATACTGACACTTGAAGCCGCAGCGCCTCAGTATTCTGGAGCATCCACTACTATAACAGTGACTCTCAATAAAAAAACTGGTTTGAAATGCTTATTTTAATTGTTCAAATGAACCCTAATTTCTACTTTTATAATAAGCTATGTGACCATTCTCAATACTAGCAAACTGCATATGTATAAATGATTCAGTGCTTGCCCTAAGTCATTATTATGAATAAGGACCGACGCTGAGCCCTGATTACTAATCACACTGTGTTTTCAATTGCAGATGTTGGTAAAATTTTGAAGTTTGACAAATCAATTTACACAGCTACATATGACTATGATGCAGCAACACTTCAATCACCAGAAATATTAGTGAAAGAAGGATACACAGATGCTGTTAAATTTACTCTTTTCGGAGGTATGAACCCTATTTCAAAATTATTTTACCTTTTTTTATAATTGAAGACATTAATTAAAATGCTCATTCTTCGATTGCTCGTAAAAGAGACTGTTACTTTGCTCTTTCATTTTCAGAAAACAATTCTTTCTTCAAAGTCAAAAATGATAAGGGAAAGTTGACTCTAGAAAACAATGGACAACTTCCTGAATCACTACTGGATGAAGGATCTTACCTTATACTGACACTCGAAGCCACTGCACCTCAATACTCTGGAGCGACCACTGCTATCACAGTAAATCTGAAGAAAGAAATCGGTTTGACATTTACAATTATCTTATCGATATTAAAGAATTGTTTTATTATAGATTTTTAAAGCATCCTCCTAAAATGAGCATTGAATAATGCGCACTATTCTTAAAATGTTCGAAACTGGTTTTTATGAATACGTTTATTTCGATGCATCTATTTAAGGATCAAAAATCTGACCATTCAAGATAATATTTACAATATTTGCAGATGCTGGAAAAAATTTGAAGTTCGATAAATCAATTTATACCGCCACATATGACTTCAATACAGAAACCCTTGATTCACCGGAAATATTATTGAAAGAAGGATATACAGATGCAGTCAAATTTTCCCTGGATGGAGGTAAGAATATCATTTCAGCATTTAATCAAACATCCAAACATAGATACAATCAAAAGACAATTAGCATTCTTTGAATATTATAATATGAAAACATCAACTGTCACCTTATACCTTCATTTTAGAACACAAATCTTACTTCAGTGTGAAGAACAATAAAGAAAAAGTTACTCTTGAAAAGAATGGACCACTTCCTGAATCATTACTGAATGAAGGATCTTACCTTATACTGACACTTGAAGCCGCAGCGCCTCAGTATTCTGGAGCATCCACTACTATAACAGTGACTCTCAATAAAAAAACTGGTTTGAAATGCTTATTTTAATTGTACAAATGAACCCTAATTTCTACTTTTATAATTAGCTATGTGACCATTCTCAATACTAGCACACTGCATATGTATAAATGATTCAGTGCTTGTCCTAAGTCATCATTATGAATAAGGACCGACGCTGAGCCCTGATTACTAATCACACTGTGTTTTCAATTGCAGATGTTGGTAAAATTTTGAAGTTTGACAAATCAATTTACACAGCTACATATGACTATGATGCAGCAACACTTCAATCACCAGAAATATTATTGAAAGAAGGATACACAGATGCTGTCAAATTTACTCTTTTCGGAGGTATGAACCCTATTTCAAAACTATTTTACCTTTTTATATAAATGAAGACATTAATTAAAATGCTCATTCTTCGATTGCTCGTAAAAGAGACTGTTACTTTGCTCTTTCATTTTCAGAAAACAATTCTTTCTTCAAAGTCAAAAATGATAAGGGAAAGTTGACTCTAGAAAACAATGGACAACTTCCTGAATCACTACTGGATGAAGGATCTTACCTTATACTGACACTCGAAGCCACTGCACCTCAATACTCTGGAGCGACCACTGCTATCACAGTAAATCTGAAGAAAGAAATCGGTTTGACATTTACAATTATCTTATCGATATTAAAGAATTGTTTTATTATAGATTTTTAAAGCATCCTCCTAAAATGAGCATTGAATAATGCGCACTATTCTTAAAATGTTCGAAACTGGTTTTTATGAATACGTTTATTTCGATGCATCTATTTAAGGATCAAAAATCTGACCATTCAAGATAATATTTACAATATTTGCAGATGCTGGAAAAAATTTGAAGTTCGATAAATCAATTTATACCGCCACATATGACTTCAATACAGAAACCCTTGATTCACCGGAAATATTATTGAAAGAAGGATATACAGATGCAGTCAAATTTTCCCTGGATGGAGGTAAGAATATCATTTCAGCATTTAATCAAACATCCAAACATAGATACAATCAAAAGACAATTAGCATTCTTTGAATATTATAATATGAAAACATCAACTGTCACCTTATACCTTCATTTTAGAACACAAATCTTACTTCAGTGTGAAGAACAATAAAGAAAAAGTTACTCTTGAAAAGAATGGACCACTTCCTGAATCATTACTGAATGAAGGATCTTACCTTATACTGACACTTGAAGCCGCAGCGCCTCAGTATTCTGGAGCATCCACTACTATAACAGTGACTCTCAATAAAAAAACTGGTTTGAAATGCTTATTTTAATTGTACAAATGAACCCTAATTTCTACTTTTATAATAAGCTATGTGACCATTCTCAATACTAGCAAACTGCATATGTATAAATGATTCAGTGCTTGTCCTAAGTCATTATTATGAATAAGGACCGACGCTGAGCCCTGATTACTAATCACACTGTGTTTTCAATTGCAGATGTTGGTAAAATTTTGAAGTTTGACAAATCAATTTACACAGCTACATATGACTATGATGCAGCAACACTTCAATCACCAGAAATATTAGTGAAAGAAGGATACACAGATGCTGTTAAATTTACTCTTTTCGGAGGTATGAACCCTATTTCAAAATTATTTTACCTTTTTTTATAATTGAAGACATTAATTAAAATGCTCATTCTTCGATTGCTCATAAAAGAGACTGTTACTTTGCTCTTTCATTTTCAGAAAACAATTCTTTCTTCAAAATCAAAAATGATAAGGGAAAGTTGACTCTAGAAAACAATGGACAACTTCCTGAATCACTACTGGATGAAGGATCTTACCTTATACTGACACTCGAAGCCACTGCACCTCAATACTCTGGAGCGACCACTGCTATCACAGTAAATCTGAAGAAAGAAATCGGTTTGACATTTTCAATTATCTTATAGATATGAAAGAATAGTTGTATTATAATTTTGTAAATAATCTTCTTTAAGTGTACATGAAATAATGTACACTTAGACTATTCTCTAAATCAGGGTTTCCCAAACATTTTCTGGAATGGAACACTTCGTATGTCCGGAAAATATAACAGAACACTTAACTGAATTTTTAAGTTTTTCTTAAACTGTTTTGCAGCGTATAAAACCATTCCAATTCTTTTCGGAACACCTACTTTGGCTCCGCGGAACACTGGTGTTCAACATAGTTTGGGAAACCCTGCTGGATGGAGCTAACAGGCTTTCTGCATACCTATGCATCAGGGGTCTTATATTCAGGGTGCTGTAGGTGTGATGAAGCTTTTTATTTAATCTAGTAGTATATAGTAGATTATCGTTTATGTATTACGCGAGATGACCAGAATTACGGCTGCACGGCGGAACAGCCTGTACAACCGCATACGTTAGACAGACCATCTCGAGCGTTGCATGGACTAATGTTTTTGTTTAAAGTGTTAACATTTAAAGGAGTTCTTTTATGTTACAGCACCTGCTTGATTATCCTAGTATCGTATTTATCAAGCTTACTTTCTAAACTTATACTATTCGTTATTAACAGGTCACTTTTCATTTTTATTTTGGTGTGCCTAATATTTGTTTATCATATTAAATATTTTTAATACTTCATCTTCAAATAGAAGTTATGAGATGAAATTGATTATAATTAAAATTGGTAAACACACACACCCCAACAAGCTTCAGCTTGATTTGAATAAGAGTAAAAAATATTTAGCTAATACAGGTAAATTTTATGACAACATAATTGACAAATCCATGTCTCGTTCTAAAGGGTAAGAATCGAATTCATGTTTTAATAATAATTCATTAAAAAAATGTTCATTTTTAATTGTTTTAAATACAGTTCACCTGATATACACTTCCACCGTATGCCAATGCTATGCATATCTGTCTTTTGATTCATATAAAGATGGATTTTTTTTTTAATTACTTCTATTTTTTTAGCTATGAGATTATACTACAGGTGGCTTAATTTTTTTATTCATAAATATAATTTCTCTTAAGATATTGAATTTTGCTATTTTTTTCCTTTTGGACTTTTTTTCAGAGCAGAAACTTTTTTTAATGTGTCAAAAAAAATATTAGTCAATTGTCTTTTTTATTATGTTTAGAGGAAAAGTGGCAAATTATTGCTTTTATTATAAGTACAGTGGAACCGCTCATAACGAGTTTAATTCGTTCTGGAATCTTACACTCGTTAAGCGAAACAATTTTTCCCATGTAAAACAATGTAAAATAAAATAATGCGTTCCATGCATAAAAAAAAACATTTTTTATGTATATTCCTTAAAATTACATATTTATATATTCCTTTAACTTATGTTTATTCAATTAAAATTACATACTTATAAATTGTTAAGGAGCGTAACAACCTGGTATGTGATTTCGATTTGCAAAAAACAATAAAAAAATTGACTAGTTTATTATGTATGACAAATAAATAATTCTTTTTTACTAAAGAGCTGTCTAGAGACATTTTTTTTTGCCGACACTTCAAAATTTAGTGAAAATGTGACAGCATTATCATTGAATAAATTTGTAAAACGCATAGCCACCTCCTTATTAGAGTGATGCTTCTCAATGTACAATGCAACAGTTTCCCATGCTTTCAGCATTTCTTTTATTGTGCCAGAAGTTTATTGTTCTGCTTCTTCCTCCTCCATAACTTCTTGCTGTGAAAAACAATGCAACTTCATAAGCTCTTCGGAGGTCAGCTCCTGACTGTGCTCTTCCACAAGCTCATCAATATCGTTGTTATCCACCTCCAGTCTCATGATATTGGCCAAAGATACAACCTCATTGACCGTAGACTCCACAGGTTTGAAACCTCTCAAAATCACATTCTACAACGCCCTCTGGCTAAAGCTTTTTCAAAGCAGAAGTGAGGGTCTTCTTGGTAACCCCTTCCCACGCCTTGTCAATCATCTTGGCGCAAGTAACAATGTGAAAGTGATCTTTCCAAAACTCATCACTTGTTATGAGAAATGTCGTTCGTTAAGGGAGCATTTTTTTCACAACCTGTTTTACTCGTTATGTGAATTATTCGTTATGAGAGGTTCCATTGTATTCATTTTACAAATAAGTAAACAAATTTAAAGTTGTGGGTTAATTCATAACAAAAAATACCAGAAAAACACAAAATTTTTAGTAACGTTATCAACATCTATTTTATCTGACAGTTAAAGTTTTATTAAAAACATGGTTGTAGAGTTGGAGTAATAATATTAAAATAATGCTCGCATTGATTATATATCCAAAACAATTTGTATTTGTTTTTTTACCTTTGAAAATTTCAAAAATGCCGCCTCCAAAAAAGTATATATTGTCAGTGGGCGGAAGAAAATATAGTGAAAGTGATATTGCTTACATTGGTTCTGTATACATATCAATCTTTATTTTCATATTACTTTCAAAATTTTCTCTTTATTTTCAAAAATGCCACCCACAGAAATGTGCCACCCGGGGCGGTCTGCCCCCCCCCCTTGCTACGCCACTGAAAACTACATCATTCTTAATTTATTTTACTAAAATTATTCTTGTACTTAATTTATGTTGTCTTGTTTTATGTCTTGTCAAAAATATTATTACAAATAATATTTTTTATTGCAAACATAGTCTTAACTTTTTTTTAACAATCATATGTAACAAGATTGAGGCTTTATAATATTATATTTCTGTTATAGAAGACTTACTAAAAGAATATTTTCATTTTCAGAAACCGAAGGATTACTTATATTTGAAGAACCTGTTTATGAGATCAATTACTTTTATTCAAATAATAGCATCGTTTCCCCGGTGCCTATAGCTCTAAAAGAAGGGTACGACACCAATGTGGAATTTGACCTTACTGGAGGTGACATCATTTTTAACTATAAATATTTAACTCAAACTTTCCAAAAGATGCCGTTTTGAAAGCACAATTGTGTAACTAAGAACAAACTATTTAGTAGACTCTCAATAAAATAGAGTGTCATAAGTAGGGTTGTCAAATTTCTTGCAAGTTAAACCAAGACATTTGTCTGATTTGCCGATCAGCGTAACTCGTTTTTTTTTTTAGCTGTTCCAAGACTTTTGAATCCAAAAACCCAGGAATTTACCGATTTGCCCAAAATACCAGTGTGACTCGATTTTTTTTAGCTCTTCCGAGACTTTCGAATCCAATATACCAAGATTTACCAATTTCCCCAAATAATCAGCGTGGGTCGTAAACCGGGACATTTGGGCGTCCCGAGAGGTTTTTTCAGGACACCGGGACATGAGACTCAAAACCGGTGACAGTCCCGGTTAATCTGGACGCCTGGCAACTCTAGTCATAAGCATGTTTAATAGAGAATTGCGATATGTTTCAACAAAATTTATTTTTTCATCAAGTCGACAGCCCAGGATGGGCTTTAGCCTGGTGTAGAATATGTCCTTAAAAAGCAGCGCACTGATTATAGATATTTTAGTATGGCTTCTTCTTTGTCTCTCCTCCCCACCCATTGAAGTTTGGTTCTCACTCGATGAAACAATGCTCTAGTAATATGGAGTAAAGCTATCCATTATTCACAGTAATTCCATTATTCATTCTCTTTATTCATTCATTTATTCATTCTCTTAATTCCATTATTTATTCGACTTCATCGTAATTCATAAAATTTGTCAAATGGTCAACGTTGTTGGCTTCAGTTAAATTGCTCATGGCCTTGAATCCCAATATAGACAGCTTCATAAATCTATTTTTCTATTGAATTATGGATTTCTGTTTGAAGACATGAATGTGTTATGTCTTAAATACCCAAAATCCCATCTGATCCTTAAAACAGAGCAAAGCAAAAGCAATTAGCTAACCACTAGTCCTGTCCTAGCACCATCCTTACACCCCTACTCTCTCTGGAAAAGAGAGGTTAAGCAACTGAGTGACAGGCAATACTGGTAGTAAAACTTATGTTGAGATAATCTCCATTAGAGTCCATTGGGAGCGAATACAATTTAGCCTAACCATCTTAAAAAGGAATGGCATGGAGACGTCACAAATTATATATTTGTAGGGGATCTCACATTATTGGAATGAATTCAATGAACATTAACATGTCAAAACAGAGCACTTTTTTTGCGTTAATGAAGCGTCAGTCAATTGATGAAATGTCCATTGCCAAATAGTCAAGTAAGACAAAAGCACCTCAATTACAGTTACCAGGTAAAATGTATTTATTAATACAATAATAATTTGAAAAATAATTATTCTTAATAAAAATGTTTTCAGAACTGAGTGATTTGTTTACTGTGAGTAATGTGAATGAGAAAATCACAATAAGCGTTGTCAAGCCTCTTCCTGAAACACTTCCAGTTGAAAAAAATTATTTATTGTTCACTTTGAAAGCGAGCGGTACTGGTGGAAAGACTGGTATATCTATAATATCGGTGGTCTTAGTGAGTGATGTTGGTATGTAAATCCATAGAAAGCAATTATTTTTTAATACAATCAATAAACCATAGTTATGTTATAAAAAACCATTAGATATGTCATAAAAAATGTTTTTTTACATTAATATGAAATTCTTAAATTTGTTGGACAATATTTTACAGAGCTATCACCAGAAGGATTATAATTACTTTACTCACTTTTTGTAATCTTATTTTCAGATACCAAACCAGTAATAGAGTTTGACTCTTCCAGTTATACAGTCAATATAACCACATTATCAAAAGGAAGAATTGTAAAAGTAAAAGCGACATCTACCCCTATCAAAGCTTTGTATTACTATTTGGATAATATTAATGGTAAATATATAATCATGCTAGTATTAAGTCATAAAATAGAACTTTTCTCTGATAAATAAATACATTTTTACACAGCTTAAGAAATGTTATATGAAATGAAAGCATAATATATTTCTATGTGCGGCAGTGAACATTTAAATCCGAATTCTGAAGTGAAAAAGAATGTCTTAGTAGTTTGTATAATTATCATTTATTTGGTAGAAATTATTAAAAAAAAAACACATTTGACAATATCAACGCAATGCAAGTTTTTGTGATAAACATGGAAAGGGTTAATATTGCTAGCCAATAATGTTCGATATAATGTGTAAGAGTTTTCAGTGAATCTATAGTATTAGTGAGAAGACTATTTGTGAAGAATTTTTATACCACACAAACTTTAAGAAATCCAATATAATATGTTCTTATATTTTAGTCAATCTGAAGTCGAAAATCCAAATAAACTCACAAACTGGAGATATAACAGTTTCTTCATATATCACAGAAGGAGAGTACGAATTTATGGTGTTTGCAAAAACCCAATTCTCAGAGGCAAATGCCTCAACTCTTGTAAGTAATAATCGTTTTCAGTATTTTATCAACATTCTTTTAAATTCACTCATCCAATCGTTTACTCCTATGCACAATCATATAAAGCTGTGGAGTGGCCTACATTGCTTGGTATCAAAATTAAATAGGATTCCAATACAACCCTGTTAAATAACAAACTAATGATTTCTTGAATGAAGTATTTTGTCTAGCCTGTAGCTTAGAGGTCAGTGTCCTTTTCATAAATCAATTTTTCAATTGATGACTAAAATTCTTTCCTACCCATTTGGTACTAAAACAGGGAGAGTGATTAGTTAGCTACTAGTCCTGTCCTGGCCGAATGCTTCGATCATTCCTCTCTGAAAACAAAAAGAGATTAAGTGATTGAATGACAAGAAGTTCTCAGAGAACAACTTTTGTTGAGATGTCTCTATTAGGAGTCCATATGCTTCAATGCTTGCTACATTGTGAAATACTGAGAATGATATTTTTACTAGCTTAGGCTCTATGTCTATAGTCTCAGGGAAGTATCCCTAAAATTTCTTCGTTGATTGGTGAATCAATGACCAGTCATATAGTATGTACACGTTAACTGCTAAGCCTGTACATGGTATAGACAGTGATTCTTTATAGACTTTCTTATGGTAAACGGTAAGGACACATTTAGAAGTAGTTATAATTTAACAAAATAATTGTAACATTGATGAAAATTCACAAAATAACACTACCAAATCACATCATTCGGGCCAGTACTACTACAAAATTAGTATGGTTAAGTTGGTTTGGGTACATTATAGATTTTTTTAGTGCGCTATCAATTTTGGCTTGTTTTTAAGAGCAGTGAATGTATTAAAAGATCCAATGGAACAAGAATACGTAATGTTTGGATTAAGGTTTCAGACAATCCCTTACAAATATATGATTTTTAATATCTCCATGCCATTCCTTTTTAAGATGGTTAGGCTAAATTGTAGATTATTATTATTTCATATTAGTATAAAAAGATTTGGTGGCCTTAAAATTGGGGACCTGTGTATTAGAGAAGTTTTGACAAAAGATATAATTCAGTATACTTAATATCAAATTCAAACATTTTTTCTTAATGGCATTGTGCAGGCTTAATACGCCTTTTTAAAAAGATCGGAAACACTTACAATTTAAAGTACAGTGGAACCCCGATTTTAAGTTTTTCCAGGGACCGAAAAAACACAACGAAAAATGCGGGAAACCGATAATGCGTGAAAACTAAAAATAATAATATAAAAAATCTCACTCATTTATTAAATAAGTTCTTTATGCTCAGTTGCTTCTTTGCAGTTTGAAACTTCAATTTTAGCTAAGGCCCGCTGTAAATATCTCGTGGTTAGTATTCTTCAGCGATCTCATGCAATCTCGCTATCCATGCTGCGATCGTGTCATGGTTCACAGCAGCGCTCTCGCCCTCTAGTTTTTTTATATACACGACCATGCCGATCTTTAAACTCATTGATCCATCCATTTGATTCAAAGAAATCTGAAATACCTTTTTTTTCGGATATTTTAAAAGCTTTTTCTCTGAGTATGGTTCCATCAATAGGTATATTTTCAGCTCGCGCTTGCTGGTACCACACATGAAGAATCTCCTCAAGCTCATTAAAAGTAGACTTCTTAGAGGACTTTCTTTTCTTCGCTGATTTGCCACAATTTTCAAATGATTTGCCCTTTGCATTTGAAGTCACTCTTCCTAGCAACCAGTGCCGGCGCAAGGCTATTTAGCGCCCTAGGCAACGGTTATTGCCGCGCCCCATTTCAACAAATCGTCTTTTTTCCGAAATAATGAAAAAAACAATTCGAGATCTTTAGAAATATTATTTTTATTTACCCATGTCCGCTCCCAATGTGGAGCATATGGCCTAATGGAGGTACCTCAACAGAAGTGTTTCTACGTGAACTGTTACTCAGTCGCTCAACATGTCATTTTCGAATCATATAGAATATGATACATAATTATAACGAACAAAATAAAATAAAACATACTCTTATTTATTATTATTAGAGTATAAAAAATAGTTTGAATACTCCATTTATGCGCCCCTTAATATTTTGCGCCCTAGGCGGTTGCCTATTTCGCCTGTATGGTGGCGCCGGCCCTGCTAGCAACAATCAAGTTCAGAGTGGATGGTGCAAGTCCTAAACGTTTTGCTATGTCAACTCGTTTTTCTCTTAGATTGTTTTCAACATCTAGAACTATTTTGAGTTTCTCTGCGAGAATTATAGTTTTTTTCATGGGGGGCATATTAATCCGAATTAGAACACTTTATGGCACGAGATTTGAGGTAAAACTATAGGCATTAGAGGTGTTGAAATTCAGCAAGACAAATAAATAATGTGCACAGGAGCTCAGTAAGTCATCAGCGAAGCATTATGAGAAACTATAACAAACAATTCTACGGTGCCTTGCACACTTGCAGTCTCGTTTTTTTTCACCAAAATTTTGTATTGGTCGATATTATGAGAAGTCATCATAAACAATTCTACGGCGCCTGCACACTTGCAGTCTCGTTTTTTTTAAAAAAAAAAAATCTGAGTTGATCGTGTTTCTGAGCGAAATGAGAAATATGTATTCAAAAAAAACATTCAAACGGGATAATGTTTGTGAAGGGACCATAATATTTTGACGTAAATCAAGGAAATCGGGGAACAATTAATGTGGGATTATTTAACGTTGTTGTTTGGTGTTTGGCCGAGACTATAACAAATGAACGATTCATGCGGGAAAACGAACAATGGGAGAACGGTAGATCGGGGTTCCACTGTAATTGAATTCTAAAAAAAACATATTTCTTGAATAAGTTCATTTAAAAACTAATGAAAACTCACTTGACGATTTTGTTTTCTCTTTGATGCATCAAAATTAAAATAAACATAATATATGATATATTTTTTTAATTGATAAAGCACCTAAGTGGTCAGTTATTATTATTTGTCAGCTTATTAAATACAACCTAGGTTAGCACTAATATTAGCCAATATATTGAATTCTGTTATATGAGTAATCTTTCATTTTCTATATCCAGGTTCAACTTGGAGTAAAATTTATTTCATCGATTGAAGAAATCAAGCATCCTTTAAATCCACTTGTCACAACAGATATAGATGAAGAAGAACTGTACTATAATATTGATATTGGCAGTGAAATATTAGAGAGCGACTGCAGACATGTTATAAAAGATACGTGGCCTGAAAATCAAAAATGGTTTTCAATAAATTCTACCACTGGCCACTTACAAACTGATGAAGTGGTTGACAGAGAAGATCCCTTAATAGCCGTCATGCATGTGTCACAAATACAAATTGAGTTAGCTGTCGAATGCAATAATAATTCATACTCAATGGGAGAAGTGTACATATCCAACAGAATAAATCCCTACAGCATGAAAGCAAACAAAAGACAATGGTTATACACAAAAGAATTACCCTTTTCCCCTTATGTCGGTCAAGTCTCAATTATTATCAATGACATAAATGACAATTCACCGAAATTTGAACACGATACATTGCTTGTTGGCTATCCTTCTAAAAATTTGGCTTTATTACTTCATCCACCATCTCTGGCAACAGTACTTGTAAGTTTATTTTATAAATTATTCATAAGATTAAGTATTATTAGCCACTAAAGTAAAAGCGAGAACCACAGTTAAAATTTATTTTCTAATTAAAATTTTAATTTTAATCGAAGACATGGCTCCCTATCATCGATTTTTCGACATCTACCCTTTAGAGGAAAAATTATACATCCAAATGAAATAATGAAAAAAATAAACAAATATAATTTAACAGAATACATTCAATATATTCTATAGCACGATTGCTACTCCAAGTGCAATGAGCTGACAATCGTTTTAAACCAAAATAAAGTTACTCTCTATAAAAAAAACAAAATCATCAATATATATTCCAAATGTTTTACAAAAACAGTAATGTATCTTTTTTGTAGGCAACCGATAAAGATATTGGCAAAAATGCTGAAATAAAATATTCCACAAAATCTGAATATTTTGTCGCACACCCGGAAACTGGAGTTGTTTATCCTAAAGAAAATGCTTTGGAAGGAACAGATGAAATAATCACATTTAACGTTACAGCCTCTGATGGCAAGTTTTCGTCGGACATTCAAATAACGGTAAAATTAATAATAACCATTTTTTTAAATCCCAATTTGTTAGAATAATAATATAATATTATAATTTAAAAAAACCAGATAAAATTTTAATCAGTGCAGTCCAAAAACCATATATATTTCAATGTGTATAGGTACCTTGTGTCTTTCCTGATTTCTCCAAGGGCAAGGATAAAAATCCAGTACAATTATTTTACCAAAACCCTTTATACAAACCAAATAATTTGTCAATAAATATATTTTTGTTCTGCATAAATAAAAATATGTGTTTTTGTAGGTTAAATTACTAGATGAAGAGCATGTGGCAGTTTTAACAATAAAAGATGCTTTGGTAGAAAACGTTCACGAAATTATGGAAGCTATTTCAAAAGTGACCAACTTTTCAGCACAACTGCTCTTTGCCGCAGTTTTGCCGAGTGAAAAATATATAAGCAATGACAGCGGAGCATTTAGAATGAAGAGATTTGCGGATGTATTTGATAATGACTTTGATTCATCACTCGTAGTGTTTATGTACATGTTTGATAAGAATGATGAACTGCTGATTGCCAAAGAATTTTCAAGGTACTCAAAAAAAAACTAACCAAATGATTAATTTTTTCAGACTTACATGTTCCAAACTTCGTGAAAATAGATTTGATACACCCGGCATAGTTTAAAAAAAATATTTTGTTAATGGTTTTTCAGTGTATGTTAAGATATAAAATGCAAGATTTTTTTGCTCAGCCCAAAACGTTTTCAGATTTAACAAAATGTGATTGTCATTCAACAAAAATTGACAAGAAATATTTTTTAAATCTATATATTAATTAATAGCGGATAAAATAATCACAAATATGTTATACATTTTGATAAAATATGCAATTAATTTCGATTATTTTGCATGTGTAAATTGCATTTGTTTTTTGACTTTTTGAAACAATTTTCCTTCTTATATCAAACATGATTTTTTATAGCAAAATTATTAGGGATGACACCCCCCAATTGTCTTGATGATTTTTGCCATCCTACATGTGGCCCGGTTTCTCAATATTTTAAGAGTTGACACCCCACCCTCTGCGTTGATGATTTTTGTCATTCCATATGTGACACGGATTATCAACATTTTAAGAGTCGACACTTCTTAATAACTTGATGATTTTTGTCATCCTATGTTACACGGTTTCTCAGCATTTTAAGAGTTGACACCTCTAATGTCTATATGGTTCATGTAACTTTTGCGACTCGACACCTCAGCTACCTCAAAAGTTTATAGCCACATTATTTTTTTATTTATACTAAAACTACAACTAAAATAATAACATTTTTTTTACTTTGGAATTTATTTATTTTTAACCTTTTGAGCAGAAAGTTTTCTCTTATTAAACTTTGGTTTGGACGTAAATTTTGATTATTTACAGTTCAGTGAAATCCTGTTTCAAGTGCCCGGAATTTTCCACTATTTGTGTATTTTGTTTTGCAATCTCGGTGTATTTTAGTTCTTTTAGAGAATTGGGTGTATTCCTAAAAAAATATCATTCAATAAATAGGTTTGCAATTGATTTTTCACGCCAGTAAATTTTCTGACCATTTAAAAATGAAACAAACCAACCCCCCCCCCCCCTTGAGGGCAACGAGCTTACAGCTAGTTTATATAAATACACAAACATGTATCTAAGCAAGTTCGCTCGCTAATATTGCTCATGATAAAACAATGTCTCGCATCCCACAACTTTGACAAAAATGTGTTTTTGATATATTTAGTTTTACAATGAAAAAACACAATCCAGCAAAATTTTGCATCACAAAAATGATTCTAGCCACTTGTTTTCCAGCCTCATGCAATATGATTAATTCCCTCGTTGGGTCATGTGGAATACGAGGTATTGTTTTATCAAAAGCAATATGCTCAAATTCATATCACTAAACCAATATTATCATTAATATTAGTGCTCACATTGATTGAATTCGAGAAAATTATACAGTTACCTGTAACATTAATATTTATTTTATTTGTAGCATAATTGAGAACAATAACTTACCGTGGACTATCGAAGCAGTTGATTTCTCTCAAACTGTATTTGCGACAGGAATACTAAATAAAACTAGTGATAATGTTGGATTGATTGTATCAGTTTCAATACTTGGAGTGTTATTATTCCTCTTACTTGTTGCTGGTGGTGTTTGGTATCTCTTAATTTTGTAAGTATAATATTTTTCAGGAATTGTCAAAATATTGTTATCCTGGCATAAACATAAATTGGAACAACTAGTTTTTGGTGGATCGATATTAATTAAACGAATATGTGTTTCTAGCTCATAAAATTGCACAGTTAAAAATTCAAAAATCATAAAAATAATGTCTGTTGAGAAATGTGTGCTTGCTTATATGAGTGAAGTTTTGATTTTAATTAAATATAATAAAATAGATCACTCATATTGAAATTACACAATCACTATTTAGGAACTGGTTGACTTGATTATTTTATTGTTTATTGTGAAATTATTTTATATGGTCCACCAATATCACTTGAATGTATATTTCTAATGCAAGTTTATAATATTTTTAATTATTGCAGCAAAAAGAACTACCAGAGATTTTCAAATCCAAGTGATAGTTCAAGTATTGCTGATTCTGTAGAATATGAAGATGAAAAAGAAACCAAACTTGAAACAGAATCAGAAATTCAAAAGCCTACATTCAATCCACAAAATGTCATCCGGCCAAACTTTTCAGCTTATGAGAATAATATATACGATTCAATCGACAATAACACCAAAGTTGTCAATGAAGATACTGATGAAGATGAATTTGGAGAAAGTAAACCAACAGGAAGAAAAAAATCAGTGGTTACATTTAATGAAAAAGTTCAACAAATAGACATTGAGCAATATGAAAGTGAAAAATTATAAATTATAAATTAACTTAATTTTTGATATCTTAATAGCATATAATATAATATGAAAATGTTCACTATCACTAAGATGGGGCATTACACAACAAATAAATTAATACTGATTATTCAATAAGCATGTTTTATTGAATATATGTAGTCAATATTCAATTTTTTTAACTATATATATTTCCAAAATTTTACCATAATACATAATAATTTTAAAAGAAGCAAGTTTTAACGATCAAACTTCACAGTCTTATTTTATAAGGACCGTGGTTAATAAATTGTATTTAAGAGTGCAAAACAGGTATGAAACTAATTTTATGATTTTATTCCAATAAATAATTGGTTAAGCTAAAGTATATCATAACGGCATGCTGTGAAATTAGCTCTGTCTCCATCACTTAGGTTAACTTGAATGTTACCAAGCAGGATGCAAGAGCAAGAAATAACTTTGACTTATGTCTCAATTATGTCAATCATTTTATATACAACACAGTGGCGGATTATCCCATAAGCGCAAGAGGCGCGCGCTTGGGGCCTCCAAATTATGGGGGCCTTGAAGATAGCATATATTACATAAAACCTTACATTTTAATTTCAGTTTTCAATATTCATTATTATTCTACAAAGAGGTTTGCAGCACTTTTATATTATTCAAAAAACAGGGCCTCCAAAATTTATTGCGCCTGGGGCCTCCTAAGTGCTTAATCCGCCACTGATACAACAGGACAACCATATGGACATCCCATCATACAATGATATTTGAATGATAATAAACATTTTTAACTATATTAACAATGACTTAAATCTTCAATTACCAAACAAATAATTCACTTTTTATTTTTTATTTTTTTTTAAATATTTATGATTTACCTAATAATTAAAATAAAATCTTACTACAGGAACAATACACACATCAAAAAAAGATTGCTAAGAATTTTTGAATTGTAAACAACCACATTGTATGAATTAACTCTATAAAGCTTAAAAAATGTCTAGAAATAAATAGTTAATTATACATTTATTTAATACATTGAAAACAACTACTTGCGTATCAATCCAAAATTAAATAAATATTTCACTACTATTAAAATATAACTAGGAATATCTTGAACACGTAAATCTACCTACGTACACCGATTCGTGGAAAGTTAAAAGTGCAAATTTTGTATTTTATACTTTAAAATTTAAAAGATCATAACATTTGATGACTACGTTGCATGCGTAATGAGATTGTGATTTTATGCACGTGCTCAACGATGGACAATCTACGGAACTTTTTTTTACAGTCTTCTTGTTTTTGCCTAAATTTAGAGTCATTACTTTCATTTTTTTAACATAAAAAAAAAGCCTTAAGTTTAAATCTTGAAAAATCTTGATAATTCTCAACCGCCCGCGCGCTGACGTTCCCCCAATAAAAAATCGAAAACAACAACAAAAACAATGACACAAAAATAGACATATCAGTACAAGTTGATGTTAATTTAAAATTTCAACTGAAAGTGCAAGTTGATGTTCTTAAAACATCCTAAGTTGATCACTAAGAGCCAAGCCAAACTCAAAATTATTGGCCAAATTGCTAGCCATTACATCAAAAAGAAGATTTTTGCTCAAAAAATGAATATTTGATTATTCTCAAAATGATACTTGGCTGCACACCTTGCAGAAATGTTAGAACTCTTAGAGCTGAAACGACTATGGGAATGATAAATTCCAAAGAATGAGCTTACAAAGAAGATACGTATTTTAGGAAAAATAGGTACAATTAAACTTACTAATTTGAAAAGCAGATTTAAATTTCCCTTAAATAATATTTTAATATAATTTAATTCATAACATAACTTGAATATGTTTTTTGTAGAGTTTGTGGCGCAGTGGTCAACATCGTTGACTTCTGTGATGGATCTCACAGGCTTGAGTTCCAGTTTGAACAGCATTTTTTTCAATAAAGTTTTTTCTTCAATGACATGGGTGTTTGTGATAACTTAAAAAACCCTTCCCATCTCTCCACTTCTAAAATTAATGGGGCATAGAGAGAGTGATAAGTTAATCCCTATTAATTTCAAAGCTCTATCCTTATTATCTTCAAAAAGAAGAGAAGTTGAGCAACTGATTAACAAGTAATTCTCGTAAAAAAAACTTCCGTTAAGATATTTCCATAAGAAAGCCATATGCTTTACATTGGGAACGGACATGGAATTAAAAAAATGATAAGAGCTGAGTTCCGGCACCTTTTTTTCAAAAAAAGCACTTACTCACTATAACCTAAAAAATGAAGATCCTAGACATGGTAATATGTTGATAATATATCCTTTTGGACCGAAAATTCAAGATACTAATTTATGCATGAAACTAAAAGAAAGCTTCGTCGATCTTCCATCCGATGACACTCTCAAAATTAAATTTCGTGCATCCTTATCAAGACTTCAGTTTTGGCTTTCTATAAAAAGTTAATACCTTTTGCTTAGTGGAGAGGCAATGAAAATTCTAATTCAATTCTTCACAACATATTTATGCGAAAAGGCCTTTTCATCTGTAAAAGCAATCAAAACATGGTAACGATCTCGACTCAAAATACATTTAGTTCTTCACCTTGCAGTTACATCATTGAAGTCAAATATAAATTTTATCATTTCAAATATCTAGGAACATTCATCACATTAAAAATTAATAAAGCTTTTATAATTTTATTATAATTAGTAGTTTTATTTTATGAAATAGGTGCATTTTTAGATGCATTTGATCACTTTTATTTCAATATATAATATTTAATAGTTCAACTGTAGTTTAATAGTTCATTGGAGAGAAACCTGCAGCTTTTTGACTTGCACGAAATATTCACTTCAATCAAAAAATTATACGCAAGCCTTTGGAAAATGAGCGTAATCAACCCATTAAAAGTTTGACAATCGAAAAAAAAGGGGGGGTTAGTGGCAATGTTTTTTTTACTGTGGTAATGTTTATGTTGAATCAAATAAATGAATGTGGCCTTCAGAAATGAAGGTTCCCCATCCCTGGTCTAGTTAGTGGTACGCTGGATTAAAATTGTGAATTTAGTGGTCCATGAGTCTAAAAAGTTTGCCGACCGCTGGTTTAACATATAGTTGCTACATTTCATGACGACCACTAATAACTTTTGTATGGAAATTGATTTTTTTAACCTAATGTAATTATCTACATCAGTGTTTCTCAACCTTTTAGGGAGCGTGGCCCCTTTTGACTGTCTTTATTTTTCTTTGGTCCCCATACCATTGTTTTGTCTTCCCATGAAAATTATAATTTCAAAAACCCACCTTTTATTTTAACTCTTCCGAGATTTTCGAATCTAGAATGCCAGTAATTTATTTTATTTACGGATTTACAAAAAATAGCTGCGCGACGTCCCCCATTATGCTCTTCCCTGTATCGTTTTATCAATACCCGTGGCCCCCCTAAACTGTGTTGTGACACCCCAAAACAAAAATAAATCTCTGTGGCCCTCTGGGGGGCCATATGGCCCATCGTTGAGAAACCCTGATCTACATGATGTTTTCAGATGCCTAGGTGGTGCTGTTCCAGGATGTATTTCAAACTTCAGCTCATCCTTGCTAAGTAACAGTGCAGTCTCAACATTTGCTTTTCCAAGGGTTGATGTATAATATAATGAAAAGAAAGTGGCTTACGATCAATTACACATCAAAATTCGCCTACTATAGTCAATACGGTAGTATGTATCAAACATTTTCATCTCAGTGAGGTAACTAACACGTTTGCACTAAAGTGTATCAGATGACAAGCTAGCAATAAGTAAGTATTCACAGTTTCATGATAGCATCTGCTTTTGGTAGATAAAAAGAAATTGTTAAATAAACTCTAGCTATTACTATAACGGAGGAGTGCTTAAAACAAACAACTGTTGAAGTTTCATAAAACATTGTTTTTTGTTGAATCTATCAAAATTGTTGAAGAAAAGGAGCATGTTGGCATAGTTAAGTGTTAATGTTTGATAATCAATGATTTTTTTAAGCAGGTGTATTGAAGAAACATCATGAGACGACTAACTAGATTTCAGTAATACAGTTTATACTATGGACAAGAGCTCATCAGTGGGTAAGATGGAATAAAACCTGTACCAAGAAGTATACAAAAATGAAAAAATTACATTAGCTCGACATGCCTGGCTAAATACATTTAACCTTAAAACGAACAAAATTTGTTTCATTCATTATTATGTTGATAAGTTGTTGAAATCAATGAATGCATTTGTCTTTGTATTGTGGAAAAATGTTATAATAAAATGAAGTTTAATGAAAAGAGTCTGCCACTTATTTTTCCTCAAACTCCCTCGTTTTTATTTTAAAATATATACAGATTTAATTTGGTTAGTTAAACATTGTTTAAAAAACCGACAGATTTCAAAATAAACACTTAGAAATTAAGATTAAATCATGGATTTCTGAGGTAAACATAGCAGTCGATTTGACATATGTCAAAGGTAATTGTCTCTGGTCAATGTCTATGGTATGATGAGCGGTCTTAATACAATGTTGCCAGATCGTGCAACATGGCTTGATAAATATATAGGGCCAGTACCATTACTGCCTCCATCCAAAGCCAAGTACAAATAGCATCACGCAATTTACGTTGTGTCCGTCTTGAGTCTATCGTCGATTAGCGATTTACATAGAGTTTGTATGGAAACCCAGTGATTGATTCTATGTGTCTTCGCATTAAAAGTTTGTTTTCGTTGAATTTAATGTATTTGAGTTGAATATTTTTTTTATATTTTTAAGTGTATTCTGTGATTACTTAGGCATCATTCTACAGTTAAAAGTTCTTCTAAAAGCACCCTACACTTACAAAATGTAATGATTTATATAGACGTATAATTTCTGTCCCATAACTGCTACGGCAGACATATTGATTTTCGTAAACTGTGTTCTGTGCCAATGCCAAATAATTGATTAAATCGTGATATGTTGTACATTAAACTTGAATTTTAAGCCATTCAAGGTTGCTCAGTGATTATTATCTTCCGCCAATATAATGATTCATCAAAATACCCGTTAAAAGTAAGTAAATATCGATATAAAGTTGAAATGACTTCCACGTCTGGCAAAGATTGTCGTAAATTATAAATTCATAATTTATTTCATCAGTTCCAGGGCTGTGGAGTCGTTAAAAAAAAAACACGACTCCGACTCCGACTCCGACTATGACTTGACTAAAAAAAAGTTCTATTTTATCAGGTTTTTTTTCTACCTTTCCTATGTATGTGTATTAAATTACAGATCAACCAGTTAATCCAACAAATAGCCAATTTTTTCATTTTATACATGTTATAGGGATAAATAAAACATAATAAATATAAGTTTAAACTTTATTGATTTGAATTTATTCTTAAAAATAACATTGCTTCTATCAAATCTGCATTTGTAGAATTTTGTATATATTACGCAATGACACGCAGACGTGATTGATACAGAACAATGACTGAAGACAAAAAATGCGTGCATATAAATGTATGCACTTCGAGTAACAAAAAAAAAATATATCGAATCTACTTTTTCGACATGAGAAAGAAAGAAACAACAACTTTTGCGCGGACTCATATGCAGTGGATCTTGGTGACTCACTGGCTCGGCGTGACTCATGACACCTACACGTTTAATATTATTAAGCTATATCACAATAATTATTACGTAATTCAATTTTCATAAATTTCGTGAGTAATTTTTTTTTTTTTTAATTTGCATTTTTTTTTTAAAGTAGTCGGAGTCGCCCGTTTTTCACGACTCCGACTCCACAGCCCTGCATCAGTTCATTAAACTACAGCTTAATGAATAAGCACTTAATTGTCAAATATTTAGTACCATTGATATTTATCAAGATTTGTCATAGTTAATTTTCAAAAAATGTAGAAATGTAATATATTATACGTCCATATTATAGGTTAGAATTTGACATTTGATGTGAAAATCATACATTGAACTGAAGACATGTTTTGACATTGTGAATGTGCTTTGAGAGTCGTATCAATGATATGATTTGCATTAATATAGAGATTATATTAAAATTTCATTAACATTAATTCGAAAAATAATGTTGGAATATACTATAAGTACTGGCATTCCACATTGAAAAAAGAGTATGTATTCAATTAAACATATACTGAGAAGCAAAATTTTATATATAATAACTGCTCTTTTACATTATATATATATTTTTAAAAAAAATATTTCTTTTGTAAAAATTGATATGGTTTTCAAAAATGTCTTTTTCAGAATCTTCATTGTTGCTGATTTTGTTGGAGTACATCATTACATGAAAGTGGGAAAAACATAAAATCATCATTAAGTTATTCACTTTAGTAATGTAGAGTTTCATTTTGTTTAAAAATTTCCCAAATTTTAATTGTGTTTATAATTGACATCATTTGCCACTTACATTCATGGATGATTTTTTAATTGTATGTTATAGGATATAGGTGTTAAGCATTTTAATTTTGTGTAACTATAATGTAATTTGTAAATCCTTTTAATTGATAGTAATTGCTTACACCTTTTTATTTCAATTTAACTTGTATAAATAGCCAGTGGCGGATCCAGAAATTGTCCCAGGAGGGGGCCATTCAATTTGAAAATAAGCATGATACATAAATAATACATTAAAAAATAGATGAAAGCCTTTTTTTATGCGATTTTTTTTGCGCGATTTTGAAATTACGCGATTTTTTTGGACGGCACCGTAACAAAATTTTTTTTGCGCTAATTTGAGGAACAATTTTTTTTTCATACATTTTTGATACTTTTTTACGCGATATTTTGATTTTTGGAACCGATTTATCAAATCATATGAAAGTGAGGTTTTTTTACGCGCCACCTTCCTCCAATGTATCGCGTAAAAAAAGATTGGATGTATATAAAAATAGTCAATACATAATTAAGTAAGTATGTATTCTATAAAACATATTAAACTAAACAATTAAAGAGCCTATTTCAAAATAAAGTTTTAATAAATTATAAAAATGGAAAATAAATTCTCCCAAGGAGGGGGCCATGGCCCCCATGCCCCCCCCCCCTTGGATCCGCCAATGTAAATAGCACTTTTTCATTTATTTTCCTTATCAGTTGATAATGCTCGTGAGGAGCGAAACCGGTCCTGATCAAATAAATTTTAAGTGGAAAAAATACTAAAAATCTTTTATTATTTTTATATGTCAAATTGTGAAATTATTATCGTTTAACATATAGTTGCTACATTTCATGACGACCAATAATAGCTTTTGTATAGAAATTGATTTTTAAGCGAATGTAATTTTCTACGTGATGTTTTCAGATGTCTAGACGGCACTGTGTTTTAGGATGCAATTCAAACTTCAGCTCATCTTTGCTAAGTAACAGTGCAGTCTCAACATTTGCTTTTCCGATGGTTGATGTATAATGAAAAGAAAATGGCTTAGAGCAATTCCACATCAAAATTCGCCTACTACAGTCAATACGGTAGTATGTATCAAACATTTTCATGACAGTGAGGTAACTGGCACATTTGTACTAAAGTGTATCAAATGACAAGCTAGCAATAATGTCGACTAACTAGCAAATATTCATAGTTTCATGATAGCGTTTGTTTTTGGGAGCTAAAATAAATAGTTATATAAATTCTAGTTTGTACTATAACGGAGGAGTCTTGAAAACAAACAACTGTTAAAGTTTCATTTAGCACTGTTTTTATAAAATCGATCAACATTGTTGACAAAAAGGAACATGTCAACATAGTTAAGGGTTAATGTTTGATAAGCAATGGTTTTTTTAACGGGTGTATTAAAGAAACATGAGCCAACAAACTAGATTTCAGTAATCCAGTTCAATACTATAAAACCTGTATCAAGATGTAGACAAAGATGAAAAAATACATTATAAGCTCGACATGCCTGGTTAAATACATTTAATCTTAAACCAAACAAAATTGGTTTCATTCATTATTATGAGCAACTTCGTAAATTTTTTTTGATAAGCTGTTGAAATTAATGAATGTATTTGTCTTTGTATTGCGGAAAAATGTAATAATAAAATGAAGTTTAATAAAAAGAGTGTCACATATTTTTTCTTCCCGCTCCCTCATTTTTATTTTTAAATAGATACAGATTCAATTTGGTTTAATTTAACATTGTTAAAATAAATCGTAAGTCGATTTGACATATGTCAAAGGGTAAGTATATATTGTCTATGGTATGATGAGCGGTCTTAATACACTGTTGCCAGGTTGTGCAACATGGCTGGATAAGTATAAGAGGCTATGCTAGTACAGATTATATTGTCAGTAAATTTTAGATACCTTGTTCGTCTATATGACATTTAGGACTTTTTATTGAAACTTGCAGAAAAACAACAATTAATAATCAAATTCATTACATTTATTTATGATATTGGAGTTTTGAATAGATAAAATCAAAATATTCAGAGGATGAGACTTTTGCTACGGTTTCATTGTCTATGGATACTATGTAGTGAACTGTAGCGTATAAAGTTGATCAACTGTACAAAAGTTTGTTTTGGTTTCGAACGGTGTCAGTTTGGGTGGATTTTTTCATTGTGGAATAAGTAGTTTTTGAAAACAATACGGTTAGGATTGTTATTTTTTATCTTTGACAAGAACCAATAAAACGTTTTCAATCTTGTATTTTACGGTATTTTAAGTCAACGGTTTATGCCTTGTTTCAGACAAAAGTTTTAAATCATGGCTTTATCACTTCTAAAAATAAAAAGTGTTTTTAATTCCAACAAAAACAATAGACTTGCTGGTAGCGGCAGTGTAGATCCTGAAATAGGATTTAAACTTGTGTTCAATTCAGTTTCAAAATGTTTATATGTGACAGTTATTGGAGCAAGGCATCTACCATCACTATTTGGATTATCTAGCGCCAAAGGCTATCTTGTAAAGGTAAATATGATAGTTAATTACCTATTTTCATAATCAACATGCCAACATATCTATACCTACTGAAGTTTAATGTCGAATTATCTTTTAACTACGCGGCTTATAAACTTTTGCTTTCGTCACTGACTTCCTTTTTATCTTATAACCTAAAATCATCTTAATTATTATGATATTATTAATCTAAAACTACGTATATAAACAGAGTCATTACATACTCTTATATTATTATTACAGTTTATGGATGAATAATTTTAGGTAAAATTACTTGAATTGCCATCTACATAATTCCTAACTAGTGGTGAAATGACAACATACTTGCAAGTACCATAATAAAGGTGTAGCAGAATAGGAGTGTCTGATGTAATATAACATTCCCATTCAGCAATATACAGTCAATCCTCTTTTTATGCGGTAGATGCGTTCCACGAAATATCGCATACAAAAAAATCGCACAAAAAAGACTTGACTTCCATACAAAAAGTGAGGATGCGTTGAATGATGAATTTCAAAATCCGCATAACTTTGAAACGGCGAGTTAAAATACACCAAAAATCGCATAAAAAAACTTAACTTCCATAGAAAAAGTGGGGATACGTTCCATAAATTTTTAAATCCGCATAACTTTGAAACAGTGAGTTAAAATATACCCTAAATAGCCTATAAAAGTATAGGAAAATCAAGGGAAAACACGGCGTAAATATACTAAAAAATATTTTTTAATAATAAAATAAAATTTGTTGGATATTGTTTTACTTTAGAAACATTTTAACTCGTTGGGTGCCAACGACACGCCTAGCGTGTCGGTGGATTTATTCAAGCACGGCCGCAACTGATATTATTATTATTTCATTGTTTTGAAACAAAAAAATAATAATAATATCGAATCGGTAGTGCGAACCTGCAAAAGTCGTGTTTTTTCACATAAAGGTTGGCTTACACTTTCGCTTAGAATACGTTTACTACACAAGTTTAAAATTTTAATTTGCATTATTTACTCATTAGAATTTACTCATGCTCAGCGGTGGGCTGCCAATATCTTAACAAGGGGCTCGGTAAAGGTTATTCATTTTTTTATCCATGTCCGCTCCAAATGTCGAGCATATGGCCTCCTGATGAAGGTATCTCAACAAAAGTTATTTTTCTACGAGAAAACTTTTCAAACTCTCTTTTCTAAAGAAAATATGAAAGGACAACTAATTTTCAAATTTAACCATCTACAGAAATTGCAGTTATCTGATGATTTGATCTAAGACGAATGATTTTCTTATCTTAACAAGGGGCTCGCCGGCCGCGCCAAAATTTAACAAGGGGCTCGCGCGCGAGCCCCCTCCAGCCCATCCCTGCTCATGCTTGTCTAGAATTTTATACATAAAAAGCCACAAATATTTTTTTCAAAGAAGTGAATCCGTGATAAAATATACCCAGAAGGAATATGTGCAACTAAATGGAAACACCGCTGAGACGTTCTGACGATTTCGTCCGAATTCGATGGCGCATAAACAGTAACGACTAATAGCCGAGGAAATGTTTTAAAAAAATCCAAAACTGGTAATACAATACAACAAATTCATGGTTGGAGTGGATTACCATGATTAAATATTAGCACATTACCCACGTAGAAGAAAAACATTACGATGATATAAAAAATTAGGAATCCATTTTTTTCATTTATGGATGAAGTTTAACAGGTGCATTGAAAAGATCAAAATATTTGGAATTGTTTCCTTGTATCATCATAAAAAAATAAAAAGAAAATGTTAACTATTATTTAACATTCTTGTTAATAAAAAGTTTATTTCATTAATATTATGTCAACAGATTATTTAAATATACATAATTATTTTACTACTAAGTGTCTTTCATTTTCATTGATTTCCCAATACTTATTTATTTATACAGTTTTTTGGCTCTCCTGTAAAATTGAACAAATGTCGGTTACGTGTTGTCAACGTATGGCCATCGATATTATAATTCGCCTATTCATCGTATTGATTGGTGGAATAATGACTGCATAAACTAGAAAAAAGTGAAATGATTAAAAAAAATAAGACCAATTGAAGGGAAAAAGAAAATATTTTTTACTATTTTTTAAACAGAATTCAGAATCGGAATTGTGTTTTAATTTAGAATCGAAGTCGTTTTATTTTTTAACGACTTCACAGCCCTGATAATACACAAATGTATAGTCTGAAGTCTATTGTGTACTTGACAAATTCGGCATTTTTTTCTTTTTAAAGGCTTTTATCAATTTGATAAATAAATATTATTATTTTATAAAATCTTCTAAAACACTTTTTACATTTAGTAAACATTTATAAATGAACATGATTTATTATCTTTATGATATTTTTGACATTATGTTATTCGAAGTGCGTAATCAAATATTCATCTCTCTGATCAATAACCCTAAACAAAATTCGATTGCAGAGATTGTGCTCTCACTTGGTTAAATTGTGAGTTCAATTATAATTGACTGCAATTAATATTTTCTCGCCCTCATTTGACCCTGTAAAATTCTATGCGCATTATGATTCTGGTACATATAGAATAATGTACTCGTATAATAAGTACATATTATACTCGTTACTTTTACATTTTTTTTCTAAAAAAAAATTACCATGGCCGTTCCCAATGTGAAGCATATGGACTCCTAAGGGAGTTTATCTCAACAGAAGTATTTCTACGAGAACTGCTTGTTACTCAGTTGCTCAACCTCTCTTTTTCCAAAGAAAGTAGGAATAGAAGGATAGGGCTAGAACAGACTAGTGGTTAGCTAATCGCTCTCGATACCTCCCATTCATAGGATAGGATGGGTGGGAGAGGTAATTCAAGACATCACATACATCCTTGCCTTCGAATAGAAATTCATAAATGGATTGAGAAATCAATTTATAAAACTGTCCGTACTGAGATTCAAACCCGTGACCTCCGTAACCGAAGCCAACGACGTTGACCACTCGACCACACAGGTGGCATATAACGCGGTTGATGAATTGTGACATATTTTTGTATAACAAATAATACCAAAACAATGTTTAATTTTCAATAAACCTATTTACTTATTTTTATTAAAGAATGAATAAATATATTTTAAAATTGTTTAATACAAACTAAGTAGTCTATTTGCAGTTTGGCACTTCAATTTTAACAAAAAACCTTCAAAATCGCGTACATTTCTACGTCAATTCTTTTTCGCTATGTCGACTCGTTTTTCTACAGATTTTTTTTCCAACGTCTTGAATTTTTTCAGTTTCTCAGTTCATTTAGGTATTTCGGTTTTGACTTTTGAGTTGCGATGTAAGACTATTTATGAGTGCAAAAAAATATTCTTCAAAAACGGTCAATCAAAAGCGAGAACGGTAAATCGGGGTTCACTAGAAAAAACGCGAAATGAAATGCGAGGCGGGACTATTTATGAGAAATATTCAACGAAAACGGTCAATCGGGATAATATTTGTGACGGGACCAAAATATTTAGACGATAGATCGAGGAAAACGGTAAATCGGGGAACAATTAATGCGGGATTATTTTACATTTGTTCTTATGAGTATTTGGCCGGGACTATGAAAAATAAACGATCCATGCGGGAAAACGAACAATGCGGGAACGGTAGATCGGGGTTCCACTGTATACTTATTCTAATGGTCGAATTAAGCATTTGATTCTAGAATCATTGATTACGGAACCCTTCGTTAAATCAAAGGCAAGATTTTAAAATTGAACAGCTAAATAATTAACTGTATACAGTTATGTGTATCTAGGTTCCCTTTTTAAATGCTATAAATATATGTGTCAATTGTGTAAAAAACATAAAAAATACGATAAGCTGAATAATACTACTCTTCAACTAGCTTAGAGCAGCGGTCACCAAACTAATTTTTTTTAAATAACTAAGTTTTTTTAAATAAGTATTTTTCATTTGAATTAATTCTACTGCTTGTGCCTTCGACAAATAATTTTAAGAAAAATAACGTGTAATTTTTTTTGCTTCAATATGTCAATTTTGCCTCAATTTGTGAGTGAGATCAAATTTATAATAGTCTGAAAAAGGTTAATGAAAAAAGTTTGCTCTCCTCATATTTTTCACACAAAATATGCAGAAAAACACGTTCTTTATAATTAATTATGATGTATACAATTTTGTATCATTATTTAAGTCACGTTCTTTTTTAAATTGTTCTACTATTACTCATATCCAAAATAGTATTGCATTACAATATTCATCTA
This sequence comes from Himalopsyche anomala, assembly GCA_031772345.1. NCBI lineage: Eukaryota > Metazoa > Arthropoda > Insecta > Trichoptera > Rhyacophilidae > Himalopsyche > Himalopsyche anomala. The sequence continues at coordinate 19,502,303 of CM062822.1, read as the reverse complement.
TACTCACAATTGTATATTTAATATTCATTCAATTGTGTGATGACTTCATCAACATAGAACACCTGGAAACAGTGTCCAATGATTTGGTCTCCTCAACAAATTCAAAAATACGCTAAATCTGTTGACGTATGCCGTTTTCATTAAAAATCTTTTTTTATATAATATACTGACACGCCGGCGCTAGACATTTGGTCTCCCCCAGACGAGATTGTATTTTTCCACCTTATTTATAAAATTCAGACTTTTTATAGTTTTCGTTCTTAACCAAAGTCAATCCAGACATCCTTATTTATTTTATCATTTTTCCTACATCGTTAATGCTATATTGCATGAGGTGTTGTGCCAATCGAAGCAATGAAAAACAATAAAAAAAATATTTAAATAACTTGATTTGTCACTGCTGTCCAAAAATATCCACCATTTAAAATTATCTAGTTGACCTTTGACAAAAACGACATCAATCATTCCGCGTAGTTAAAAAATCAAGCCAGCGTTTTTATTAAGTCATCTTTATGTAACAAATTTTTTTTAGTGTAAGTATGGCGGATCGCACAGTATGGGTTTCCTTTGGAAAAGCCACACGAATAAAGACATATTTTTTTGCTTATGGCCTTTATTCAAAGATATTTGCTTAATTATTACGCATGTTAAGTTAATTTTATTTATTTATTTATTCATATGCTCATTACAAAAATAACAAGTTTATGCTTTTTCAGTTTGAAAATCTGCAAAAAACCGACTATGTGAATTCCGACAAAGTTTACCGACTTAAAACAATATTACTCGTCTGAACTAATCCACGAATATGTCCACATCCGAAGCAATAATACATTTAAACATTGTTAAAGCTCTTCCCAACGGCAGGCTTGCTCTACGCCTCATACACATTACGAATATCCCAATATGATCATCATGCTTAGTTACCAAAACGACAAATCAAAATTATTTAATCGGTAATATGTAACATAAATATTGCCAATATTTTCAGCAGTTTGAAACGTTCTGAATTCTACTTATAGAATTTTTAGTGAATAATGCACTCATATCATAAAATTATGATGATATGCATATGCAATGGCGTCCAAGACGTAATTTTAATCTGGCAGCCTGATTTTCGCATTCCTACTATAATAATATCAAATATATTTTTTAATAGAGGCCGTTTTGAGAGCCACGTTTGGTTTGTGTTAGCCTACGTGATTTTTATTTTATGTCCCTGACACACAACTTATCAACGCATACGTGCCTAACTGATGTGCACATCGCTTCTCGTTTTTTACCAACTCGTCTACGATATTAGGTATAATTGAGATTTTTTGACGGCACCCGGCTTTCTGCTACGCTCACTTAGGGATAGCATTAGCGGTTTTTCTGAAACCGGAATCCCAGTATTCGTGATGTGTTTTCAATACAAACAATTAACAACACAGAAAATGCAAAAATACCGACATATCGGTATTGAAAATTGAACAAAACCGAATTTTGAATGACATGTTTTAGTAAAATTGTTTGCGACGAATTGACATATTTTTACTCTGCCAAAAGTTGTATCAATATTGACAGATTCCAGAATTGATGACCCTTTTTAACGATGTATTATTATTTTAGGAAACCGCAAATTATGTAAGAAAATCACCGGTTTATGATATATTTTTTAATTTTTAAGAAAAAATTGTGAAATAAAATTTTGAAAATATCTTCCTGATAGTAACTTTCAGAAATGTTAAAAGTGATATTACGAAAGCAGTAGTCCAAATTTTGACGAAGGGAAAATCGCCAAGTGGCTTAACCGGGGATGGCGAACCTAGGGCACCTGTGCCCAAAGTGACACGTTTAAGAATTTGGATGGCACGCGAACAATTAAGTTTGTAAATAAAATTCAGAAAAACAAAACATTTTTTTTCTATTTTGTTAGTTTTTTTTACTGCTTGTGCACGCCACACAATTGAGAAATAATATTTGAAGATTTTTGGCACGCTGACCCAAAAAGGTTTGCCATCCCATCCCATCCGGCTAAACGATCCTGGATTCCAAATTTTGAGTAATGATGAAGTAATTAAATAAATATCTGCCTCAGATGAGCAATATCAAGAAGACGAATAGGAGAAATATGGGTCATATTTATTCACAAGGCTTTCAATGCTTAGATGTCGCCATAAATTGGTTTTAATTTCAGGAATAATTAAAAAATAACTCAAGACAATTTAAGTGTCCTAATGACCTATACAAAACAATAATTAAATTTCTTAAATTATTAAAAAAAGGTTTTTGTTTGTATACATAATATGTATAATAAAAAAATTCATACTAAATTTATCCTTCTTTTATTTTTGATAGCCGAATTTCTCATTATTTGGATTACCTTTATTCCCAATTAGTTAGGATAATTAAAGTTCTACTCTTAAAATACTAACGATTTTGCTTCCAGGTTATTGTAGCTCTCGATTAGGGATTCCAACTCGGATATCCGGATATCCGATATCCGGATATATCCGGCCCTTTTTAACTATTCGATATCCGGATATTTGTGGAAATATCCGGATACTATTCGTTATAATTTTTAATGAAATATTTTACAAAATCGGCGAAAGATTATATGAATACTGGAACATTTACTACCTGGGAGAAACCATTACTTAAGAGTAGTGTTTTTTTACCTTCCCCAAACTCGGGTATTATGAATAAATATCTCATCTTGTTATCTTAATACTTAAAAGTTCAACGAATCGGCTCGGACTCGAGGCAAAAAAACCTTTAATGCCGAAATTTCATTCATTGAAGAAATGCCGTTGCAGTAATCTAATGCAGCTGCAAATTTTCAATATTTTAATATGATGGAATAGTATTGAAATGTGTATTTTCTCTATCTAGGGCATTTCAGAAGTGGGAAATGATTTAGTGAGGATAATAATAAAGAACTTAGCAATAATAATGCAACGTTATTAACGGCCGAGGAGTTTATAAATTTGTATTCAATAAGTTGGAAAAGATTTGAAGTTCATTAAGTGAAGAATTTTTACATGCGATTAAAAAGAGAATGAACGAACGCCGACATAAAAAAAATGATAACACTCGTGATATATCTACAAAGTGAAAATGTTCCCAGTTCTAATGAACATTTTCGATACTCAAATAAATATGAGGCCATTTCTTTAGCACAAAGTATTATTAATAGAATTCACCCAAATTTGTTATCTAGTAATGATGAAATCTCTCAGGACTCTGATGTAGAAATAACATCTCTCTCTTTTTCGACTTCCGAATTGCAACATGAAATGCTTAATTCTATTTTATCTCTCGCGGAAACTGACGACAATACAAGTAATCTAAAAAAAGATTTTAAATACTTGGATCAATTAAAAAAAAAAAAGGACAGAAAAGTTGGACATGTTGCTTAAAACACTTCTAACAATAAAACCAACATCAACTGCAACGGAACGAGTATTTTCAACAGCAGGACAAATTAAAACTAAACTAAGATCAAATTTAAAATATGATAATCTCTTTAATGCACTCTTATTTTTAAAATATGAATTGTTAAAATCTGAATAAATGACTTATATTACAAATGAACTCGTTTTTAATGTATTATTTTAGTACATAAATTTATATATTTAGTAATGTTTTGTTATTTTCATACTTACTGAAACTATCCGGATATATCCGGATAGTTTCAGTTTTACTATTCGATATCCGGATAGTTGAAAATGACGAATAGTTGGAATCCCTACTCTCGATGCCTCTAACGTAGATACTAGATGTCGATTTTTATATATTTAAAATACATGCACTTTTCATTAATTCATAAATATAAATACATCAAGAGACTGTGTTTGTTTACATTTTGTAAAAAATGTATTAATTGGTTGATATTTCAGTAAACCTTATTTAATTAAACTGACCTTTTCACACTCTATCGAGTTTTAGTAAAACTAGGTATGAGTGTCGTATTTGGCATTTCAAGTGCGTCGGTAGGCTCGGACAACTTCTGAATAAATTGTAGAATATCTGCACCGTAGATGGATATATATTTTGAAAATGGTATGTCTGACTAAAACCAGTGAACTACATTTGTAGATACATGAAAATCATATAAACATTCCCAGACAAATTTGCATAAAATTTGCATTGCATTGGTTGAGTTATCATTGTAGATTAGAATAAATATCGAACAGATATTATTGGTATTTAGCGAATGATTGAAATAAGAAGAACTTTGCAATGCGAATTGAGATGCACAGGTTCCCGAAGATTAAAGAAATATCATCTGGCAGTAAATTGTTGAAAAACATCTTCAAAAAAATTGTAAGGAAACAAGGGTGCGGCTTTCATTTTTTATCAATCACAATGAAAATATTCTGTCTGTTATCAATTACACTTATTGCCATCATCTTTTGTAGTCGAATATAATATGTATATTAAAAAATTTCGAGTAGGTACCTGAAAAATATTTAAAATCCTTGTTGTTTAAATACATAAAATCATAAACGTAGATTAGTATTTTTTCATGATTTTTAATCGCCCATTGATACGTATTATCATTCATGTCTTATCTAATCTATTATTTTAGTAAACGCTCACTCACTTGTTAATTTAAAATATATAATGAGAAATATTTATCGTCATTTATGTGAGTAATTAACCCTTTGCTTACAGCGGTGATTTTTCACCGCTAATTTATTACTCAGGTTGATACGATATAAAATTACCTACGGAAAGATATCGAACTAGTATTTGTCCCAATATGACAGCCATCACTCTTACTATCATATTCTATCCTAGTAAAAATGTATATGTTTATATTTTTATATAGTTTTATTATTGTTGAAACATCAATATAAATAAACACCATATTTATTTAAGGATTAAACGTTGTCATTTCAATCGATATTTTTGTATTTTGTCACGGCGTTATTTTCATAAGACGTTATTTTTTTTGGTCTCAACCCTCATAAATTATAATGGTTTTAAAACATTTCATAAGTGCTGCGTGAATATTCAGCGTAGATATTCGCTTCGTATATTCGGTGTAGTCAACCGATGAAAAAAAAATCTTTAGTACCTACTTTTTTAATCCTATAGTACAGGGGTAGCCAAACTTTTGCTCACTTCGATCGACTTAAAAAAAATTATAGACGGCGGTCTACCAAGATCGTGTGTGTTAGGTTATCATAAGAACTACTCGTCACACAAGCTGTGTGGGACGGGCAGCAGAGATGTGTACATATCGACTGGCGGGCAACTAAATAGCTACACCCGATCAACAAGTCGATCGCGGTCTACGCTTTGGCCATCCCTGCTGTAATGCATATTGTTTTGAATCGATAACAAATTATTTTTTTTGGCTTGGCTCAAAAAAAAGTATATATATGATTTTCCTTGCCTTCGAAACATTCAAAATTGGCAAAAAACCTTTTTTCTTCTTTTTTTTTAAATTTTGTTTTTTTAAATGAAAATATAAGTGAAATCATATATTTTTTTAATGTTATTTATTCATCGATTTTTTATATTGTATAAGCTTAACATAGTAACTACTTTTATAAACGGTCGAATCGGAAAGATCGAATTTTATTCTCAAAGCTAAAATTTATATAAAAAAAATATTTGTATTTTGGGGTTTTCTAATTATTTTTCTTTTGATCCTATAGGGGATTTTTTTTTCTAAACTGTGTCAATTGTTTTTTCGCTTAAGAAAAATAAGAAAATAAGATCTTCCTCTAGACACGCTAGAAATTGGAAAAAAAAACCTTGGGTAAGTAAGCAAAGGGTTAAGTAATTATTTGTTTAAGTAATTACTGCTTTGTTTTATCCAGGGCTGTGGAGTCGGGAATTGACTTAGACCAATTAAAAATAAGTATGTTTATTCAAACCACAATAGTCCATAGTGGTGACATTGCATGCTTGGCTAACTACAGATAGTCTGATGGAATACATATATGTATATAAGTTAAAATGGAATGATTGAAAAAATTCTTCAAAATCGTTTTTTATTTTAAAGCTGGAGTCTGAGTCCACAGCACTGGTTTTAGTATAACCTACCTTGGCCTGTCATACAAAAAAAAACACTTGGTTTTTTAAAATGTTCATGTGTACAAAACCTTTATGATTGACCAATATTTTGCAATAAACATTCATTGGTATTGAAATGAAACAAAAGAAAGCGGCTTGCTAAAACTTTTCTGCTTGATTGCACAATATCCCTGTATAATAAAATGTTTGTCGAAATCGTGTTGTTAAATTGTTGGCATTGACGTCAACAGAGTAAGGTTGTCAATTTTGAATATTACAGGTTATCTAATTGGCCACATAGGATTTTCCACATCTAATAATCAAAAAAAAAAGATTCACTTTATGATATTTTAATCTATGTAAGAAATGTTTCTTCTGTGGATTGATAACACAGATATTTAATATAAAATTAAAAATGATAACTTTGTCATTCCACTGGTTCTGTGAATTTATCACCACCGAATCTTTTGAAAGTATTAAATAAAATTATCGTTAGTGATATGCAGCCTATAAACTGCTCGCCCAGGATGCCAGAATTTTACCATTCCGAAAAGAGGCAAGTGGGGTTGAGGCTCTCCAGAGTCATCCGCACCATGTATCTCAACCAACGTTCCCTCTAAGCTGCGGCCTGCGCAGTAGTTGGTAAGCTCCCGCACACTCATTCCAGGTCGGCGCGCACTACAAGAGTGTTTTTTAATTAATATTTGATCGGTCTGCGCAGCCTTTGAAATTTCCGCGCAGCTAACCTCTTGTCTTAGTGGGAACATTGATCTCAACTAAATATAAATTAGACTACAGCTAAACAAATTAAAAGCTTTTTCTCTGTGGTTCCATCTTCTAGAATGTGTATACCAAAGTATCTAAAACAGTCTACCTTCCTGATGACCTGTCGTGCGTTGGTCAGGATCCTATCAGAGTCATGTTTAGTTGCACACCACATTGATCTTGCTTACGATAATTTAGACTGATATGACCTGAATAAGCTCCTAACCCATCAATAAATAGTCTCCTGGATGCTCTTAAAAGCTTTGCCAAAATCATACAGTTACAGGCTGGATACAACAGCTACACCTCGATCAGGTAGAATGAAATTATGAAGAAGATAAGAAGGCCTGTGAGAAAGGAAAGGAACTTTTAATGTTTTCATTGCATTCACTATGCCCTGTTATTGTCGTTGTTGTGTTTAACCTTTGGCAATGGACTTTTTTCACAAGGATGGTTTTTGGCCATTCCATCTCTTATATTATTTTTTTGGTTTCCATCTTCTGTAAAGTGATCTTGCCCTCTGGATTAATCTTATGTTTATTTGTTTTTCAGGTGAAAGTCTTTCCTGGCGCTTCTAAATTTGAATCTAAATTACAAGAAACATCATGGCCTGTGTGGGATGAGGAATTTAAGTTTCAAATAGGTAAAGTGAAGCCGAGCAAAAAGCAATCAACTGAGCCGACAGATGTTGCATCTCAACTCTCTGGCCACTTTATCTCGTTGACTGTATATGCCATCCTTGAAACGGCGCCACCAAAAACGGAAGAAAAAAATAAAAAAAATCCCAAGACTGTCGATGCTCAAACCAACACTGACAACTCGCAATCCACTTCTAAGCTGGCTAAATTTGAAAAGGTGTTTATGGATACTTTCAGAAGTGGATCAAATGCTCAGCAAGCTAAATCTGCCGCTGACAAACGTCGAACATTAGGAGCAGCTACATGGAGTTTTGACATGGCAATGTTTAAAAATAACTTGAAATACGATTTAGTCGGCACACCTGACATTTGGAGACCAATTGTACCAATCAGTGGTGGTGTCTCGAGGCCAGATGAAGCGGTAATTTTAAAATGTGAAATAAAAATCTTTTAGCAGGGTTTCCCAAACTTTTTCTTCAGTGGAACACTTAGCGAATTCAGAAATTTTAACGGAACGCTTAGCTTATTTTCAGGATGGCTAATTCATAACAGTTAAAAATAAACGTATTATTAAAACACTAATTATTTATTATGACATTATTTTTAAAATATGAAATATTACATAAAAAATATTAGTGTGCCTAGATACTTCACACGCTTTTTAATATGAAGATTTTTAAATGTGTTGCAGAGCATACAACCATTTAAAAAAATTGCAGAACGCCTAATCGGGTTTGGGAAACCCTGTTTTAGAGCATGGTTTCTCAACCTGGGGCCATATAGCCCCCCTGGGAGCCACAGCATGTTCCAAGGGGGCCACAGAGAAAAAATATTTTTAGGGGAGCCACAGCACATTTTGAGGGGGGGCGTCAGGAAAATCCTGGAAGAGTTAAAAAAAATGTTTCGCGTCTACATATCGGGAAATCCATAAATTCTTGGGTAAATTCTGCCAGCGAGCAAAATTATTTTGGAATTTTACAACTTCTCACTGTGTCTCGAAAACCTTTAATGCTTATATAAAAAACTAGTGATTGCCCATACATATATTATATTTGTGTTTTTTTTTGTAAATTCAACAGGATAACAAGAAAGGACAAGTTGAAATAACTCTTTCATATTCAAAGAGTGAGAACGGTGCCAATGATACATTACAAATTAACGTCAACAAAATGCGCTGCAATATTCAAACAATGCAAGATCACGAACTTCAAAAAGGTAGTGTGAAAATTAAAACACATCATAGTTAAACAAAAGTTATTTATATTGTAAAAGATTCACCGTTTTCTGCTATAGTAGTTACTTCATAATGATGTGTGTTTCTGCTTTTTTGTTATATTTTACATTCTATTCTACAAACCAATGATATTTATATTTTAATATTTCTTATTAATCTAACCGAAACCGTTTACTATTTTTTCAGCTCCTCTCTACTTGAAAGCTGCTATTTCTGACAATGAAAAAGAATCTCACTGGAAAAGTGACCGGTTTGTTCCAACAATCTCAGCTAGATGGGATCCAAAATCGTCTTGCGTCAGACTTCCAGTCAACCCGAAAACACTGTCGCAAGTGTCGATTTACATAAGTCTAGGTTGTAAAAATTCAATGGGGGTGAAAGAAATACTCGGGAAACTACTTATCGGTGAAAAATCAGGATATTCTGAAATTTTGCAACAGGCCATCAAATCACCCGGTGTGCCTAGGACAGAATGGTTGTATTTTGATTAAAATACTACCGATACTTTTTACTGATATAATGATGGTTAAAAGATTAATTGTTTGGACATATTGACTGCAATCAAATGCATGAGCATATATTTTTAATACATGACATAAATTTAAAAACTTACTTAATAACTATTGATAAACACAATTGTCAAATGGTAAATTTCAACTTTGATTATGGAATCTAAAACAAAACTGCCACAATGCAAAAGCTTTCTATACTTGAGCCATCTACTCTCCAACTAGAATTCAGAGGTTGTGTCAATATTGTATATTCATTATATAATTTAATTAGAAAATTGCCACTATACACCAAAATAACAAAATCAACCCCGGAAGATTATAAAACATGTCTATTTCCATATTATTATCGACATTGAAAAGAGAACATCAAAGACTTCTGTGACAGACTTCACGGGTTTGAATCTCAGTACGAACAGCATTTTTTCAATCAATTTGCCGATTTCTGTTTGAAGGCATGAATGATTGTGATGTCCAAAAATTCCCTCCCACTCTTTCAATCCTTAAATAACATGGCATAGCGTGAGCGATAAATTAACCGTTAGTTCTGTCCATGCCTTATCCTTCTATCAACTCTCTTTGAAAAAAGAGAGGCTGAGCAACTGAGTAACAAACAGTTATCGTAGAAAAAACCTCAGTTAAGACACATCCATTAGGAGGCCATATGCTCCACATTGGGAGCGGACATGGAGAAAAATGATTATTACTCATTTGAAGAGTGATTTGTTGTTTAAGAATCAACCATTTGATTTCCTATCAACTAATGATACTTATCGTTGAAAGGCTGGGCTTCCTACAACTGACATATGAGAAGCAGTCGTAAAATCGTCCATAGACTTAAACAAACAAACAAACAGAAATCAAACCCATGAGGTCACAATTGAATTACACTGTACTACTTATATTGTAAGTTGTGTTTAACATGAGGAAGTCTATTAAAAAAAAAATTGATAAGAAAATATGCAAACCCAACACGTTTGCTTTTTTATGAATCAAAAAAAATCTGTTATATGCATTATAAACTATCTTACAGAGTCAATTTAATTTTGCCTCAATACTACAACTCGGTAATTTTTGATTTAATCATTGTTGAAAAGATAAATATCAAACTTTATTTGATAAACTTTGCTACTATCATTGTTTAAAATGTGATATCTGATGATGGTGTATGTAACAAGTCAATATTTTCCATTCCATCAAATCTTGGGCATTGAATGTATATTTTAACACAATCTTAATTCAGATTTCATATTTTCAACACTGAATATTTTGGTGTAAATGGAACAAGCTGGATTAGATAACAAGTCCCATTTGGATGTCTGGTATGACTACTAATATATGTACATAATTTGAATTAACACAAAATAATTGAGACTGTAAATTACACATATTTTCCAGAAAACCTTCCTTATAAACCAATTAGAATTATTTATTGACACACAACATTGTCTTTTCAGATATTATGAAACTTTTATTAAATACGTCCAATGTTGACAATAATGCAGTAGCAGTTTTGCTTTTTCTTATTCCGATTGTTGCATAAAAGTTTTTCTATTTAGTCTAAATGCCGTGCAGGCATAATATTGTTTAATGATTCGGAAGAATTTCTCTTTCTTAAATAGCTTTATTTTATTGTATTTGTTAATGTAATTAGTTCATTATAATGTTAAATCTTAATTAACTATGTGCTATTTTTCATAACTGTGTGCCATATTGCATGGTACTTGTCCATTCCTCAATTATTATTTATTTTTCACATAATTATTATAATTTAAGTCTTGTTGTGTTTTCAATATTTATTTTACATTCTATATATAGAAATTTTATAAAAAAACATGTGCATGTTCGTTACTATTTTTTCAAATTATATAAGAAATCAATCACTTATCAAATAACGCTCATAAATTCAAAAAATGATCTCCTCCTTTACTTATTGTAATATCAGACCGTGAATCAATTTATAAGTTGCAGTAAATCAAATATAATATATTATAGCTAGACAAAATATCAGAGTTTTTCCACTCCAGTTTAGTGATAGTGATGAAAGTGACAACGAAGCAATTAGGGAAGAATGGTCTGAAATTGACAGGCAGCCGGTTATAGATCCTCATCTGGACAATCCAGGTTTGAATATTTTTCCGAACAACCGTGACAGCATAATAGACAGCATGAATTTGTTTATCGGAGAAGATGTATTCGAAATAATGGTAGAAGAAACAAATCGATACCATACTCAAACCATGGAAAAATTCAAAGTCCACAAGAAATCAAGGAAATGGAGAGATGCCACCGTATGTGAATTTAAAAAATTTTTTGGCCTCATTATTCTGATGGGTCAAATAAACAAAAGCACAATAGACGAATTCTGGTCAACAGATCCTTTACTGGAAACACCATTTTTTTCAAAAACAATGAGCCGTGATAGATTTAGACAAATATGGCCATCATGGCATTTTTCTAACAACGAAAATATTGATCAATCTAGTGATCGCTTGTTCAAGATTCTTCCGTTATTAGACTATTTAGTAGAAAAATTTAAAACTGTCTACTCCAAAAAGAGAAATATCTTTGGATGAGAGTATAATACCTTGGCGTGGAGGATTGGGCTTCAAGGTGTATAATTCTTCCAAAATTATAAAATATGGAATTCTTGTAAGGATGGCATGTGAAGGTGTCTCTGGATATATTTGCAATCTTGAAATCTACTTTGAACAGGGCAAAAAATTGATTGAAACAATTCAATCAGTTATGAGCCCTTGTGTAAACGAGTGGTATCATTTATACATGGACAACTACTATAATAGTGTTACAGTCAGCGAAAAACTATTAGAATGCAAAATTAGAACATGTGGTACAAAAAAGAGGTGAAACTCAAGAGAGGTGAATCAATATTTCGTAGAAAAAAGGATACTCTTACAGATTTGGCAATCGAAGAGAGAGGTACGGATGATCACCAATATCCATTCAGCTAAAATTTTGGAGAGCCACAACATTGATTGGCATACTAAAAAAAACATGAAACCGGAGAGTATCATCGAATACAATAAATACATGAAAGGAGTTGACAGGGCTGATCAATACCTGTCTTACTACTCAATATTGAGAAAGACTCGGAAATGGACAAAGAGGACAGCCATGTATTTATTAAACTGTGCCCTATTTAATTCATTTAGAGTACATAATCTATACAATAATACATCTATGGCATATAAAACATTTATGCTTGAGGTTTCTCGGAAATTGATAACAGATGATATGCCTGCAGAGCCAATGGATGTTGAACAACCGGGTACGTCAACAGCTATACAGAGAGCACGAGCCCCTCAAGTCCATCCACCTGGGCGATTGTCTTTAGACATGAAAAAACACAGGATGGACAAAATTGAAAGCAAGGGTAAAAAAAAGCATGCACAACGACAGTGTCGAGTTTGCTCGGCAAAGAAGAAAAAAAGTTTGACTTCATATAAATATGTTTTTTGTAATATACCCATCATAGGGGCAATTGTCACCATGAATATGATACTCTAAAAAATTTTAAATTTTTTTGACTTTAAATAACGTATGTGTAATTGTTTTAATGTGTATTATTTTTAAGTGTTAGGCATAATTAAAAACTAGTGTAAGAAGTTCAATTAATTTTCGATAATTCTACTGGTGGTGCTATACTTGGTGATATATATATATGTTGGATATATTATAAGCAGTGGCGGTTCCTGACCTAAAATCTTGGGTGGGCTAGAGAAAAGCATATTTCTACTTCACCTTATACATTAATCTACAAGCAAATTAACAAATACTACGATACTACTGCAATGCATAAATTATTATATAATAAAATCAATGCTAATGTAACTAAGAAATAATAGAATAATAACACGGAATCCTTTAATTCGTCTCTTTCAAAGTGAAATAACAAGTACCTACTAAAAGCAATACAGAACTGTCACACTGAAAGTCAATACCTGTCACTTTCATACAATACAACGATATTGGTTTTGTGTTTCAATGCATAAGTATGCGTAATGGGCAGATTGTGTTTAGCCCCCAACGATCAACAGAAGTTTGACAGATTAAAACACAATCCTTTGTGTTTGATGACGTTTCTGTACATACAAATATAAAAAAAATCTAATCGTGCTTGATTGCGCCCCAGTGTAAAGAAAAATTTCATGATATTGTCTGTGGTTACGGTCTAATCACATTACAGCCCCTGAGTGGTGTTGCCAGAGTGACGTTGCCTTTTCCCTGTGAAGTATTTATAGGGTTATTGTGCCGGCTCAGTTTAAAATTGTAATACAAAACACAATCGGGAATATGATTGTAGGTAGACGTTACATTGTCTTATATTGACAGAGGATAATTAAATCAAAGATATTAAGTATATTCATTTGGGAAAGGTTAGTTACGCTTATAAATGTATTTATTTTGTTCAGCGGCCGAATTGCTGTTCATTTTTATTCAGCCATCTAAAGTTTTGGGTGAAAAATGCAGGTCGGGCTTAGCCCACCTAGCCCAGTACCTAGAACCGCCACTGATTAAAAGTTATGCCATTTTATGTAAATACATGTTTTTTTACGCGCGACCTTGGTTTTTTTCCCGCTTAAGGCTATCAGCGGTGCGCGAATCTCACCCGCAATTAATGTGTTAAAACCATCTACTGCAAAAAAAAATGATTAAGCTCTCCAGCTAACCGGAAAATTGGAAAACATTGATTCCGATATCGAACGAGCTCTCTTTTTCCCATGAGACCTGCAAAATACTTGTGTACAGTATGAAGAAGTTGTTTAGTAAAAAATATTTTATGTTTAAAATACTCATAACGTTTCATATATGTACCATTTACAATTTTGATAAAATATTTTCGGCTTAACGATGTCTTTACTTACACAATGTTTTGTACAGTGGAACCTATCTTATGATTTTGTATGAGATGCTTGCCTTTTTTAACGTGCTTTCCATTTATGCGGGTTGGTAAAAAACTGGACTGGTATAAATAGTTTTTCATGTAGAAACAAGTGGTATTTATAAAGTAAGCACTTTTTAATGTTTATGTTATTTACACAATGCTTATTATAATAGTTCTAACAAAATCAATGATATGACTGACATAAAATTTCGTCTGTGTTCATATCATTTTACTTATCGAAAATATATGCCAAATTTATTCACAATATTTAGTTTTAGATTTCAAACAATATCAATAAATTAAGTATATTTGTAATAAAAGATATTGATATTTTTTTAAATATTCAGTTTTATATTCAGTGTGTCCATTTAATAAAATAAGACTGTTATAATAATGTTCAAATTACACACAAATTACGTCCTCCGAGGTTGACATTATGGCAAAACACTTACCTAAACAATAATAATATATAATACTCCCAGTGATGTGCTGCTATAGGTTCACACCGGCTCTGTCAAATCGGTTGCTAAAATGATTTTAGTTTGGCGAGCTGGTACTTAAAACACCTTTTTTAATTATCGTAATTCTGAGATCAAATTTTTACACAATCGCAATATGTACTTGATCCAATATGAACAAAGTAAAAACTTGCAACCGTTTTGTGTACTATTTTACACTAAATGATAAACGAAAAGGACCAGTCACAGTTAAAATTTCAAATAAAAAAAAACACTATTTGAAATGAATTTATGTAATTTTTACTAAGGTGTGAGCCAGTTGATAGAATTTTAGCAGCACATCACCAAATACTCCAAAGAAGCATACTTACTCCACACAATATTGTAAAGCATCCAATCAGTATGGGAAAGTAATGGTTAGTGGAGTGGTCAACAATTCAGTTGACTTTGGTTGCTGTGTCTATGGGTTTTTATCCCAATACGGACATTTTCAATAAAAAAAAAAGATTCTATTCGAAAGCATGGATATTTTAGATGTCTAAATTAACCCCTTCGACCCTTTTACGTCTTGGTTGGAGATGGTAACAAAAAATGTCCAAATATAATAAGTGAAACAGATTGTAAAATGTATAAACTTTACTGCATCCTTTACCCTTCCACCATTTGGTCCTCTGTAGAGTTAATTTTTTTTTACTAATTTTATGGCAACTTTTATATTTTACTATCTCTGCTAAATAAGGTAATTTTTTATACTTAATAAATATCGAATAAGTTTTATAATAATGTGATATTTCAAATTGAATACTGACAATGAATTCTAAAGCTTAAAATTATTTTATAATTGTTATTGAACTAAATGGTTGTAAAAAAGTATTATCATATACAAAAATATTGTATATTTCACCTTAAAGAATAATATATATGCTTTGAGATATTAAGGCTTGTTTTATTTTTCGAGGTGTAGTTGAGAGGCCCTGGACTTGAATGAAGACAGCATTTTATTTAATCCATCAGAGACGAGGATATTTTTTTTCGAAAAAATAAAATTTTCAACTGATTTTGATCGGACTACTTTTTATATCTAGGAAAAATAATTTTAAAAAAACATATTGTCTTCGTATAGAAAAGCCGTGTGACCATATGGTCATGCTCGTCCTTACAGGGAACGTGTATTTTGTAAACATGCGCAAAAGATATTTTTTGTTTACGACGACGTCAATACTCTATATGTATTTGCTTACTTTTAAAATGCTTCAAAAAACAGCATAAGCACTAATTTTTTTATGTATAAATATTATTGTAGTAATTTACATAAATATAATACACATACACAGGTTTCATTACAAATTAAAATAATCATATAATAATAATGATCATCATCACAAAATTTAAATGTAAATCACGAAACTTCAGTCCACAGTGTATTTTGAGGACTCACTTGACACAATTTGACGGCCACTCAAATTATCAATAAATCCTCCATCGTCTTCATCAGCACTGTCTCCATCGGTCAAAACATTCGGAGAGGAAAAACGGAAATATCTGCCTCCAAATTTACAAAATCATCATCTTCACTCGTCCCAAACTGCTTTTATAAATTTAAAATAGTCAAATCTTTGGTAGATATGAAATAATTTTAAAAATCTGAGGCTGTAATTATTATATTTAACAAAATAATTGAAAAAATTGAATTTAAAAATAACATCTTTCGAAATTATTTGTCATGGATAAGGATGAGCGTTCCCATATGGTCACGCTAACATTTGGGGTTGAAACACAGCTACGCGGAAAATATTTACGGTATCATATGTTTAGATTAATCAATTATTAATAGAAATTTATTATTATAAGTGTTGTAAATATTTTAAGTCAAATGAAACTTGTACTTACAATTTTGAAAAGTCCATTTTGATTTTTAAAATTTAATCGTAAATTAAAATAATCGCTCCTGCTTTTAGAATTTGTCTTCCTGCCCGCAACTGACGAATTACTAAAGCCAACCTCCTTGTAAATCGATTTTGAGTAAATCCAACGATAGTGAAATTAATCGGGAATCCTGTGAAGCGTTACCATATGGTCACGCACGTCCTTCTTGGGTTAATACAAGATTTTGTTGACATAATGGAATTTCAATATTAAATTTAAATCAT
Organism: Himalopsyche anomala; assembly: GCA_031772345.1. NCBI lineage: Eukaryota > Metazoa > Arthropoda > Insecta > Trichoptera > Rhyacophilidae > Himalopsyche > Himalopsyche anomala. The sequence goes on along the minus strand of CM062822.1, from coordinate 19,485,634 downwards.
TCAAATTTTGTACACTTCCACAAGTTCTTTCATTAATTTTCCATGTTACATCTTTTGACATCTTCAGTCATTCAAGTTCTTACTTATTATACAAAATTATTTACTACTTCCAAGATTAATCCCTTAACAAATAAAATGTTTTGAAATTTTTGTATCAAGTAATAGTATAATTAATTAATCATAATATACGAAAAAACCTAGTTTAATAAAATATATCTTATCACTCAAAGTAGAGGTTTGCACGGGTCGAAATTTTATGAAATTACTCAGTCGGAGCCCAGCCAATTCGGGCATGTTAAATTTAAAACCAAGCTTAAATCACCAAACATTACCTTACTTTCCTATTTCAGTGATGGATATTGCAACTTTTATTATTTGCATAAAAAAGTGATGCAAAAAATATCACTACGTAGGTTGGTTGGTCTGTCGATCCTGAACCACCAAACTGACAATGTTCAAATTTATTTTGCTTATTGCAATAGTTTACACTGTTTTTCAACCTCGTTTTTAAAGGATCTATTTTACTATTTATTATTCTGGCACAATGAACCATCAACCATTTAAGACCAATGGAAAAAAACACTGAATAATATTTACAATGACGAATAGTTAAAATAATATAACTATTGGTCATTTCTCAATAAAGAAATCATTATTTCAGACTTAGCTCAAATATATTCATGCATTTTATGGGTTTCTTTGTTAAGTATTCCCGAAATAAAAATATAATATAATAATAATGACGCCTTATGTTAAAAATAAATGATTTTATTATTAAAATATTTGTGACAATTTAGAGTAAATTATTTATTCTTTTAAAATTTTGTGTTATGAGTAGCTGACTCATGGTACGAACATTTTCCCATGAATATTTAAATGCCCTCATGCAAACGTCACTGTTATATTGAGTACACACATTTTTTCCTACGTAGATACATTCCAAAAAGAACCATGATAAAAAAGTGATTGAATTCATAGAAGAATTTAAGATCCATGTATATAAAAAAAAATGTTATTTGAAAAAAATAACAATATTTAAGTAAGAAAATCTTAAAAAAAGGTTATATTGAAGACTTAAAAGTAAATAACACAAAATCTTACTATTGTTTAAAAAAAATACGATTGCATACGGGGACTTTTATGAGAGATTAGACATAAATCGCTTTCGTCGATATAAATATCTTGACACGTCTAATGTGTTTGGATGTAAAGATACCTTGTGTTGTTGAATTTCTTGTTTATGGAAATCTGTTATTCGGTTCTGTGTTTTTCGTTTCTGGGAATCGTTTTAGAGCAAATAGTTTGTGTTAAAATATAGTATTGGTTCTTTTTATTGGACCGTGCTATTTCAAAATCGTGTAACAAAGAGTTAAGTGTGTGTAGAAATTTGGGCCTCATATAAATCTTATTTTAATATGAGTAAGAATATTATAATATGCATGTTTATTTGTACCAAGTCACAGCTACTGCATTAAAAATTTTACTTTTAAATAAATGCGAGATATTTCGGTATGAATATACAATTGAAATTTATTGGGGTTAGAACTCTGTCAATGCCAAAATTGTTTACTGGACTGTTTTTATGATGGCTATATTATTTTTAAAACTGGTGCATAGATGGTACTAATTTGATTAAATTGTTTTAATTTGGTAAATATAGTACATTTTTTCGTAAAAAAAATCCAATTTATAAATGCCGTTGCAGTGATAGTACCTAAGCTATCATTAGTAAATTAAATTTTAAGATTCCCTATGGTACTCAACCTTGTACTCACCACCACCCGCTACAGATTTGCACTTTTCTTATAGGGTGTATTTAGTAGCATGATTAGCGTCACGTTATTCGTGTTGAAATTCATATTTTTTATTATTTCGTATGTTACTGAAAAATCCGGCCATCGTTTTGTTTCTCTGTCGCATCGGTGCCTAGTGCGATTGCCTTATTCGCCAACCCTCTTTACGGCCTAGTTATTTAAGGTATATAATATTCCAGATTAAGGGAAGTTCTAATTTATATAATTATTATTAATTTTAGTATATCATTTATTGAAATTAAATGAATCACTTCGAAAAAATATGTCTCTGATTAGTCTGCATCCCATCGAATATTAAATTGGCTGCAGTTACGAGAGCTACTGACAGTGACCACAGTGAAGTTGTCAACACATTCAAATTTGGGCACTGTCATTATTTCCGTTCCACTAAAAGTGCTCGTAATTTAGTGCCTTATAAAGTTCATAGGCGAGGCTTTATGGCACTAATTTTGTAACATACTAGAACTTTATTGTAATGAAGTCATTTATCGCAAACCCTCTCTCCATTTATAGTTTTTTTTCAATTACAAATAACAATCCAATTACCGGAGCAACTAACGAAAATTTGCCGTATTAGGTGTAATACTTAGTCGCCGTTATAGTTTAACCTCGTACCTATCTAATTATATAATATATTGCGAGGTTTTTCCGTATCTGAGTCGAATTATTTTTTTATTCTTATAATTGAGATATTCCTTATTCATTACATAGTAGATATCAAAATCAATCAAAAAGTAAATGGTTTATAAGAATGTAAAACGAGTGCGTGTTACCTATCTTATTTCAGTCGCCAAGGAGCAAGAGGCAATAATTATTATATTTATCTTTTGTATTAGATAATTTTAGAAAATGCTCCACCCAACAACAAAAATGCAATATCAATATTTACTTGGATGGAAATAAAAGTGCCACAAATGTTTTTTTAAAGGAGTTCAATTTTTTTTTAAATTGTGCTTACAAGTAGATTGAAATATATCTAACAGTTATACAAAACTAACCGGTTTATTCGGTGTTCCTAATCGGTGGTGTACTAATTATACCTTACCCCGTACTCAAGAAGTGGATTCGAGTAAAAATGCAATAAAAATAAACCTAAATATTATACTTTCAACGCATCCGCTGATATATACTGACTAACTATATAAATTTTATTTAACTATATATTTCACTTTGTTTTACTTGTCACCAAAACGATTTCAAGCAGTGGCGGTTCTAGGTACTGGGCTAGGTGGGCTAAGCCCGACCTGCATTTTTCACCCAAAACTTTAGATGGCTGAATAAAAATGAACAGCAATTCGGCCGCTGAACAAAATAAATACATTTATAAGCGTAACTAACCTTTCCCAAATGAATATAATATCTTTGTTTTAATTTTCCTCTGTCAATATAAAACAATGTTACGTCTACCTACAATCATATTCCCAATTGTGTTTTGTATTACAATTTTAAACTGAGCCGGCATAAAAAAACAATAACCCTATAAATACTTTACAGGGAAGAGGCGACGTTACGTCACTCTGGCAACACCACTCAAGGGCTAGCAACGACTAGCCCGTAACCACAGACAATATTTCTTTACACTGGGGCGCAATCAAGCACGATTAGATTTTTATTGTATTTGTATGTACGGAAACGTCACCTAATACACGCGATTGTGCTTTAACTTAACAAGTTTCTGTCTTCGTTGGGGGCTGAACTGATTTAGCCCATGACGCATACTTATGCATTGAAACACAAATACCAATATCGATGTATTGTATGAAAGTGACAGGTATTGACTCTCACTGACAGCTAGCTCTGTATTGCTGTTAGTACTTGTTTTTTCACTTTAAAAGAGACTTAAGAGAGAGATTTAAGATCCCGTATGAATTTTTTAATATTTCTTACTTACATTAGCATTGATTTTATTATATAATAATTTATGCATTGCAGTAGTGTCGTAGTATTTGTTAATTTGCTTAAGATTAATGTATAAGGTGAAGTGGAAATATGCTTTTCTCTAGCCCACCCAAGATTTTAGGTCAGGAACCGCCACTGATTTCAACTAAAAATATTAACGATTTTAATTAAATAATAAAACAATATATTATTTGCAATATTCGAATTTGCAAAGCCGAATTACCATTTTGAAAAAACCGGCTTTCGAATATTTAAAATTTAGCTAAAAACGGACGAGCCCTACTTTCAATATAAAAAGGTCTGCCTAGGGATTCCAGCTCGGATATCCGGATATCCGATATCCGGATATATCCGACCCTTTTTAACTATTCGATATCCGGATATTTGGGAAAATATCCGGATAATATTCGTTATAATTTTAAATGAAATATTTTACAAAATCGACGAAAGATGATATGAATACTGGGGTATTTACTACCTGGGAGAAACTATTACTTTGGAGTAGTGTCTTTTTTTACCTTTCCCAAACTCGGGTATTATGAAAATCTTATCTTGTTATCTTAATACTTAAAAAGTTCGTCGTATTAGCTCGGACTCGAGGCAAAAAAAACATTTAATGTCCAAATTTCATTCATTGAAGAAATGCGGTTACAGTAATCTAATGCAGCTGCAAATTTTCAATATTTTAATATGATGGAATAGTATTGAAATGTGTATTTTCTCTTCATAAGGCATTACAGAAGTGGGATAGGGCTTAGTCAGGATCAGTTGATCATGAAACTTTGATCGTGAAACATCTTCATTTGCGTGCGAGTTCTACAATTCATTACTTAAAACCAAGCAATCGAGACTGTCTACATATTAACAAAAGCAGCCTGTTATTTATTTTTTATTGAAATATGTTCAAAAATATTTTGTTTAAAATTTAGCCATGTCAAGACTCTTGGAGTATGGACTTATTTTATGAAAAAAGATAATAATTTGCAGTCAGCGGTGTGTAATGAATAAATGTGGGAAAACTATTGGATGCAAAGGATCTTCAACGACTACGATGATAAATCATCTAAAATCTCATAATATTAGTGTTGTTTAAAACACTTCTAACAATAAAACCAACATCAACAGCAAAGGAACGAGTATTTTCAACAGCAGGACAAATTAAAACTAAATTAAGATCAAATTTAAAATATGGTACATTTAATGCTCTCTTATTTTAAAAATATGAATAAATGACTTATATTACGAATGAACTCGTTTTTAATGTATTATTTTAGTACATAAATTTATATATGTAGTAGTGTTTTGTTATGTTCATACTTACAGAAATTATCCGGATAGTTTCAATTTTACTATTCGATATCCGGATAGTTGAAAATGACGAATAGTTGGAATCCCTAGTCTGCACAGAGCATAATTTCACTACCTGGCTTGTGGAACAGATTCCAAAAAGTAATTTGTGTATTTTACAATAATGATAATTGACTTAACAATACAGGCCAATTAAATATCAATCAACAACTCATTTAAAACCGATTGAGATCAATTGAAAATAAAGACTTAATATTAATAATCATTCTTGGTTGTGCATAATATGAAATTGTGAAGCATACTGATCGCTGAATAATAGCTTAACAATTATTGTTTTGCGAGGACTTTTTGTAAGTCTATCACTATAGGTATTTGATTAGAAAAAGGCCAGTTTTGAAACATTCGTCCTTACAATATTTCGATCTGTTATCAAATAACTGTAATATTTCTGAAACAGTCACATTAATTTTGCCACTTAATAATTACAATACTAAAAAAAAATACAAATAAGCTTCACCTAACGACACGAATTAAATTCAGTGCTCTTAAAATCGTTCGAAATTAATAGTACGAAATTTTAATAATTTTATAATTATTTTATCAAAATTGTCATACATTTTACATTCACCTCCATATATGTATTTTAATATTTAGGTACAAACATAAAGTTAGTTATAATATCCTGTATTTATTTAGATATATATATTTACACCACACTTTCCAAATGCCTCCTACACCTGACCAATAAATGTTTAGATACATCCGAACGTTTTATGAATTTATATGCTTTCATAAATCGCGTGATGTCAGCTAGCCAAATGGAAAAACGAAAAAGGCAAATCTACATCATATGAATTAAACCTAAAAGACGCTTATCTATAATAATAATCAAATATCAGCTCTGAATGGAGTTAAATACATAAATATAAACTAAATGAAATCGATTTAAAATATATGTGTATACATAAAACTACTGCACGTGTTGTCGTTGCAGAAACACCATAATATCCAATAATAAATACATAGTATTACCGAAATTCTCGAATCGGAAATCATATCGACTGTGGAAAGGCAAAAGTACGTAACCCACACATAACGAATTTTACAGGAGGCAGAAAAACGTTTTTTGATGATTTTGGATCAAAGGTAAAATAATATGAAATATATGCAACCTTGAAATGCACAAACGCCAATAAACTGGTGTTTTATTGATTCAATCTAATATTAATTTACGAAAATTTTAGGAAATTCTTTGTGTAAGTTTTTTTTTGTGGTCGCAATTTTTACAGATATAACTTAAAAGCTAAATTTAGATACTATATACATACACGTAACAAAAAATATTTGTTTATAAAAATAAAAAAGAAATCAACTGTCTTCGATATTATATAATAGAGTCTACTTATTATAGTCTATAAGTCTATTACAGACGTGGGCAAATGCGGTTATTCGCTGTAATAATTGCAGCTGCTATTGAAAATTGAAATCCGTTTTAAATATATGACTTCTATAGAAAATGTTAATTAAATTAATAAATTTAATCTAAATTTGTATATTTATTACTATGTAGTTATGGTGTGGTTGACTTTTTTAATTTTTTATAATATGTATATCAAAAACCTGAATGTAACTCTCATTGACCTCATGCGTAGTTTCTCAACCATTTTGAGCCCGTGGCCTTTTTTGGGTCTCATATTTTTCAGTGTCCCCCATACCCGTACTTATTAGTTTTTTGGGACTCGGAACACAATTATTTCGGGATGACTGGTAAAATTAGTGAAAATTGAATGATTCCAAAATAATTTTCAACTCGACAGATCAAATTTACGGTTTTCACAATTATTGAAAAATGTGAGGCTTTTTTAATTTGATTTACCTCTGTTTTTGTGAATTAATTACCTGGTTCGAATACAAAATGCGCAATTTCTGTTCAATGTATTTATGGTGACCCTGTTCCCCCAAAACTATGCTGTGGACCCCGGTTGAGAAACCCCGATATAGAGCATCATAATCCATAACATTATTATCCAACTTGGTCTAACAGCGACACACATTGCATCTCATTTCTATGCGTTTTATTTTATTTGAAAATGGTTGCTTATTTTTTCCATCGTCTTGGAATACATCCCTGGTTATAGGTACATACTGGCATTAAAAAAACAATAGGATCGTTTAGTTAAAACAGAGCCAATGACCTATTTTAGTCTACCATGTACCATAGAGCACGTCGCTAATGGCTTGAGTCATGCGGAAAACGCTGATTTAAATATCTACACCAGCCATCATCATCAGCCTGCCGAGCCTTACACTTCTTGCCATATAAAGAATACGTCAATATAAATGTCACATTTGTTGAATGTTCATGATTAATGTTGATCAATTCAGCGCGGCTTGCAAAAAATACATCACTGCATAGTGGTGCATTTTCTTGCCTACAAAGATGACTAATTTTTAATGTTTTACGAAGTGTGTTTTTGAAGAGGTGTAAAAACGGAGAATCATGATATTTTAATAAAGAATTACGTCGTCGTCGTATTAATCGTCGGTATAGTGGCTAAATGCGTTAAGTGAAAATCAAGCTGTTTAGAGACACGAAATCAGATAGATAGATTTAAACCCGCTGTATTTTTTGAAAAACAAGTTCAGCCTTATTTTGTGTACTTTTACACAATTTGAACATAAAAACATCAAGGTAATTTCGTTAAAAACTATTTTTGGCAAAAAAAAATATAAATAACTTAACGCTTTTGTATGTAGATCGATCTCAAAGCAAGAATTTTCGACATAACGCCTTCTCGAATTATCGTCGGTATATTGACAGAAAACGTTAAGTCAAAAAACTTTGATCTGGGACAATCGACTTTTTCGAATACTATGAAGCGAACTGAAACGTACTGTAGCCGTAGACCATATATGGGCAACCACCGGCCCACCGAGCTATTTTGTTCGGCCCTGATTCATCTCGGCGAAGTAATAGAGAACGAAATTAATAGTTCCAAGGAGCCAATATTGCTGGTCTCGTAATTCAAGTCCAAGGCCAATCTTCACACGAAATTTTGTAATCAGTATATAATATTAATATTATGTCGTTCATTATATAAATAATAAAATATATATAAGAAGTAGCAACGTGTTTCATTTAATTTAATATTATTTTATTATGTTTAATAATTTGGTCCGGCCCTCGACTCGGAGACAGAATGATAATTTGGCCCCAGACCTAGGAAAGGTTGCCCATGCCTGCCGTAGAGAATAAGACAAATAAATAATATTTTTTTTTTTACATAAATGTTTATAGCTCAAAAACGGTTTGTCGTATAACCGTTTTTGGATAGCTGTAGAATTGAGAAATCTGTATAGCTAAAAAGCGTCAAATTATTCATAGGTAAATAGCTGCCAACGGAATTGACTTGGGTCATATTATTTTTTTTTTAAATAGAAATAAATAAATGTAATCTGAGTGTGATTTTTTAGGAGATAGAACATGCTTAAATCTATCGATCTGCATTCATAACTCAAAACTCCCAAATCTTGATTTGACGTTATCTGACAATATACTGATATTATACGATTGCAAAGGCAGACGCATAACATAATGGTTAATGAATTTGGATAACAAACATTTTTACTTAAGAAGTCTTTTTCATTAAAAGAAAAGAATCATACAAGTTTCAAGAGAACACTTCAAACATTTTTTTACTTTTACCTGTACCTAATTTTCATAATATAAGCTTTTCGAAAACGGTTTATGTATCGATGGTTGAACACAATCTGATTGATCTGAATAGGAGATTTTTTTTTCTTTTTAAAAAGTTTTATTTCAAATGCATTTCCGTTCCGTATGTGGATCATATGCCCTCCTAATGGAGGTATCTCAACAAAAGTTCTTTAACGAGAACTGCTTGTTACTCAATTGTTCAACGTCTATTTTTTCGAAGATAGTAGGGATAGAAAAATAGGGCATGGGTAGTGGTTAAATAGTCGCTCTCACTTCGCCCTGTTATTTTAGGATTGGATGAGGGGCAGGGAGTTTTTGAACACCACAAATACCCATGCCTTTGATCAGAAATTGATAAATCGATTGAAAAATATTATTCGCAATGGGAATTGAACCCGTGAGATCCATCGCGAAGCTAATGACGTTCGCCACTGCTTCGTAGACCCGGCAAAAGTTCCATTAATTTAAACGTACATATATATAGTATATTTTATATAATATACAAATTATAAGGGGCAAAGAGGGTGTTGAATAAATAAATTCAGCTCTGAATTTGTTAAAATGTATATACCTCGATTTAAAAAAAAAATATATATTTTTAATGATGTGTATTTAAACAAAATAGTCAAAGGTGTTAACATTTCATGTTTGGCTGACTAAAGATGATCTGATGGTATACATATATATAAGTTAAAATGAAATTATTGAAAAATTTCCTCGGAGTCGGAGTCGTTTTTTTTCACGCGACTCCACAGCCCTGATTAAATATATCGCTTCGTATTCAGCTGTAAAAAATCCACACATAAATCAATACGCAATATCATAAACTCTTGATTTACAATAAACAATCTAGTACTATGTATATCTAACGCGTTAAAAAATTGACGCATTGCTCTTCCAGTTTGGTAAAAATAACTAAAAAAAAAATAGAGGTCGTCGCCAAGATAAATAAATTTAATATATTTGCATGTATATACACGTCATGCATGTAATTCGCTGTTCCCGCGAAAACTGTACATTGTTTATTCAGATTGCTTATATTCATATTTATTTCATCGCGATGAAATTTAATGTTGTTAAACTGTCAACTGCACTCTCATCTTTGAACCTCGGCGCGAAACTTTTCGTGGAAAGTCTACTATCATAAAGGCGATGCTGACGCCATGTGAGAGGCAGTTTAATTCTGTCACTCGTGTCAGATAGAGCTCTGCTCGGTTGCAGAGTTCTACATGGCCAGGCAAAGCAAGTATTGCGAGAAAAGCTCTTATCCGAAAGCTTTTAGTGCATCGATAAGTGGTATGTGTAAATACTGTGACGTGATGTGAAATATATTGATGACTTTAAGCTTGCATTTGTGGTAACGCATTTATTTAGGTATATTAAATTTTATAAATATAGACAATGGTACCAAATAACATGTCACAAATATTACAATTTTTTTATAGCACCTACAATATTAAATTTCTTAGGTTTCGTTTAAATCAATCTTATCCATTTTGATAGCGGTCTGATCGAAATATTCTTTAATTATTTGGGCACAAAATTGCCTGTAACTGAATTATGATAACTTATTTAATCGCTTAACTTATGTTTTTGATAAAGAAAAATTGAGAATGTATTTTATATAAAAATAAATTTAATATAAAAAACAGATTTTTAGTCATGCAAAATTTAGTTCACTCATTAATTTGATTTGGAAGAAGTACCAGCCTTGTAATTAATTCCTTAACTTAATTATCGTTCATTTTCAAAAAAAAAAACCATTTTTGTTAAAAATAGCTTTATTGGTAGTAAACTAATTGATTCAAGTTACTCGTTACAACATTTTTCAATTTAAATTTAATTGATAACATACACAATCAATTTTAGTGTCAAGGTTTAAACTGATAAAAAAATAACTCTAAAAACGCTCACATTTACACCTAGCACAGTAAACAAACTTTAAATCTATTAAAGATTTTTTTCTCTACCACACAAAACAACAAAGATCTACAGTCAATTAAATGTACCATTTTTTTACTGATTTAAGTATTTTTATTTACTTTTACTGGGGGAAAGCTGTTTATGTAACATTGCAAGTATATTGAATTTAACGATTCCAACTCGAACATAAACTAACTTATATTTTTTTTACGACCTGAATGGTATTGATTGTTAATATTATTTATCGGTTGAATGAAATATAATTACATAAATAATATGTAATTTAAAATTCACATAATCAGTTAAAAGTTTTGCAGATCGATAATTTAGGCTCGATTCATTCCTTGTAATTTGTTTCATATACCTCTTGATTAATAATTAATCATTCTAATAAATAACCCACTTTGAATGTTTTTTCAATCGATCATGATAATCATAATACAGAATTATTACATATTAATAATGGCCACTATATAATACAATATTTGTAACTGGAAATTGTCGTAAACGTTCAATACAATATCAGTTTTTATGATCACATGTTCTGTTTTATTGAATAATAGCATTTTGGTCATAATAGTAAAAACAGTATTTTGTGAAAAATTCATCTCAACAAAAATGTCAACGCGCTTTCTTACTCCGGTGCATATTGATGTCCATTTAATTGAGCCAATTTATCCAACAGTAAATTAAATGCACAAAAGGAAAACAATGTGCAACGGCCAGACAGTCAATTAAAATGTTATTGCAATTCAGAATATAACCCTTTAGCGTGGTTGAGTTCCACTGAAAATTGATTCGCTTTGATATTATTACGATATCCACTAACCTTTGCAATAAATTTAAAATTCTAAAATATCTACTTCCCACAGTAAAGCCTTGCATGTGTGTTTTTTGTTTTATTTATTTTTTGGCAAACTTATAGGTGTTAACAAAATACTTGATACTGGATTCACGCAATCATACCCAATTAAGGTATATTGGCGATTCATATCAATGAAATATAATATGAGGAACTAATATACAACCAATTTAGCTGCATGTGGGAATATCATATAATAAGTATTGTTATTTTGCTTATTTTGCTATCTTCATGGAAGTTCGTCCATATACTTTTGTATGTCGTGCAATTCATTAATACGTAAGTCAGCAGTTTACAATTTTTTCATGATCGCCATTTCAGTCTATATTTTTCAAGTGAAAAAAATATATTAAAAAATTGAATATAAATGCATGTATGAAAATATTAAATCTTTCGGACGCGCAACCAAACAGGATGTGAGCTCTGAAACTTTACTATACGTTTACGGCGATTGTCAATATATATATATGTATACACCTAATTCTCTTTTTGCATGTTTTTTTTACACGGTTTCGTAATTGCACGGTCCAATGTAATGGAACGTATCTTCAATTTCCCTATGAACACTTCATTTTTGTACAGCTTTTTCGCATGGAATGTATCCCCCGTGCAAAAAGAGAATTTGGCGTATATTAGAGTTAGCAATACCAGCGATATAAAAATATATTTTTTTGTATCGCTGTTTACACTATTAAGTAATGAGAGTTTTTTTAAAGATTAAGCTCGCATTTTTTTAATACAAAAAATCTCCAGAATGCAATAATTTCTTTGTCGAACCAAAAATAATTAAAAACTATTGCATATAACTAGCCACGAGCTTTAAATTTTATATTATTGTAAGAAAGCATTTATTTTTTATATTGAAACAATTCTGCTATGGATTTATCTACTTCTTGTATTTTTTAAATGTACAATTTTAAGCAAAATTACTATTATAATAACGATTCGATGTTGGGATTGTTAAAATTAACAAGACAATTCATTTGATGTATATATGCATTAAACAAGACACGGTTACTTAAAGCTGAATTTCCATGCAAAATATATTGCATTTACTAATTCGTTTACTTATTTATCTGTCAAAACGTTTTTAAGCAAACTCCAAACAATTTTGGTCTTTCCTGTTTTAGAGCACGATTTGCGAGTTCGGTTTATTGTACAAGACAAATTGACTATTCTCCGTCTTGTTGGCATAACTTTTTTTCGTCAATTTGTTCGAGATGAATAAAATCAGAATAGATTCGCGATAAAAATTCGCAAGTGGATATTTGCCATGAATTATTATTATTTCTTTATTATAGATACGGAAGGTCATTACCCCACCTTGGGATTGACTAAACCGTAGAGACATCGATCAGTGGTCAAGTGGTTCGACTGCGCCTAACGATTTATTCTCAATTTGAATCGGCCTTATTAAAAAATGATGACAACCTATAGTAGCGATGAACATATCTTGGCATCAGATTAATTATGATTTCACAATAATTGTACAACAATAAATGATTAAAGAATATAGATATTAGCTACAATTATAGCTAAATCAAACAACATTTACAAATAATAATAAAAATAGTCTTATCAGAATATTGAACTGTTAACAATCATTTTAAAATCAAATAGTTTTTTTTCTATATTGTTAGATTTGTTATCGGCGTGAGGCTCGCCCATTTCGTGTGCAGTGTGTTTAATTAACACAGGCGGCGGAGTACAGGGGATTTCGTAACGCATATTTCAATTATTTATTAAAATACTTTAGAAGGTATCTCCAGGGCCGGCGCCACCATACAGACGAAATAGGCAATCGCCTATGGCGCAAACTGTTAGGGGGCGCATAAATGGAGTATTAAAACCAGGGCTGTGAGTCGTGTAAAAAAAAGACGACTCCGACTCCGACTCCAGCTTTAAAATAATTAACGACTCCGACTCCGACGAAATTTTTCAATAATTTCATTTTGACTTATATATATATATGTATATCATCAGACCATCTTTAGACATCCAAGCATGAAATGACAACCTTTTGGATTATTTTGTTTGAATACGCATCATTAAATACATTTTTCAAAAAATAGTCGAGTCGCTTATTTTTCACGACTCCGACTCCAACTCCAACTGCGACTCCACAGCCCTGATTAAAACTATTTTTATATACTCTAATGATAAATAATAGTTAATTTTATTTTATTTTGATATTTGTATATTTTGTTCGTTTTAATAATGTGTATCGTATTCTATATTATTTGAAAAAGAGAGGTTAAGTGACAGAGTAACAAACAGTTCACATAAAAAAAAACTTCTGTTGAGATACCTTCATTAGGAGGTCTACAAATTGGGAGCAGATATAGAAAAGCATTTCTAATGATCCCGAATTGGTTTTTTTAGGGCGATTTGTTAAAAAGAGGGCGCGCCAATAGCCACTGCCTAGGGCGCCAAATAACCTCCCGCCGGCACTGGGTATCTCTGTTACCTGAATATATTTTTAAACGTGAATATTGATTAATCAAGATACTAATATAGTATTGTATGATTAAATGAACCCGTGCCCTCCGTAACCGAATCCAACGACGTTGACCTCTCGACCACACAGGCAGTTTTATAAATTGATTTTTCAATTGATTTATGAATTTCTGTTCCAAGGCATGGATGTATGTGATGTCTTGAATTCTCCCCTCCCATCCATCCTTTCCTATGAACGGGCGTATCGAGAGCGATTAGCTTACCACTAGTCCTGTCCTAGCCATATCCTTCTATCCCAACTCTTTTTGGAAAAAGAGATGTTGAGCAACTAAATAACAAGCAGTTCTCGTAGAAACACTTTTGTGAGATAAACTCCATTAGAAGTCCATATGCTCCACATTAGGAGCGGACATGGTTTAAAAAAATGATTAAATAGGTATGCCGTGAAAAAAATATTGTCGTTCAATTACAAAGTTAAGTATGTACAATACATTTGAGATCATTTTAAAAAAACCTATTTAAAGGTCGTCCATATATGATTTTACGCTCTAGAAAGGGGGGGGGTGTAATTTAATTTTACTATTTGATGAAAAAAAATACGAAAAGGTTATATGACGAAAATGGGGTATGTTAAACATCGTGTTACGTCGTATATAAACGTCCCCATACTGTAATGTAAAATAAAACGTTAATACTGTGAAATAAAATCACCTATACTTTTCTCAATTCTATACGAGTTTATTGTATTGATGCACACTTAATATAGTCTGGAAGTATTTGTGACGTCTTAGTGTGTTGTAATTATTTTGTTTCTTATTTAAAACCATAACTTTGAAAAAATATGTGTTATAGAATACTGTATTTAGACTTTATTCTCAAAGTTGGCAAAAAAATAACGGCGACAAATTGTCTGTATCAGTATTTTTTTACGACAGTAAAATGTGACAAAAAATATTTATCACAATTTGAAGAATTATGTACGTATTGTATTTGTGGTATTGTTATCAGTTTTTTTTTCAACATGAAATGTGTATTACACACTTATATAAATTCAATATTTGCTCTTAAAAATTCATCATTTCATTGGTTTTCAGTGAAGTAGATCCGTTATATGTGTTAATAAACACAATATCCGTCGCTGATTTGGTGATGAGTTGTAAACAAATAATTGAACGAAATTCTTCTGAAATGATGACCATATGGGTGCAATTGTGAACATTAATATTAATTCTGTTTATTCGTAGGGAAAATATAGAATTCTCGTGCCTTTTAATTTATTCGCAGAAACACGAGTATTTCTAGCAGAAAAATAATCGACGTAAACACTTTATTTTATGTATCTTATTTTAAAAATGAAACTCACGTATTTAGTTAGTTAAAAATTCTGTTAGTCTGTCAAAATTCTATCGAACTATTTTTTATTAATACAAATTCGATTATAGCGGATTATATTGGAAAGCTTGTCCTACAAAAACGTCAACGAACCGTATCGGGATTTTGACTGTCGAGATTATTAAGCCTTGACTATTTGTACAGTTATCAGTAGTTAGTTTTTATCGTTGAGTAACAAACAATGTCCTATATAAATTTAATTAAAAAACCCAACGACTCAATTGAATCATCGAATTGCTAAAAGCATTCTGGCAGCTTTTTCGAGTTTTGAGTAAATTATGCATACATACCTAACATTAAATGTACTCATTTTTGGCATTGTCTTTATATATGTTATCAAATGAATCATAACCATTACACTTGTATGCATATAACGTGTATCAAATTTTTTGTTTTTTTTGAAACTCAGTTCTCAAAACCACTTGCAAATGATCCAAATTTTCAAAATGATTTCCTCACTAGATACAATGGAATTTGAAGCTCTCATCCGCCTTACTAGATATATAGAATTTAAGATAAAGATAAAGGTAGTGTTCACATTTAATCTTCATAAAAAACCGCCGAGAATGGCATTTATTATTTTGTTTGTTCTGTCGACGAACTATATTACGTATATTTAAATATTATTTTCTGTCTTTTTTAATGCAGGGTCGCCACAAGTTATATTAAGTGTGTAATTGTAAAATAAATCTGTGATAATCCAAATTGAGTCAGTGAAATATTACATTAACATTTACAGACAATGGTGTCGACAATCAACGTATGTATCTGGATATTGCAGCTTCTTGCTATATTGGAGCTGAAATCGACTAAGGCTGTAAGTATTTTTTGATTTATTTTAGCTCCTTTTTTATAATTATTAAATACGTTACCTTTGTATTGTATGTCATCGTCTAGAGCTGGCAATCCCGCATATGATGCTGTTAATTTTAAAAAAAAATAAGGCTTAGAGCCATGTACATTTTTAAAGAATTAAAATTGTGTTGGTAAGCAAACGAGGCAGTTATTAAACGGATTTCAGAAAATAGTCTTAATTATATTACAAAAGCAAGGTAATACTAATACAAATATTTAACATTACTTATTTTAGAAGTTTTATATATAAATTATTAACGTTTAAAATGATTTGCCAACATTATATGATTATAAAAACTTCCGCCTTTGTTTCCTAAGCCTTCAAGTATTGATATTGAACACCTGAAAGTGACGGATAAATTTTATATAAAATTAAATAAAACCGTTAAAAATATAATACATATTTTTTTTCTTCAAAGTGTGATAAAACTGAAAAATCTTCATTAGTATGTTAAGCTAAAGTTAATATACAAATCAAGGTAGAATTTTGTCAATCAGAACCGGAAAAGAACCCCTGGTAACCATAGGCATATATATAACCATAACAGAGACAAACGTTTCATTTAGCAAAAACGTAAATTAACTTCAACCTAAACTAATACGAGAAAAAACAAGAAGTTGTCGCACAGTCGAATTTTTAGATAATTAATGTATTTACTTACGAGTGGGATAATTTGTCACTATCATGATATTAAACTCTCTGTGGCTTAAGAGTTTTAAGACAAAAAAAAATTAAGCGATATGTACTTACTGATCATATCTTTTAAAAATGCGTACATATTGTTATAAGTGATTTAGATAAATATTTTAATTACTAGTGGTACACACGTGTTACACATCTCAACATAAAGTAATACAAACGTATTTTTTTAATAAAACTTACACTTGATCAGTAGATATATGTATTTGTAAATCACTACCAACTTTATGAGTCAAACCAATTAATTCCACCGACAATTGTTTTCGATATATTTTTTAAACCGAAATCAATATTATATTTCAAATTACATAATGGAAGCAACCTGTTTATTCAAACTCACATATTTTTTTTCTATTTTTGTATTAATTTATGTCGATGAATCACAAAAAAGCGTCGTTTATGATTTTTAACGTCAGATTTACGTTTTTGTTCTTGCTTTCCTGCGACAGGTTTGAATAATTTTTGCTGTCCGTTAGCAGTAAAAGAGTTAATCACAAATCAAAGCTCCGTTTCGCATTGCAGGTTGGCATATCAAAAAGCTATAAAATTCGCGGCGATACAAAAACCTGACTACCAAAACGACCAAAACATCCCATAAGTCCCATACAACTAATTCTCAAGCTTTTAACACTCCTTCGAGAACATTTTTAGTTCTCACTTCTCAGTGTACTATTTTAACAACTATTCGCTTTATTTACTATAAGGAAACAATATATAGTGAAAATCACTAAAATTATCCCTAAATTAAAATTATAAAACAGAATACCTCATAGCTTCTTTCCTCGTATTTATTAAACTCAACAATATATTATATATTGATCTTTAATTACGCGATACAATTAAGTTATTAAAATGATCATTATTAATCACAAATTCTTTGTTTGCATATTTGTTCACTTGTATTCTTAAACTAAAAAATAGTCATGACTGTGACATGAAAATAGTATGTAAGAAAATAGATGTTCATTTCCATTATATCGTCCTGCAATATAGTAAATTACGCGACTTGAAAATGTCAATTTAAACAAAGATTTGTCGATGTCCTCAAATAAGAACACATATATAATATGTACTTTTTGAATAATAATTTTTCAATTGTTTGCTGTATATCCTAAATAGAAGGAAACACGTTCAGTTTTGGTTATAAGCACGATCGACACATAAAGAAGTCTGAAGTCATAACGAAACCAGTCACATTTTAATAACAGTTATTGCTGTACAATCATAAAATATTTACTACTTCTTTTAAAATTAACTGGAAAGTTATCACCAAAACAAATATAATTGTGTTTTCAAGCAGGGCTTCGAACCGGAACTGAACCGAAAACCGTTAAAACCGCTATTTTTGCCGGAACGAAAACCGAACCGAAAATAATATTGGATTTTTTTTCGATTCACGCTAGTATCGGGCTTTGAGATTTTCAAATTCCTCGGTGAGGTAAAAAAAAAACGAGTCACGGAGATATTTTGAGCATATCGGTAAATCACTATAGGGTTTTGAGATTTTTAAATTCCTCGGTGAGCTTTGGACCGAAAACCGAAACCCGTGAAAAACAGTTATTTTTGCCGGAACGAAAACCAGAACCGAACCGATATTTGTTTTTTTACTTGAACCGGAACGAAAACCGGAAAGAAAACAATTTTTCAAAAAATGTATAGCGTTTATGAGTAAGGTATATTTATTATTAAATTAAGTGATCAAATTCATCGTCAAAAATAGTCATTAACGTTGCCAAAAGAAATTTTTATTTAAATTCGCGCTGACTCTTCGACGGAGATAGAAATATTGGTAATAAGGATGGCTTAAGCGTTTCTAATTCCGATTCGCTTTAATGTTCTTCGCTGGAATGTTGCAATTTTAGTTGAGAAGCTCATGTCTAGACGACATATTTACGATCTCATACCCCCAAGGCGAACTGTTTATTGGTTATCGACTGGATGTGAACACAATACGATCCTGGACGCGAATTTACTAAATTATTATTTGCAATGCGTTTTGTTAAAAATCAATAATGCGAACCTCTAACTTGCTTTTATTCAACTCGGAGGTGTGATAGACAATAAAGCAGACAAAGAAAATATATTTACACGATAGATCTATATTAACAAATAAAATAATAATGAATTCGTTGTTGTTTGGGCATAACTTGATAACTGCAAAATTTTGAATTTACAGGACGGAAATTCAAACAAATACTAATGTATGAAATAAGAAACAAAAATATCATTATCACATTTTCGATTACTTTATTTTTTATTGAATTTATAACAGTTTTAAAAAATTGCCCGAACATTTATTATACAATCTGTATTTGAAAATATTTTCAGTGTTTCAAAAATCAGTTATCAGGTTTTTCCCAAACAACACCAAATGTATAGCTATAATATAGAAATAATCACCGTTATAATGTTTTATCATAATATAAGTACGTAAAAAGCTATTGTACAAAATTCATCGTAAAGATTTTTACCAAATAAAAAAACAACTTATTTATTTCGTTTGCGCAGCGTTTATGCTTTTTAATAAAATATATAGATTAGATCGATAACGTTGATGAATTCGATAAAAAAAAATATGATTGAAGGTGTTTTAGTTCACGCTTAATAGTTTTTGAAAAAAACTTTACAATTATATAAGATTTAAGAAATACTCTTTTTCATCCAATAATTTTATCAGTAATCTTTATTATTCGATTAATAAAACCATGGTCATTTTGAGGCTGACTAATTTTATTACAAAAAAAACATTGATCTAAATTGTCAACTTTATAAAGTATACCCACAAGCAATTTCTTGACCAAAATTTAACCTTAATTTGAAAGTATGTCATCATAATTTGATTTTGAAATCCTTTGTCTTACGCACAAAGAAGTTGTTTGGCATTTAATGACCTTTTTGGTATTATTGTATCATGGTTAATCATCTGAATAATTAATCATAAAGGCTTAGAATTTATACCTTGTGTTTGTAGATATATAGACATGGCTTCACCTATAATTAACTAATCTTTTTTTTCCTCCAAGGGGATTCCTACTTATAATTAATATCTTTTACATTTTAAAATAATCTTAAAGCTTTTAGCAATAAAAAACAATTTATTCTCGATGAACTTTCAACTGTTGTAACTAATTAGAATCGTTTGTATGCTAAATAAATATGTTTAATTTGTTTGTACATTCGTCACTATCACCAAATAGTGCAGCTCCATCGAACCATATTTCGTGTGCCATATTGTGGTGACCAAGGACTAGAATTTCTCAATTTTTAAATTGGTTTTTCAATTCATAATTACTATAAGTTTGTATAAAAAAATACATGAAAGTCTGTGCAGCTGTCATCCTACTCTAGCCATTCCAATCATAAAAAAGAAACGTAGAGGGAGCTTTTTCGTACAAGCTTGTTCTCTCCTGGCCCATTCTTTTATCCTGTATCGACATTTAAAAAGGTTGAGCGACTGAGGAGCGTAGGATCAGATGGAAGGTGGGAGGGAAGAAGATAATCCATCTATGCATTTGACTTCAATCCGTAAATTGATAGAAACATGCGTATACAATTAAATGTTAAGTAGTTGTTTTTTTAAGTCACTCGAAATCAATTCGAGTAACAACACTCATATCCGTGATCTTAAATTGAAATTGAAAAAATCTTAACTTGATATTGAGATTGCCGGGCTAGTCTTAATCACTTATAACTTGTACATATAAGCCGATAAAACAATGCATTTTTCAAATTAAATTTGTGTCCCTTGTTGACAGCAATATGATATATTTTTGGGGAATTTATCAAGAAACCATTAACAAAAAAGGAGAAAAGGAACCAGAAAACTCTTTTTTTTTAAGAACTATTTAATTATTTAACATAAAAAAACAATCGTTAATTTATCAACGGAAACTTACCTAGCGAGATGTTTTAATTTTTTTAATAAAACAATAAAGTTGTCTACTTCTGTCAACAAAACATACAACGTATGACAAGGAGACAGGAAACAATTCATTTCTTTATTATTTGGGTACTGTAACGAAATTATGTATTCACATAAACAAATTGAAGTACACTGACGATTTTTTAAAAAATAATAAACATAGTATTTTTATTATTATTTTACTTGTTACAGTGAATCCCGAAATCCCCGGATCGCCAAACTGGTCGAGATACTGGGATTGGAAGCCCTAGTTTCAATGATTTTCAATAAAATGTTAAGAAACACTCTTTTATTTGTTATAGTATAAATAAATTGCATAACTATTTTTCATTATCATCATGAAACTGATATCATATAGCATTTTTTGCAATAGATTAGTTTTCTTGGTTTAAAAATACTACTTTGTATTATTTTATATGATCTGATTTAAAATAACACATTGAATGGATACAATCAATAAGACAGAATAAGATAATAAAAAAAAAACGAGAAATTGATTAATATTTCTCAATTATTTAATTTCAGTTTATGTATATTATTTATATAATACATATTTATCATTAAAATTCCTACGTCAGAAATATTTTGCAATCAAACCGGTTATAACCAAAAGGGACTAATCATATGTTTAAAACGTGTGACATTGCTTTCTTATGTTAAAATTTTCATATTATATTTTGTCACCAAATTATTTCTTATTAAAACCTACAACTGGGAATGCGTAATAACTTTAAAAAGATAACCAGTATCGAAAAATGATTATAAAATTTAAAATAAAATGGATTATATTATGCATAATATGAATCTAATAATTGAAACTTGTAGTTTAGACATCAGTCAAAATGAACATGTGTAGCACATATTGCGGGATATACTAGTATCCGTATGCAATAATTATTAAATATAGTTGATAAGTATTTCGGTATCACGCCATCGTCACACCTTAACACACACACTAAACACATTTTTTAATGTAAATATCAACTGATGAAAACTAAATGCAGACATAGTTTTTTTTATAAAATTGAGTGTCAATGAGAATTAATATAAAACTATTGGTATAAAAATATGATATAAATATTGACATTAAATAACTTTTTTCAACCATGTCCGCTCACAATGTGGAGCTAGTAATGGGGTTTATTTTATACGAGAACTGCTTGTTATTTGATTTGCTCTAACTGTTTTGAAAAATAAATAACTGCTAGTCTGTAATAAAAAAATAAGCCACATAAAAAATATTTTTTTAAGAAAAATATGTATTTAGTGCTTAAGATGGTATTATAGAGATGCCAAGATAACTGGAACTTATTTTTTAATTTTAAATAAATTTTCTATTTTTACCTTTTTACCTTGCAGTTCAATGAAACTCTTCGTAAAGATATTGTTTTATTTCCCAATAAGTGTTATTAATTGTGAGTAATAAACTGTTATAAACCATATTAAATTATTGAGCCACCCATTTCATAATTCTTAACTCTGTTCTGATTATTTGATAGCCTCAAGTTAAATTGCAACTGAATATAATTCTTTTACGGCTCTGCAAAGCTTTCAAAGCAATTATTTATTAAATTGATCAGTTTTATTGATACTAAATGGAACATTATTCTTAATTGAAAATACTGTATACAAATTGTACGAATTTACGACCGCACAATCTTATAGCAATCTGAATATAAGTAGAATACTTATAACTACTAGAAAAACCAGTATCGACGGAAAACATGGATATTATTTTATCGCGACTTATTGAAAGCAAAGTGCTTCGTTGTAGTCATTAATCTTAATAAAATAATTCTGTTACCGAATGATGTTAGTACTACGAAAACTATGTGTAATTTGTATATTTGTAACTTTTGTAATTCATGCTTTCTTCTATTTTAAACATAATTAAATACAATTATTTGATAAAGTGAGAACATTTCAAATTATTTATGTTCTAAAAATTATATTTTATATATATTTGACAGCTATTACGGCTTACGTTCTCATTAGAACTATGTTTAAACATACATCACCTCAGAAAAATATACCGACTTAGAAGAGATACAAAATACGTCTTCTCATATGAATTTTTGAGTTGCAAAAACCTTTTTGGACGGTTTTTTTTGTTTAAATGATTTATGAATGCTTTATCTTTCTTTGGCTTGAATTCTATCTAGTAAGGGGTGAGAGCTTCAAATTCTATCTTATCTGAAATTTTGGGTCGTTGTAATATTGAAATTCCACCAAGCACCTTCAGTCGAAATCTTAAATTATAATAAATTTAATGTTAGGTGTGAACGCACAGCAGTTTTTTTGACATTTACTCAAAACGTGAAAAGGCTTCCAAAGTGCTTTTTGAAACTTAATAATTCATATATTCTAAAATCTTAACTTATATTGAAAAATATAGTAATAAATTTAACATGTCTTTTTCGGAACGATAATAATTAAAGCTAATGGATTATTAAGTAGTCTTTAAAGTAAATAAGTTCAAATATAAATGATTATGTATTACATTAAATTCTTGTAACGGTCTAAGTAATTGGTGATGAATTAATCTATAATTATAAAAAAAAGTTGTACTCAACGAATTATTAAACTATAAAAACCAGAAAAAAAACATTTGAAATGTTAGGTTAATGTTTACGAAATTTCAAACGATATCAATATTGTTTTATAACGGTCAAAGATTATCTTAACATTGTGTTATTTTATTACTCCTTGTTAACGCACTGGCAGCCCACCGCTGTGAACAATACGAGCTTTCAGTATATAAACAAACATATGAACTATCAAAAGTTATATAAGGTTAGTCATGTTTCTGTGTTGACTTTTGGCTTCGTCGATGATACCACAGATGTTGATTATAGCACCGAGTGTTACACAATATCCCTTGGCCCTTAAACATACAATTCTATCAAAGGATTTTTAATCGTGATTTTCTGTATCAAGATTATCTTCTTTGATACAATATGAATTTATTTCATTGTTATATGGTCATGTATATTGTATACACTGTGACAAGCGTTGGGACAATGTAGAGTTCTATGATATTTTTAACAAAGACTGTCTGTGTTTACAAAATATGTTCCGAAAATTCAATGTCTGGCATACTCATAAAAAAAGTTCTATGTTAGATTGTGGATAATGCGGAAATGCCAATATTTTAATTCATGTGGCGGGAAATTATTTCACCTGTATCCATAAGCAAATACGCGTAAGTTATTCTCACGATAATGATATATTTTTTTGCAGGTGCGGCTCGTAATTGAAATCAAAACCATACCAATAATAATGTTGTTTGTCGTTATGAAGCTTTTCGATAACGCACATTACTACAAAATCATGTTTTAGTAAAATACAACAAAAGCTATGGCATTATCCTCAAAAGAATAATACTAAACGTATTTGCTTAAAAGAATCATAAAGCTATTGTAAATAACATATAAAAGTATTTAAAACCAAGAAAACGATAAAGACAGTTATTATTTCTTAAATAATGTGAATTTATACGCTAAAACTGTTCGTTACTATGAATATAAAATACGATTTAAAATAGTTAAGCTGTTCAGTACAATCATGGCTTAAAACTTTAAAATATTTACAAATTTGGAACTTCAAAATATAACATTCAGAATTCATAGTGTTTTTTATTCATCTCTTACAAAAATTAAAAGTATTCTGGATGATTCTCATTAAAATATTACAATAACAAGAATAAATGCAGTTTGTATTACATATTTGTCATTATTCTCATGTTGTGTTTTTCACCAGCACTGTATTTATGCATGCGAGAAAATAACGTGTAATTTTGTCAAAAAATATAAAATACTACCAATCAGTATCAATTTTAAGGTATTCATTCATTCAGTATATTTACATATAAATTTTATGATATAATGGAAAAACCATGTTTGTTACATAATAACAGGATCGGTTTCCTTGTGGTTATCCGGCGAAATTGCTAACCAGTTCAGCAATAAATATTATTGAATTAAATTTCAATCTTGGTAATCTAAAAAGCATAACATATGAGTTTTCTTTACACTTCTAAGAAATCGTTTAAAATTTAATTTTAAAATGGAGTACGTATATAACATAAATATGGACTTTAAATTGTATGCATTTTGATCACGAATTTAAATTATAACCTAATGTTGCAAGGATGAAGTATGTAGGACTAACTATTCGCTAACTTACGCCTAATGTCATATGCATCACTGATATTGAATTCAATTTTAAATACTGAATAACATTTAAATCATTGAAAATCTCAAACATTTTAACCAGACTAATTGTGTTTTTTTATGTATTCGTATCAAACACAGAAATTGTATCATATTACAAAGTATAAATTACACTATATTATTTGTTAATTTACTATACAATGTTTATGTCTTATTTATTTCCCACGAGCCGCAAATGTAATATAGTATTTAGATTGTCAACGCCAAAAGAAACTTAATCTTGATTAATCGTAGTGTTCTCATGTCAATGTGCTCGAAGTAAATGTTCAAGTATTTTATCGATTCCGAAATCAATATATACGATAATTATTGAAAACGTGACCGTCTGAAAAAGGTAAGGTTACATCAACTTTTAGTATGATTCCGTATATATGAACAACAATGCAAAATTATCCGAATTACTACATTGTACCTTGCGTACTATTACTGATATGCTGAACATGCTACAATTGGTAATAGATTGAACACCTACTTATAATATAAAACATCCTGATTGGTTTTGAGTAAGTAACTATCATGATTGTTGATCACGACTTGAAATGGAAATAAACATTCAGAAATCTTATCTTGGTTGTGTAGATATTTATGCAAGTTGGAAAAATAAGCTTGAAGTGTTGCCACTTACAATACAAACCCTTTTCAGGTTTATCATGTTTGCCTACGTGCAAATTGATGTTAGTAGCTCGTTTAGTTTTATCTTGTTGTAAGTTATACTACAGTGGTCAATGCCATTGTCTTCGGTTGCAGTTTCCTCGGGCTTGAATCCAAATACAAACCTATTATTTGTATATTCCAATTTTTGTTGTGGATTTGTACTCGGTTTTCGGAGTACGGTTTATCCATTTCATCTATTGATTAGGCAGTTTGGCAGGTAGTGCCAAACTGCCTATACAAACCTAGATTCCTTCCCACCTTTCCGATACTAAAAACGCAACGCAACGAAAGCAACTAGCTGGTTCTGTTCAAGACCCATCATTTCGCATTCCGAAAAAGAGAGGCTGAGCAGTTCCTTTAAAACAAAATCAATTGAGATAGACTCCATTATGAGTCCTTATGCTTTACATTTGCAGCAGACTTCGTTATACTGTGATCGCAAACCAACAATATATTGTCTCCCATCATCAGCGGGACGTTTCTTAATGCAAACGTGTTTATAGAGTGCACCTCGCACAACAAATTTTGACTAGCATTCAAATTTGCTGAATTACCCACATGGTATGATCGATGATGTAGCGTAAGACCTCAACGGACAGCGTTTTCGGGGTGTCAAATGCATTGCGCGTATTATGTGTTCATGTAAAACACTCTCTAGCCACTTGGGACACTAGCGAGTCGCTCGTTCCCTCTAAGCCGAAGGGTTAGCGGCGCGGAAATTTCAAAGGCTGTGTGGAGGATGCGCGGACCGATTAAATATGAATTGAACAACTGTCTTGTAGTGCGCGCCAACCCGGAATGAGTGCACGGGGGCTTTCCAACTGATGCGCGGCCACGCACGCGCGCAGCTTAGAGCGAACCTAGCGATGACCCTTTCGAATCGCAGCCACTGACGCTGCACCCTTAAAACTCCACTAAGTATTTTTTTCCATCCAAAATCTCACACCAGACAATTCATAATAGCCAGTTCGTGGTTTCGCTGCCATGCTGCTTCCGAACATTTATAAATTTAAAATTAAGTCATGATTCGATCAGGTCAATAATTTACCAATTTTCAATTCAATATGATAACCTATATTATATGTATAACGCAAATTAAAACGATACTTGAAAATTAAGCACTTATAGTTAGTTCATTTTTTTACAATATTTAAGTATACCGTTATACTTACTCCAGTTATGTGGACCTTAAATTGAGGATTTTTCTCCACTTTACTAAGAATAAACATTCTTAGTAAAGTATGGGCTTTTTTCTATTTTATAAAATCGAATTGGTTCCGATACTAAATTTTATTGAGAATCGTTTCTCTAAAATGTCTATCATAATTATATTTCTGAAGAACAATAATGCAGCAACATTATCTTTAGCATATACACTCAACGTTTTTTACACTACATATTTTGAAATAATACGATTCACTTAAAAGTACGAATAATATATTTTTACACGAATTCTTTGTTCTAACTCGATTTCCAGACACAAACAACACAGAAGCGGTTAATAAATTTCCAATGAAAAAATCAACACCACAAGTTAGTAATAACAAACAAAAGGCTTCATTAGATCCTAACACATAAGACGCGTCAAACGTTTCTAGTGATGAAAGCGATGTACGTCGAGTCCCTCATAAAATTCTCCGTATGTAATTAAGTAGTGATAAATGGTATTTTTTTCTTAATTAAAATACAGTGTGATTTACTTGTTGCCTTTTTAACACGGTTTTATTTACCATATTAACACGGTGTTTTTTTTAAATTCAGGTAACCATTTTTTTATTTTTTTATGAATTCTATCACTTTTTTACACGGTATTTTGTGGAACATATCTCCTTTGTTAACAAAGAGTTGAGTGTTTAATACAATAAAAAAATACCTCCGTAGAATATGCTACTAATAGCTATCTCTTCATTGTTGTATAAAAAGTTTATGGGTTAACTGCGACTAATCAAGTAATTTTGCTCGTGATTTTAGTCTTCGAAGTATGGCAGGACCAAATTATTTCCCAAGCAATCGTTTAGGACTGTTATTCTTTAGAAGATTATACCACCTACATTAATTTAGCAAACAGCGAACCTTTCACCTCTTGCGTGCGAACGTTCACTTTATCGAAGGCAAATCGGTGGTTAACTAATTGCCGATATCAAAATATTTAAGTATCATAAAACTTTAGCATACACAATAACTATTTCATTTCCAGCGAACCCAAAAGCTATAAAT
Source organism: Himalopsyche anomala (assembly GCA_031772345.1). NCBI lineage: Eukaryota > Metazoa > Arthropoda > Insecta > Trichoptera > Rhyacophilidae > Himalopsyche > Himalopsyche anomala. The sequence goes on along the minus strand of CM062822.1, from coordinate 19,457,681 downwards.
ATCTATAAATGCTTTATCTCTTGCATGTTTGACATTATCACAACCTTCTTCTGAAATCATGGACAGTAAACATAAGAATCTGTAACATATGTATCGTTATATCAATACAAATATTGTTTCATTATCTAACAATCCCATAAGAATGTTATTTTTCTTCATACTTGACATATAATATCAATACTTAAAAGATTTATCTGACTGCATTTATTTTATAATTATATTATATTATATAAATAACATTCAATACTTTGTAGTACGTACTTCATTATTTTAATTATCATATACAATTTAAATTGATAACTTTGTTATTCCACTGGTTTTTTTGTCTTTCTAAGAGTCATCTTTAAGATGTTCATTGTTAATTCTCGATCGAAAGAAATTAGGTTAAAAAAACACAATTTTCTTTAACTTTTAATTTATAAATTCGAATTTCTTCTACTTCTAACAAAATTTTTATTAATATCATGACGGTTTTGCTCACTACCAATTTAAATATTAATTCTTAAGATTAGCAAAAACAATTCTGACGTTAAAAAATGTGCAATAAATACAAAAAAAAATGTTTTTATTTGATGAATAATTTATATACCCGTATTATAAATAATATTAAATAAAAACATTTGAAAAACAGAGTCTACATAATGCCAAAAGTATGAAGTAGATGTGGCAAGGAAAAGTAATAATATTTAAAAGAGATATTTAAAAACATATCTAACAGTTTTGTATAGATCTTCATTTTTAATTATACAGGCACATTATCAGCGAGAACAGCACAGATCGCTAGTATAATTTATTTCTCACTAAATTCGTTGTTTTTCTACATAGTTAGCCATGTGCATAATTAATGACTTATTTATTGTTATTTGTATAAATTTTAAGGTCGTGACCCCGCCTAATTATAGTTGTAAAATACACGTGTAGTTATATTCGTTGATTTATTTGACCCATTCTAGAGATCGGTGATCTCACGTCAATATTTATTAATTCTTTAAAACAAGTACACACTTACAATACTCACCTCCAATTCAAACAAAACCGATGTCCTTACTATTTTTTATAGTGATACCAGGAATGGCCACACTCTGTACCTAGGGGCGACTTGAAAATAATGATATTGGACTACCATCAGGGATGGGCTGGAGGGGGCTCGGAGGAGATCGCACGTGCCCTTTGTTAGATTTTACTACGGCCGGCGAGCCCCTTGTTAATTTAAGATAAAACAATTTTCTCAGATCATATTAGTACATAACTGCAATTTATGACATATATACTATTTACGACAGCTTCAAAATACACAGTGGTACATTTTTAGTCACCTACATTGATTAGTTTATGGTAAACTGCACAGTGTATTAAGTAACAATCGTTTGCTTATTTAAGTATTGCATATAATTGCATAGGCGTGATAAATTGCTTTGAGATTAAGCGAGCCCCTTGTTAACATATTGGCATCCCACCGCTGACTACCATTAATAATAAACCGAGATATACAATGAAGCCCCGTTTTTACGTTTTTTAAAAGACCGAATTAGAAAGAAGACAAATAGAAAAAAATATATATTTAAAGGATTGGTCATCTACTTAAGTTATTAAAACCTCCAGTTAAACTTAAAATGTACATACTTTTTATCAAATTTTAAATTTTTCAGACGTAAATTACAATAAATATATTTTTTAAAGTTTTACTAAAAGTATTTAAATTAAACGGTACTGTAAACAATCTTCGCAAATATAGAAAAAACGGAACAACTAAAAACGGGGTTTCACTTTTTTTTAATTATGCCAATTATGGCCTCAACTGGTTAGGTGGGCAGTCGATACATCGGTTTTGACCATCTTCGATGTATTATATATTTTAATTTTCTTCCATAGTTAACCTATTTCAATCCGATTACTTAACTGCAATATAAGACAAAGCTGAATAAATTATCACAATTCCCCTCTTCATCGCGTTCAATTAATTATTTCAATTCATAACGACGGGTATATTTCTTTTTTAATTAAACATTCATTAAATATTTCCGGCTGAACTTGAGAGCAAAAATAATATCATATATATAAAAAAGAAACACATGTCATATATCTCAAATATAAGCATTTATTTTGAAAATTGAGCTTGCCGGGATCCAATTCGAAAAGTTCTCACAACTCTGATTCAGAAATCAATCATGGACAATCGTCCGTAAAATCTATGCAGTTATCTAGTTGTCTTATACGTTTTATTTATTTAACTAATTTGAAATTAGTTAGTTAATATGATTATGCTTTAATCTATCTGTACACGATAGATATGAAAAAAAACAAAAAACCGTGTAAAAAATAAAAGATTAGTTCCTTGAATTTAAAAAAAACGTGTTATTTGAAAATAAAACAACATTTTGGAATAGGAAATCGCGTAAAAAAAAAAAAAAATTAAATAAATTATATAAAATATTATTCATAAAGACAAAATATACTATTCATCGCTACTTGATTATTTATATACGAGAACTTATATGAGAAATTTGACATAAATTGTTTTCATCGCTAGAAATGTCAGATACGTCCAATGTGATATGGTCTAATGAACCCATTTTTTTGTTATAACTGTCTTGTGTTGTAAATTTCTTGTAATCAGGTAATCCGTTATCTGCTTCTGTGTTTTTTGTTTCTCGGAATCGTGCTAAAAAATAATTCATATTATAATAATATATATCAAAATCGTGAAAAACAGAGTGAGTGTATATTACTTTATTATTCGGCTTAGTTTGTATTATTATATATTAGTTTATAGATATGCATGGTGCTTTCTACATATAATAGGCTCCATCAAAGGGTATGTTTTTCATTTATTTTATTTTGTAATATGTACAGTGGTCAGGGCTGTCAGATTTCCAAAATCACAGATCGGGATTAGGGACATTCACTATTTCGAAGATTTTTATACATGTACACATTTTACACAAGTACACAAGTCGGGATTTTAGGATTCCCGGTAAATTGCTCGAATGCAATTGCTCGAATACAAATTGCTCGAATGCAATTGATCGAATGGAAATTGCTCGAATAACAAGATCCTCGAATAACCAATTGCTCGAACGTCAAATGCTCGAATTACAAATTCCTCGAAAAAAAAAATTTTTCCACTTTTACAAATCACACATAATATATTTTCTTTAAGAATATTATTAACTTATTGACGCAGCTATATTATTAAAAAATATTAATAACCGCCATATAGGACATTTACTTGATAATTTATATTATGCCAGTTACCACCGCTATCACAAAGACGTTACACCCTTTATCTATAAACATTTTTATTATGATGTGGGGCTCTCCTTGTAAAAGTAGACAATACTGATTTTCTATATTACTGAATTAAGATCAACTTACATAGGAAGTATTTCTTAAATGTCTATCTAAAAAATGATAGAGGCAATGATAAATAGTACAGGAATAATATACAATTTGATACAAAGTTCAGCTTATAAACTAAAAGTACATACTGTGTTATAAAATGCCAAGTGATCAAGTAATAAACACTAAACTGTATTAAAACCGTTTAAATAACCAAGCAATTCGAGCAATTGATATTCGAGCAACTTGCATTTCGAGCAATTTGTAATTCGAGGAATTCTACATTCGAGCAATTACATTCGAGCAATTTACCGGCTCCCGGATTTTAGAGGGACTTGCAATGCGGTACTCGGGATTTGTCGATTGAACTCGGGACACTCCCGCTCAAATAGGGACGCCTGGGAACCCTAACAGTGGTACAGCTTGATACAAGTTTTATCAAAATGATGTATGCTGAAAATATCAAATTAGTTTCCACATTTAGCTTTTCAATTTGAAAAAAGAAAGGTTTGTGGAAATTGCAATCAGGAAACTGACTGATTTAAAATGATTTATTATCTGCTATATAGGTTATACTGAGTTTTTTTTATAAAAAAAATGCTAAATACCACAATTAAGGCTTTATTTGAAAGCATAACGCATCACGTGAAAACACGGTTCCGGTACTCAACTTTCGGCAAGCTTATAACGAGAAAACACGGCTTCGGGATCCAACATGTTAAAAAAAAAATATTTTGAAACTATCAATCAAGGATAAATTACTAAGCTCAATAGAATTTAAAAAGATCACTGCGGTGAAAGTCTCTAATAATCCTAATGTTTTTCATTGTATTCCTGTTATTTCCAAACTTCGACTACGTAGACTAATTTTACTTAAATACAGCATAAAATTAAAAACATTATACGTCCACCTGACAGTGAATCGAAAGAAGCTGACGCGGATTAATCCAATACAATTTAAATTCAAAATTGTAACCACCTTAGTTAGCATGATCGATATACACCTGTTGGCAATAAAAAACTTTCAATCATCGATTTTAGATTTTAAAAGATGTAATATTTTATTCGCATGTCTAATTATTTTTTTATGAAATATGATCCGATTTCAGTGGCAAGGTGCTGATGATATTCTTTTTTATGACCTCTTTACAATATTATTTCGCGTGACAAAATAACATCGATAATGTGCATAATAATCGTTTTTGAATTTATAAATATTTTAGAAATACCTAAGTAATTGTATAATGTTTTATACTGTGGTCGTCAACCGGCGGTTTCTGAGAAAAATATTCCGAAATGATTAAAAAGTTTCTTTGGAGTCGGAGTCGTTTTTTTTTACACGAGTCCACAGCCCTGCTTAGTGGTCTGCGAAGTCTGAAAAGTTGGTGACCGCTGCTCTAAATCATTTTCAATATCCTGTATTTTTTTCAAATGTAATTTTTTATGTGTATTGTTGTATTAATGTATATAAAAAAAATTACATCGATAATGAAAATATCTTCTATTAATTAATGTTTTAAATTGTGTGAACATTAGATCCCGCTTATTCTTCTTATCTTAATCTTCCGAATCTTTGCAAATACTTTCAACCGATTTAAGTAATATCTTAATATTGAAAGTCCAACATTCATTCAGGAGATAATGAAACGTATCGTCCACAAGATCACCTAATAAAATAGAGTCAGTTAAGCTCAATTTAAATTGTTTTACATTTACATCTTGACTCAGCATCAATCACCCTACTGTTGAACTTAATGCTGACTATATTAACCGATTCCACTGAATCCATCAACACCGTGCTGCAACATGCCTACACCTTGCTAACTTCAAGATTTTTTCTATAAACGACACTGTCATTATCTTGTGGCCGTATCGTGATTTAATACTAACGAATAAGGGCCATGTTTGACTAATGTCTATCCTTTGCACAGAGGGTTTCTAAGTCTGCTGGATTCATCCGCCTCTAGCATATCATTAATTAACGAAAAAAACACAAAAAGTATTTTTATACGTCCTCACAGGCCAACAAATGTACAACATAACGATCTACAGTAATTTTGTTATTTTATAATAAATGAAGGAAAATTTAATTCAATTTGCATATTTTTTTATATTCTGCTTTCGCCCGAAACTTCTTTTTGCAATCTCGAATGCATCCGCGACCGCAATTAGGTTGGGAACCCTTAATTTGCATGATCCTCCCACACTTACCAGCTGGGTTTTTCTTAACCCGTCATCGGTTTTATTTATTTAGTATTCTTCCTTACGTAGTATGTTCAACGTGGATAACAAAACATTCATCCGTATACTAATATAAAACCTTATCACCTAGAATTGACATTGAACACCATTATTATTTATTTAGTAGTTCATAGTATCTTTGAAATTTAAGGATTCTTTTAACTTCAATAATCGTATTTTTTCCAAATAATATTGCTTGCTGTCATTTTTTAATATTATATTCCAAGTGATATGACGTTAAAAAATGATCGAAATGCATGTAACATTATTCACTTTTAGGGTGTTCACTGTCAATACTTGGTGGAAAGGCATTATATTAGTAAAAATACAATATTCCTTTGTACTTCATTCCACTTTATTTAATATGTCAGGACCGGTTTCGCTCATTACGAGCATCGTCAACTGATGCCAACTGATGACGATGCTCGTAATGAGCGACACCGGTCCTGACATATTAAATAAAGTGGAATGAAGTACAAAGGAATATTGTGTTTTTACTAATGTAACATTATATTCATTTACACATAGAATATTAATAGTAACCGGACGAAACGGAACTATGATAATTCAAAATATGTTAGAAATAAAAATAAATTTCGGCGTATCTATAATTTTATGAAATATGAATGAAATATTTCTTCTTCTACTAAATATTTTTCTTAGCAAACTTAAACATTTAAAATATTCTAAACATTATATTATTTACAATTTAAATACTGCAGGAGTGTCGATATATCTCCCGAGATCTATTTCTTCTTCTACAAAATATATTTGTTAGCAAACTTAAACATTTCACATATTCTAAAAATTATATTATTTACAATTTATATACTGCAAGGGTGTCGATATATACAATTTATTTTTCACGCTAGTAAATTTTCTGACAACTTAAAAATGCAACAAAAATCCCCCCCGTTGAGGTCAATGGGCTTACAGCTAGTATAATATAATTGTTTTAGGTTAGATGAGGTTTTACACATTTTTACTATTATTCTCAACATAGTCTGTTTTGTCATGTTATGTCTATTGATGGAACCAGTGACGGATTAAGCACTTACGGGACCCGGTTTTCCTGATAGCGTCACTAAATTAAAAATGTATATTTAAATCTGAGTTTAAAATATATGGGTCAGAGATAATATCAGATATCATTGAGGCCCTTGCGATTTAGATGCCCCTAGCACGCGCCTCATACGCTTTTGGGATTGGCATCCATAATAAATATAACTTATTGAGTCAATAAGTTCGATTCATCGATTGAAAAGTTTTCCTGCTAACTGTCCTGCTTTTTAACAAGTGTGTTATTATTATCGAATGTTGTATAGCATCGTGTTTTAAGAAAATAATATAAGAACAGAACAAAAATTAAGGAAATATTAACTAATTTAATTAATAGGTAGAATAGTGAACTCGCAGGTATTTCATAACAGCAGGTAATACACGTACCGTTTAAAATTAACAAATATAGGTCTCGTAAGCAAACAAAGGATCTAAGACGTGTTTAGCACCCGTAGGTATAAGGACTAATTGTGTTAGGGTGATGGCAACGCATTTTGAAAACGATGCGTGAGTCAAATCTTAGAAAAGGTTGATTTTGTTAGGTAAAGGCCAGACACTGTACAAGTCAAACAGTAAAAGTAAACAAACATCTCTTTTGTGAGGGACAGGAAGACTGAATTTCAATTACACCTGAGGCGTAATGGCTATTCAATATTTTTCTTTCGTTATGACCATCTATTTGTTTATTACAGTGCTCGAAATGAAAAAAATGGAATTATCGATAATAAAAATAAACATACGTTTATTTTTTACGTCACCCTCCGAATTAATAAAAAATATATAGTCGTATTTCAGGGGTCACAAAAAATGAGCCACACAATTTTAAGAATTTTCTGATAATTTACGACAGAATTGGAAATTTTGATTTTCTACTACGGTCTAATTCAAACCCTGGTACATGACCAATGACTTAGATGACCAATGACAATGTATTAGTCTGATGAATTGCTTTTATAAGCAAATACACCGTTGCCGTAGCACTGTATATTCAATATTCTCAAATAAAAAAAATACATTATGACGAATATGTATGTATTATGTAGAAATTAAAATATTTTGACAGATATTTGTTAATAATATACTTGTATGCTACAACAATATTTCTAGTTTAAAACTGGTATACGGTGGGATATCGTTACATTTCAATTCAATTCGTCTATGAATTTCATAAATTACTGACGCTGCTCATGAATTAACCCTCCAGAGACGAGAGCTTTTTTCGATAAAAAAAAAAAAATTTAAGCCATGTTGAAATCGTGAATAACTTTTATTCCTAACAAAAATTTAAAAAAAAAACGCAAAGTCGTTGTATAGAAACCCCGCATGACTATATGGTCATGCTCATACTTTTATTGCCGTTTAGTATTGTGTACGGACAGTAGTAAGGACGAGCGTGACCATATGGGTACGCAAACATTCGGGGTTGGAATATAGCTAAACGTGAAATTACTTACTTAATTACTTAATTAATTAATTACTTGACGCCCATCATACGACTGTTAAAACAGGCAGAGTACGTAAGCGAGTGCGCGCTACAGGTTGTTGGAGTATTCCTCGAATTCAAATAATTAATTCACTCGCTCGCTCATTCCGCTCGATGGGTCACTGGTCCGATTACTGTACGTACGTGCAGATTGTTTTGTATTCGTCTGAGTTCACTCTCTTGGCTTGTATAACAGAGGAATTAGGCTTTCTTTATAACACTACAAATAGTTCTCTAATCATATTTGTATATTATGTGTGCAAAAAAAATGTTATCAGTATAATCAGTGTTATCACTAACTACATAAATATATTTACGGTCGTCATCAAAGTAATATACATTTATGAAAATACAATTGAATACGTCAAGATATGATTATGTATTCAAATTAACGAATTATTTAAACTTAAACATTATCATGTTTTAACCATATGTTTTTCAATCACTAAAATCGGAGTAATAATAATGACTCTCTAAAAATATCATTCCTTCCAAATTAAATATAAATTATAAATACATATATATGTTTTTTTATAATGCTTTACACAGGTACCATAATTTGAAAATTCAATAAAAAAATGAGCCCACTCGGCAGTGTTACAAAAATAAACACAATAGCTGTTATGGATAAACCAAAATATAACCTGAAATGTGATAGACAAGATACGACCCACACCACTTCAAATAGTATTATTTTTAATCCGTTGAGTGAGTGGTGTTAAGTATAATAACAAAAAAGACCTAGAAGTATCAACCTTCTCATAAATCAATGTATAACATCTTATTTGTGATGGGCAAAACAAATAATAAAGACTCTTTGTTGTATCGAAAGCAGACTGGCAGGCTGATAGAGTAGACAGGTGAAATAGCACCATTATGCATGTAAAAAAGACAGGTTCTTTATAATGTTAACAAATAGAAAACTCCTACAATATTATTATATTATGTAATAGCATCGGATATTCAATTTAGGTTAGGGTAATATCAACCGAAATTGTATTTATACTTACAGCATAGATGTGTGCACGGGCCGAAATTTTACAAAATTACCCGGTCCGAGCCCAAAAGACTCAGGCCCGACCCAGCCCGAGCCCGAGTCTAATACCACACTTGTTACCCAAACCCGACCCGAAGCCCAGATTTATATTCAGCTCGAAAAAAACCCAGTTTTTTTTTAAAATTTACTACAATTTATGATTCTCTATAGAACTAGTAATATTTAAAATCATTATGGCTGACTTATGACACGAACAGTTAGAAATATTTTTCTGAAGAAATAAATTCCTTTTCGGGCCCGGCCCGAGCCTGAATCTCAATTGCGCTTACCAGCCCGAACCCGGCCCGCGGGCCAGGCTGGGTAGGAGCCCGAGGGCCAGGCCCGGGCCCGTGCAGACCTCTATTACAGCAGTAAAAATAAACAAACTTTTTTTTCCATATCCGTTTTCTATACGGAGCATATGGTCACTACATAGTTCCTCCATAATTCGCTATCCCCCGCCAGTCTTTTTGCTTCCTTCCAAGTCTTCCCAGCGTCCCGTAGCTCTGCTGACTACATTATGTGGATGGTCATCAGTGGCCTTCCACGACGCCGGGATCCATCTGGTCCCATATGATTCATGACCGAATCAAACATAAACATAATTTATTCGATGATCCCGTATTCATGAAACATGACACTATACTCATGAATCATGAATATTTTTAATAAATCGCAAATAAATTCAATCGAATCTCATCACTCATAACGAAATTCGTGGTATAATGAAAAACATCATCATTGTTTCAAATAAAGATTTCATTCCTTATACTACAATTTAATATGCACACAATGATAATATGAATTAAATTTAAATAAAATATTTATACAATTTCGTGATACTTTTTTTTTTTTTGGATATCAAATTTATGGAGCTTCAAGTACCAGGACGCACCAAGGTTCTTCCAGTCTCCTTCATACTTATATAAATACAGAGTGACTTGATCATATTGTTTTTGTAATAGTAACATAGGATTATTTCTAATCGTATTAGTCGTAAATCTGATTATATTGACACAAATATACATAATTTGTAACGAGGACAATTATTATTGTTATTGCAGATATAATTGATAAATAAAAACGGCGGCTAATAAATTTATCTAGCAGTGATAGCAAGATAATGAAGATAAATAAAACATAAGCATTACTTTATCCAACACCGAAAGGCAAAACGTAGATCGCATATGATATGATATGATAAAACTTACAAATGTATAAAACATCATAATTTTACTACTATCAGAAGTCTAAAAAATTAATATTATTTCATAACATATGGATTATGTAACGAAATAAAAATTTATTTCATAATTGGCTTATCATTATTTTAAACAAAGATACTCTGAGACTGACCCTCTATTTAGGTAAATGTTGTAAAATATATTATTATTAAAAGGTAACTTTTTAATGCTGAAATCTTCATTGAATTGTTAAATCTGCGCATTTTAAATATCAAATAACAGAATAAGCAACTACAACAATCTATATATATATAAATGAATGTGTGTTTGTTTGTCCCTTATGCGTTCCTATACCGCTCATCCGATTGCGATAAAATTTTGGAGAGTTGTTGTGTTAAAGCCCGCAAAGGTTTGTGAACCAACGGTGGGCTGCCAATACGTGAAAGTGTGTGCTTGTCCCATATGCGTTCCTATACCGTTACGGTGTATCCAAAAATACTTCAATAAACAGAATCAAAACACGAACACATTCTTTATTTGAGTGGAATTGCAACGCATGCCGGATACTTGCTAGTTTGTTATAAAATAAATATATCTCCGTATGTACCAACTGTGATATTAACATGAAAACTCGAAATTTAATAAGAGTGCCTTAAAAGTGAAAAATAAATACATTGGGTTTTACTTTATGACATACTGATAAGATTCAGATGATATCTCTTTAATTATCACGTATTTACCTAGTTTAGTTACAAAGTAGTGTAGTCAGTTTTGTTAGTAAATCGTATCTCGCTCCTTACAAACTTTCTCGTAACATCGCATTTATTACTTGTCTTGTAATATTTAATTTGTTATTACATTTTTTGTTTAAGAAGTACCGTAATTAATTTTTCGTACGTCTTCTTCAGGTATAAAATATATCGCTACGTCAATGCGACAGTAAGACAATCAGAATCAATCTTAGTTGATAGTTTAGTCATTAGTGTTTTGCATAATCTAATAAATTTTTTGTCACAGTGCCACTGTAAACCCTGTATAGTAACATCCACGATGGTCATATAAATTACATTGTTCCCTTCGATTGGAATGCATCAATATGCCTATAATGGCATTCCATTCATACATACCTCAAAACTATAATTTGGCGATTGTACTACTGTTCATTGATGAAGCGATATACAATACGGGCTACAAATATTTGTTGTCAAAAAATTGAGTACAAATCGATCTATTGAAAAATGAAGCGCCAGAGTGTTCAGAGTGTTCAGGACTTGGCCACTAGACCACTTTATTTGATACGCAAATTATATTTGTCAAAAAAACTGTAGTGATCACCAACAAATTACTAAAACCTCTCGAGAAGCACTGGCAATGTCACCTTTTAAAATTCTGGTGCTATTTTACTAATGAAATGAATCACTTGTTTTTGTGGTTAATGTCGAAATTCTAGAAGGAATCACTGAAAAAATAATAAAAAAAACTCCCCAATCAACGAGTTGCCAAGGGCGACAACCATAAATAATAATGCGTTTTCTGAAGAGCGATTTATAGAAAAGATTAAAAGTTGCCGGAAGGAATCTAGCGTATGTAGAATTTTTAGGTAGTGGCAACACAAAAAATAGTTCGTGCTTACAATTATTGTTTAATTTTGCTAAAAACAGGTTTCAGAAAAAGTATGCTAGTACGTTAACTTATCCAATAAGGGGTGCACAGACCACTGACATTATTTTTTTAATAAAATTTACATTACTTATTTATGTGTAGGTAGGTGTTTCCAGAAAGTACGGAAGTAAAACATAACAACCAATGTATTTTTTTTTAAATAATGATAACATATGAACTATGTGTAGCATAATTAAAAACACCATTAAACGTCTTTGCAGATACATCATTTTACAATTTTTTGAAAGTGCCCTTTAAATAACCTTATTATTTTAAATAGTGTTAACAAATACTTGCACTGCCTAGTCGAATCTAAACTATTCACTAACAGATTTATCTATTTTTAATGAATCTAATAACTTACATATAAATGGTTCTAAATGACACTCACACTTCAATTTATATTTACCCTTAAAATATACAGAAGTACGCATAGTAGTACTAGCATACTTACGTAAGTCTGAATTTTTCCATTATTGGAAAAACATTCAAAGTTTTCAAAAAATATCTGTTGGTCAGAGCATAATTTCTTATCAACTTTATAATTATTTGAATTTCAAAATAAATTTAAAATAAACAAAGATGTGAGTTCGCTGTTTTTTTAAATGAAACCTAAATTGATTTTTCAACGCTATTGGAGTTCAAGATATAAACATCTTTTATAACTCAAAAATGACAATTTTAGACTAAAGACATTATTTTACTGATGGTCGACTAATTATTATACTTATTCTGTTGACCACATAATAACCTAAGAGAGAATACTCTAAATTTTCTCTTCGGAAAAATAATACTTCTGTACCGCAACATTTCGACAAAAAAATCTTATCAAATTTCTATGGGTCGATTAATAATTTTATCTACTAAAACTATACACTGACTTTCTCAACTTTCAATATTGTATTATATATGAAAATCAACTTAGGTTTGCTTAGAAAATAATAAAGGCGTCGTGATACTTCGCGTGAACTTAATTTTCAATAAAAACGTCATAACACAAGTTCATTGCTTTTATTATAGATTTCAATAAATAAAAAAACCCAGCCGTCTGAGATTTTACGCTCGGAGCGAGTCCACTACTCCACGCCATTAAACTACCTGTCCTTAGTAACACAATACATCTTTTACGCATTCAATCAATTATTTACACACAATTATTTTTAAAGTATATTTATAAATAGAATTTACGTATTAAATTACATACTTGACTTACTGGAAATAACCTTAGCAAATATTGAATATCTCTTAATTATTTTTGAATAAATGTGTACGTGATATTGTATGAACAACCATTCATAATCACTCTTCCCATTTCCAATGGCAGTTCGTCGCATACTTCAAAAGCCAATTTCATTTAGATGCGTATTTGTCATTCAGATTACTTCAGTGTTGTATGACTCACAGATAAAATTATGAATGAGAGAAAAAGTGCTTAAATGTGTGCAAATAATACAAAGTAGACAGTTTTTCCGCCTAAATTGATAATTTATACTCGAATGACGTATGTACCGTAACTACTTTAAATTATACATTTATTTTATGTTTAAAATGTATTTTTGCCATCTCTTTTTTGTATTCTAATAAAAAAAACATACAGAAGAAACCACGAACAAAAATTAATTGAAGTTGACAATAAAACAAGTTTTTTAATTTGAGATTATTTGAGATAATCTCAACTACAATTAAACAGTGCCCTCAATATCAACTCAATGAGAAAAGATTTCACAAACATCGACACCTTAGATCATGGTTGCCCAAACGTTTTAGAGAACGGGCCGCATTTTGGAAACTTTTATCATCAAACAAGATAAAAAAAAAACAATTTAAGATAATTAATATTATTATATATTTGTTTATTTATGGTTAATATGGCACTGTTTTTCATTAACCAGTTGGATAGTATTTGGATCGTGCTTAGTTGTGTTGTGACCAAACGTAAGATCGCGTGTAGGTTTTCGTCTGTTGGACGGTCGCGTTGCCTTTAACTTGAATTTGAATTTGAATTCATAATTGAGAAAGTTTGCTCGCAGATGTAAGTCGACCGAATAAGAAACAAAAAAGTGCAGCGTTATCAGAAATGTTTGGATAGCTATCTTTGGGAAATGACATAACATTTGTAGATATCCCCTTCCTCATAAATATTTTGTAGTTTTGTGCACGACTGTAAATCCAGCAATTCTATCTGCAGTTCTTCTAAAACTTCATACTGATAAAAAATATTTTGTTACTGAGATATTAGAATTGTTTATTATGTATTTATTTCATCATATCATTTTAATATGTATAATTTGTATTTATATTTTCAAAACCGTTCGCCGGGCCGTAATTACTAGCTTACTGAGCCGCACTTTGAACATCCCTGCCTTAGATGGCCTAGATCTCAAATTTTAAATTGAACGAAAAAAGTGGTCGCTAACCTTGCCAGGACTTATAATGACTAAGTGAAGCTCTTACCGGTAGGCTCCAGAGGCTGAATGATGCTGAAAGAATTATAAAATGTTGTCGATTTTTAAATTGTAATTAAATATCAATTTGACAGTATAATTGGACTAGATTGCGTTCTATCTGATAGATCGTTATCCCAAATGTTTGTATTAGACTGTTTGATTTAGACCAATACATAAATACATACTGGTGAATGAGAGGGCTTGGTGAAGTTATAATTATCGAAATTAATATATATCCCTCAATCAATATATTATAATTCTTCTGGATGGTAAAAAAGTTTATTCAGCAATTTCAACATGCATTTCAATTGTTAACTGCATCATCAATCAAAAACAAAAAGTTATTAATATTTAAATACGATATTAACCGTGGGTCCACCCAGACTCCAACTCCGACGCTGATTTTGACAATTTTAAAAAGATAAACTGAGTTTTCCCTGTACGTAATCGAATTAACCCTCACTGAAACATTCGTTATATTAACAAACACTGCACACGCAGGGAATTTAACTCACATTATTGTATATTTTTAAAGCTTTTCGATTAATTAACTCGTAAAAAAGTATCTTCAATACGTTATAATAGATTATCATATTGAAATATCGTAGCTGGCATCGGAGAAATGATGTAAAAATATTAAAATTATGAAAACTGACATGTTGTTTTTTTTTTAAATTGGAGATGCCGAAAGGTGGAACATGGGTCATAAATAATACACCGTTTTATGGTAATATACAAATAATTCAAATGTGATTTTTTACGTGCAATAGTCCTCGTTTGTTTTTCTTTGCATACATAAATTACTATTTCCCAAAGGTGGTCTGGTGTTAACTAATTTGGCCTCAACCTAAATGCCTAAGTTTGGTAATTAACATCGAAATCTATCATTCTATTTGCATTGTCTTGGTCTCGGCCCATTAGGCTTATACCAACAGATGTTCCTTCCGGCTATACTACAATATTAAGATATCGTATAATAAACACTTAATTTCTGTAGACTTTCGCAATGCGTCACCCATTAGAATGGGCTAATTATTATTGATTGAAAAGTATCTACCTACAATATACATATAGCCGATAAATATTTAAATAAAACTTCTTCTCAAGCGTGTATGTTAGAAACAATATACCTAATATAAAAATGACTTTTGATCATAGAAATATTATACCGTAAAATGCATTTCTAACTACAATATCGTCTAGTAGTATTGATAGTACTAATTAAAGCTTTTTCAAATCTTAAGCACTTTAGTACATTACAAAAAAAAAATGTCACACCCAGTGTTAATTACTGTGGTAACTTGAAGTTTTTTGAGTTATCAATGGAGTCACATATGTATTTACAATTATACTAATTTGGTAGAGTTGGTTCGACTTTTTCTTTTATATGCATATTTGCATTATAGTTTAATGGCATATTCAACTTTTTAAATATATTTTTAAGGCTTTACGACCTTTTCCATTTCTTCTACACATTAAAATGTTCATTTTAATTACATACAATTTACATTGTATGTAGTTTTAAAAGACTTTAAATAGAATAAACAGTATTTTATAAATTAAAGAAATTACTTTACTGTGACAAATATTTGAGGAGCTTGGGATCAAACACGCTCAAATCCAGTTTTGATAAAAATGATAATATTGGAGTACTGATTTAAAAGAACTGAATTTATTTTGTACAGAATTAATGTCACTTAAAACCTCGTAGTTTCCATGTAAAATGTGACATTATAATAAAAACTGTTCTTAGTTTTTACAAGAAAAGTGGTTTTCTCTGTTCAGGAAATTGTCGCTTCTAGCTCAAGCTACTCATTTATGAAATTGTATAATTCTGACTATCACAGCATATGCCCATTTTGTGGAGTTTTTCGTATTATATGTTAATAAGACGTTTTGTGTGATCGGTTTTATGCGTTTTATGAAATATTATGTTAAACATTGAAAGTAGTCTAATGCCCAATACAACAGGTTAGTGGTTAGAAAAATATTATTCAATGTAATAGCTGAATTATCTGAAAGGTTTGCAACATTCTAGTGAGCTGGACTAATTATTTATGTTGGCAATGGAACACTGGTTGATCGTTTTTTAAGGACCCTTAAAATATGTCAAACGTGAGAAAACAATAAATGCTAAAACGATAGATCGGAGTTCCTCTGAATAATATACTATATTAAAATTACTCTCATAAATAAAAATCAATACCAAACTTTTACGCTACTCGTATCCTCAAAAATCCGTTGAAATATTTTACCGAGAAAATAGATTATTTATAATCATCATATATCACAGAATAATAATATGTATATAACCTTTGGTATGCTCCTATTGATACTATAATAATTGGTACCCAGTACTCACTCAGCCAATGACACTTACTTCTTTGAAGTATCCTTCGGGTTGCAAACAATCACTGAAGTTCCTTTGAAATAGTTACATGACGTTTGCATTATGACCTCATTTGCAAACTGAACACATAAAGTTCAATGACATATTGTCTTTATATCAGCGTTCCTCAAAGCCGAATATCTTAAGATGCCATGACGTGGTGACAAATATAATAATAAAAAGTATAAATCAATGCCTGACTGACGATTCATTCATAAACAGTATCATTAGCCGTTATAAAATGTTGAATTTGGTGCCATATTCTCATTGTTTTAAGGCATCCCCTGCAATGCAGATTTCAAATTAAAATTACTCCTCTCCAGGGCCGGCGCCACCATACAGGCGAAATAGGCAACCGCCAAGGGCGCAAACCGCTGTGGGCGCATAAATGGAGTATTTAAATTATTTTTGTATATGTACTCTAATAATAATAATACATAGTAAGACATTTTATTTTATTTTGATGTTTGTATTTATTCGTTGTAAGTGTGTATCTTTTTCTATATGATTCGAAAAAGAGAGGTTGAATGACTGAGTAACAAACAGTTCACGTAGAAAAACTGTTAAGAGACCTCCATTAGGTGACCACATGTTTCACATTGGGAGCGGTCATGGATAAATTAAAAAAATATATTTTTAGTGATTCTCGATTGTTTTTTTTCATTATTTCGAAAAAATAATGGGACGTATTGTCAAAAAGGGGGCGCGCTAATAACCGTTGCCTAGGGCGCTAAAGAACCTCACCCCGGCACTGCTCCTCTCCCATCACTAATTTTCAATATTGAGGACGATATTTTTGAAAATTGGTAAGGAGAGTATTTTCCTTCAATTTCTTTGAAATTATATAGCCAACCAAATTTCTCAACTAAAAATATTATGTATAAGCTGATACTTATTGGTAGTGCTTGAAGAAGTCAAGGAGTTCTTACTGAGATTTTAAAAAGTATGATGCATCCTTATGCAATATTTTTAATCCAAATAATTTGCAAAGTGGTCTAAATATTTTATTTAAACAAATATTTTTCCTTCCAAAACTTTTAATAAAGTTTTTTATATTTGAAATTTTAAATTAACTTCACATTTTTTTATACAGCGAAACGGTACATTGCATATTGTTACATAATATAAGCAACATTTGATTGCTTTTAAATTTTTATTATAGTTATAAAAAAAATGTCACCTCTCTCCCGAATCATCACAAATAGCTAAGAGATTAAGCGAGCCCTTTGTTAACGTATTTTATCAGCCGTGCGCGGAACAAAAGTGTAATATGTAAATTTAGACTACCCAATCACAACTTTAATTTTTAAAAATGTGAAATCTGATCTTGAAATTAAAATTTAATATGAAAACTAGAAAACAAACAAACACTAGAAAAGTGTTTGTTTCACTTAGAAAGCTAGCAATTGTTATTCACGCATTTCCTGCTACACCCGCACCTGTTATGGCTATGCATACATTGCGAGCAGTAGCAAAACCAGATTTCCCCACGAGGCAACCCCACTAGTTTTTATATTATACTACTGCTTGCAATATAAATAATAGCAGGCACCGTTCAAATAAAAAAGCGAGAAAAGGCTAGGTGTGTGAATTGGACATGACTACTTATTTTGAGAGTCACTACTTTTATGTGTGTAGGCATCATTGACATTCAATTACGCATTTCCTTTTCATTGAAACTTTAAAATGTATGCGAATTACACAATTCGACACATTATTCACCACTACGATTTACGACCCATTCACAATTCTGACACGGTGACTCGAATCTGCCTATACAAACCGGCACACCATCATTCATAGAATCCATGTATGCAAATCGATTTTTTATTCAATTTTAATCGGAACGGGCCGATGTATTTTTTATCATAAATTATTATTTGCTGAGGATTATATTACCACCCGATTTTTTTATATTTTGATCATGATTACGATCAACGATTAGTGACGGTCAGCATGTTTTCAACAGTGATATTAACGTTAAGTATGAATTAAAAAAAGTACTTACCTTGGCACTTAAAAAAGATACATCAATAAAAAGTTTAAATCAAGCAAATGGACCTCGCGGAAGTAAAACGCACTTTTTACAATACAAAAGTTTTTTTTTTCAATATTATAATCAGTAATCACTGCTCGATGAAAGCTCTAGCTACAATTTTCTCAACGTGAATATTAATTAAGTGCTAGTGTTTCTTAACCAATGGTCCGCAGACCGGTGCCGGTTCATTGTAATTTTCCTTCAAAGTACTTAGAGCTTTTGCAATCCGACTGTTAAATATTGTACCGGTCTGCAGGCGTATAAGGTTGGAAAACACTGTACCTTTCTCGAAGTACAAAAATACATAAAAAGAGTGTGGTTATACTCTTACTTTAAGATAGCTAAACTAGTATAGAGCTACAGAAAAAAAAAACTTCATTTATAATAAATATAAATTTTAGACCTTAAGAATAATATGTTATTGAAATCATTAATATCAGAGAAGGGCTTCTGAAATACAGTGGACAGGAAAAAATTCCATTGATGAAAAAATCAGCATACAAAATACAATCCTTTTTCGGTTCGATGTATCTTTGCGAATCATTATTTTCAAACATGAACTTCATAAAATCAAAGTTTAGATGTCGACTCACCGATGAGCATCTTTATGATTGTTTGCTGACAGGAACATCATCATACATTCCTAATTATGAGGTGATGGTCAATGAAATTCAGCGCCAACGATCACACTGGCTGAGATTAATATATTTTTTAAATACACCCACGGTTTTTTTATATCACTTATAAAAGATAATGAATATTATAGAATTAAAATAAATATAAAGGACAGATAAATGAAGTAAAGAACTGCCCTCTTAAATAATATATGAATGATCATCGCAGTAATGTCAAATCACAAAATGCCACGTTGCACTACTACGAATTTGAGTAAAACAGTTGTTGTTTATTGTTTATGGGGTTTATTTTCAGTTATTTTAATGTTGAAAAACGTATTCATTTATCTTAACACTAATTCATCGCTTAATAACCTACCCCGAAATCAGCGTTTATTATTATCAATACCAACGATAGAGTCCTATAACCAGTGCTTTTTTTTAAAAAAAAAAATGTGCCGGAACGCATTTTCTAAGAAGGTATATTATTTTTTATATATTCGAATATCATTTTGATAGAATTAAAGGCGGCTTTTCATATAATGCATAGAAAATAAAACAAAATATACATATTTATTTTAGAAATTTCAAATGAAAATTAAACAAAGAACATTACATACATTATGTAAACATTAAAAAATATGTAATTTATTAAAAACGCTATCCAAAATTACATTCCAATTTGCATTTGCAATCTTTTGCATGACATTAATTTATGGGTTCTATGATGCCCTATATATTCAAAAGGGATTAACAGTCAATGGCTTCCAAGAAAAGAAACGAAAGTTTTGAAATAGAAAAAATAAAATTTTACAAACATTTATTAAAATTTCGAGGGGGAAAAAAGGTGCCGGAACGCCGTTCCGCCGCGTTACAGGCTAAAAAAAGCCCTGCCTATAACTATATATTAAAACGTAAAATAAATATCGATTCGAAGTTGTATTACTTTAATAAACACCTTGACGTCTATTTAAATATAATAATATTATGCAAGTAGAAAGTAAAGGTTTTGACGCCCACGTATAAATAATACATGGGCACGTTTATGTAACAGTAATAAAATTGACAGACAACGCAATAATTCTATTTCGTACAGAAATTATAAAAATAGATATTCATAAATAGCTAAATTGAACTATTTTTATAGGCACATGATCAATCATATCTATATTAAGGCAAATTATAAAAAATGAGATTGCTTTTGGTTATGAAAAAACTCGATTAATTTTCTACATATTTTTTTTTTTTTTTGCTGTTTCTAAGAAAATTTCAATATATTGTTTGTAACATGAATTCCTAACAAACAAATAAATTTGTGATTTCTATAATAAATACAAAATCGCAGCCACGGGTTCAAATAGTATAAAGAAATATCCATTACATATTTGAGAATTTTATTTATATTTTTATTTTGTTCTAATTAATCTCTGTCGAAATTCCAAAATGTATACACGATATACTAATAATGGTATATCGTCTTATTGTTGGCTTATAAGAATATGACTTCAAATTTTATGTATTTATATTTTCTTTTCTACGCTCATTTGGTGATAAAATAGATTAATCTATCATTTATGACCATGAAATTCAGGTTAACGAACAAAATTTACGGTCAAATTTGAATATATACTTTTCAATCATGCAAATGTTATATAATTTAAGTTTAAATTCAAAAATCACCGCTCGTGACTCACTTATGACTATTCTGGCCTTACACAAATGTATTGGGATGTTTATTTTATCAATAAATAAAAAAAATAACGCATTCGGATTATATAATATAACAGACTTTCGGCTTAAGCAGAAACGCCTTCGTCCGCATTAGTTCGTTCTGTCGAGGTTTTGCTGTATTATTAATTGATATTTCATTCTTAAAATATGTTTTTAAATATACATATCAAAAATGCTATTAATTATTGTTTGTTTAAAATGAATCGCAGACGATCCAAATTGAACGTCAATAAATCATACTTAAATGTCTTGATAGTAATTTATTAGTTTTCCCAACATGTAATCGGCTAATCTCCATTTAGAAATGAACTACGCCACTGAATAAACCTGCTCTACAATTCAATGATTAATCCTATTAAATATCGACAAGCTGTCTAGCGGTTAAATAAGTATGTCTGTGATTTCTCAATCAAGCAATTAACCATTGTTTGCTAGCTATTAAGAAAAAATATAAAAATAATCTATCTATTTATCCTGTCGTTACATATTATTATGGGTGATTATTTTAATCTCTTAGTATATAGTAAATAAAGTCCTTAAGTCAGTTATATGACATATTATATT
Organism: Himalopsyche anomala; assembly: GCA_031772345.1. Classification (NCBI taxonomy): domain Eukaryota; kingdom Metazoa; phylum Arthropoda; class Insecta; order Trichoptera; family Rhyacophilidae; genus Himalopsyche; species Himalopsyche anomala. The sequence continues at coordinate 19,435,894 of CM062822.1, read as the reverse complement.
TTTATTATTTAAATATGTGATCTTGTTATGAAATTAATACGTGACGTATTCATGTGTAAAGAAAGATATTTACTTGAGCATTACAATTTACAATCAATGATTGTCTCGGTATTTTCAATTAATATTTAATACATCCGACATTAAAAAAGAACTTCAGATCTGATAATCACCAAATGACTTTTATAATAAATATTTAGAAATAATGTATTATTTCTAAATATAATTTATTTCAAAACATTTTTTCATACAATAAATATTATTCCATTTATATATTCGATTTTTTTCTAGGACTTCAACGAATCTTCATTGCTAAATAAAAACAATGGCGATGACTCGGAGGAAATTCGAGGGACGAAAAGATTTTTAAGCGAGTTACAAAATCCAGGTAACTAGATCAAAATAATCTATTAAATATAATATAATATAATATTTTTAACTAATCACTATCACACAGAGAAGTTTAAACTTCCTAATAGGTATTGGGCTGCTGTGTCCAAAAATATTAGCGACTAATTATGTTAATTATTTTTAAGTGTTTTTGTTATTTTATCTTCAAAAAGTGATCTCATCGTTTTGTAAATATTTGCTAACATAATATTGAGACATTTGCATTGAAATTAGTTTTTTAAAAAATATTCCAAGCTAATAAGTATGATAATTTAAAATAAAATGAATTCTCTTCTTAAAAATATGGTTACGAAAGTTTTATATAAAAATCAATTTACTTTATTAGTCATGCTGTATATGTTATTTAGTTAAAATACAATAACTTCATAATCACGGGTAATATGAATTTATAATATGTGGAGTTCTGACTATTGCATGTTCCATAGTTGTCTTACGACTTTATTTGGGATTATGCTAATATTTTGTATTTTTATTTTTAAGAATTTTTAACAAACTGACAATTTTTCAATTTTGATCTGACCAATTCATGCTTTATAAAATTGCGAAATTCCGGTTTCCATAATTCCAGTATTGCGATCCCTAGTTACATACAGCTCTTGAAAATGCAAAAATACCGGTATTTCGGTATTGAAAATTAACCGAAACCGAGTTTTGAATGTATAGATTTCATCACATATATTAATAAAATTGTTCGTGAATAAATTAAAAATTTTAAATCTGCCAAGAATCGTATAAATATTGACAGTTCCAGAATTGATGACCGATTAAGAAAAGAAAAGATTCAAGAAAATCTCCCGTTTATTTCCAAATAAACGCTTAAATTTGATAGCATAATATATGTTATATACGTGATTTATTCATTATTTTATAATTCATTTGAATCATAGAGAATGAAATAAATCTTCAGCTAAAGTTTAAAATTTCGTATGTTCGAATACAGTTCTTTGCCATGATATTATTTTTTATCGTTTTAAATAACGGGTGAAATTTGACTGTCGAACGGTATTATTAGAAGCGAGTTTATAGCATCTTTTCTTTCCTGAAAAAATTAATCAGTTTTGTCTTCAATTAATAATATCCGGAGAAAAAAACACAAAGAAATCTCCGTAAGAGTTTTTTACGAGACTATATTTCGGTCTTCATTAAAATATTTGCGTCAGTAATATGATAATATCCAGATTGCGATTCACGTTTATTTTAATTGTCAACCTTTGGCACTAAACCAATATAATTTGCTATAATATTTCGATGATTCTTTTCAGAGGTTGCACATGATGAGAGTCGACATGTAAGATATAGTTCTGCATACGTAGCATGGAGTGGATGGAGTAACTGCTCTATTCAAAAATGCACTCAAAGTAGGAGAAGAAATTGTAAAATGAAGAAAAAATGTGGACACACAGTTCAAATAGAAGAAAAAAGGTAGTATTCTTATAAAATTAAATAAAATAAAAACTAAAATGCATTTCAATGATAAAGATTCGGTTGATTTATGAAATAAATATACTATGTGGTTGAACCAGGGATGTGGAGGCAGAGTCGTGAAAAATGAGCGGCTCGAAACATTTAAACAATAATAATTTAATGATGTGTATTCAAACCACAACAGTCCATAGTGTTGACATTGCATGCTTGGCTGACTAAAGATGATTTGATGGAATACATGCAGTGGCGTAGCGTGGGGGGGGGGGCGGACCACCCCGGGCGGCACATTTATGTGGGCGACATTTTCGAAAATGATAAGAAAATTTTGAAAGTAGTATGAAAATAAAGATTGATATGTATACATAACCAATGTAAGCAATATATCTTTCACTCTATTTTCTTCCGCCCACTGACAATATATACTTTTTTGGAGGCGGCATTTTTGAAATTTTCAATTATAAAAAAACAAATACAAATTGTTTTGGATATAGAATCAATGCGAGCTTTATTTCAATATTATGCCTTCTTTCGTCTAAGTTGTGCTTTGTAACTTACTGATTAAACACAACTTTTTGGGGGTCGCTTTTTTAAGAAATAGAAAAAACTTCAGAGGTAATAAACAAAAATTATTTCGTATAAAGAATCAATGCAAGCGATAATTAATTCACCATTTTTTCCTGGCATGATTATGCTTTGTAAAACACTAAAAACAAGATCATGGTAGCATTGCTTAGGAAGAATTAAATTTTTTGTTGCTGTTCCTGCTAAGCAAACAGAGATATGAAGACATTCTTTCTTTCTTATTTGATTTGCATTCATACCACATCGACCAGTGGTGACTTTTGACTTATGCGATTTGTACACTCAAAAAAAAACATTCGGGGTCGTTAGTTTTTTCCGACTACGGTAACGACTCCAACTCTACAACCATGTTTTTAATAAAACAGATAAAATATATGTTGATAACGTTACTTACGATTTTGTGAAGAGAAAAACCAGAAAATTAAATTTTAAATATGTTTTTTTTCCCTAATGTTATGTTTACAAAATAAATCTGGTACCTTTGGTTATGAATTAACGTACAACTTTATATTCGTTTACTTATTTGTAAAACGAATACTTATAATAATAGGAATAATTTGTCACTTTTCCTCCAAACATAATAAAAAGACAATTGACTAATATTTTTTTTGACACATTAAAAAAAGTTCATGCTCTGAAAAAAAATCCAAAAGAAAAAAAAATAACAAAACACAATATTTTTAGAGAAATTGTATTTATAAATAAAAAAAATTGATTCACCTGGACTATCAGCAAAAAAAATATAAGTGATTTAAAAAAAAAAGTGGACAAATTATTGAGGGGGGGGCGGCAAATTTAGGAAACGCCCTGGGCGGCGGGACCCCTTCCTACGCCACTGAATACATGTACTCGTATATAAGTTAAAAGTTGGGGTATCAACGTTTTCTTTACTGCGGTCTTACATATGTTGAATCTATGTCATATGTGGCCTTTGAAAATGAAAAGGTTCCCCACCCTTGGCTTAGAGTATACCAATTCCCACTTTTGGATCTAGCCACCTTCTCATAAATATTTTTTTTATATGCCTATGTGCATTGAAAAATAAATCTTGACACTTCTATAACGTAGTTTATGTAACAAATAAATGTACGATATTATATAATATTTATGAAATTATTTGAAAAAAAATAACTTCAATTCCTTCAAATAAATACTGCTGATAACCACCCAACTCTCAAAAAATATTTATATTTATAGATTTTATTGAATAATGAAGGATTTAGTGAAATTGAGCTGATTGTAGAGTAAAGAATATTTTTTGTTTTAGGTGCAAATTTGCTCGAAGAAGAAATCGAAAGCGAGTCAAATGTGGAAGAAAAAGATGGAAGGAACGTAATAAGCAGAACCTTGATCATTCTCACTCTATGAAAAATGTAACTAGAAAGGGTGCAGACTCACATAGCAGAATAAAATACAAATTTAAAATAGTTTCTGTAAGTTCTAATGTCACATTTAATTATTATAGTGAAAGAGATATTTTTCAGTTATAATATATTCGGTTCGAATATTATCATTTGTTTTATGCATGTCCGCTCCCAATGTGAAGCATATGGCCTCTTAATAGAACTATATCAACAGAAGTTTTTCTTATCTTTCTATTATCATTAAGACTAAGACTCCAATGAATAAGTCTTGTGGCACAAATAAACAGCACCTGACTTGCGAGGTGCAACCTAAATAGTAATTCTGATGGATGCATTGTAAGATATAATTAAATCTTTTTTTTTCATAGAGAAATAAGGATGCTCTCGAAAGAAAGGTTCTTCCAAGTAAATCCAGCAAATGGTACTCCAGATGGAGTCGATGGTCTCCCTGCACAAAAATGTGCACCACTCATAGAATAAGGTAAACTGCAAAATTGAAAAACATTGTTAAATATTATGAAATTTATATTTTTCATGTACATAGATTTATTATAAAACTATTTATCTTGTTCATAGATGGTGCAAGCGCCCAAAGCTATGTGCACGTGATATTATAAAAGAAACAGCTTATTGCTATGTTGAAGGAACCTCTTGTCAAAAATGGATAAATAAAAAAATACAAAGCAACAAAAACAAACGTAAGTTTCTCATTTCTTGTTTAGATATATTTGAGTGATTTCCATAAATTATTCTAGCATTTAGAATTAACATTACAATGACACATCGTTATTAATTTTATACAAACACGCATCTCAATTTTTGTCAGCTTTAAGTTTTTTGGTGTAATGAATTCAAAATTTCAATACACATTCCACACATAGTCCATTTACTCACATCCTAAAATATATTTTATTTATTGTTTTATTTAATCTAATACAATAACGTTTGGAATACTACTAATAAAAAATGGCCAATAATATGGCCATAAACTATGTTTGGCATGAATTAGAGGGTGGCATGGATGGAAACGTCTTTGCTTCCTGCCTTCTTAACTTCCGCACATATATTGATTATTGATAAAATCAATTCAGCGGAGTTTTATAGCGATAGATAGCAATAACGACAGTGGTGGAATCAAATATATATTTGTGTCTCCTGAAAACTTATCCTTTTTAAGATACCAGGTTGTGAAAAATTCACGACGATATGAGGAAACAATGGAAATATTATATTTTTTTAGTTTTATATAATGTCAAAAGCATTAAGTGATATTTTTCAAATGAGAATTCAAATTAACCAATAAAATACTTCTGGAACACAAAGTTCTGAAAACCTTCCATTAGCTAAAATCAGTTCACCCTCGATCTAATAACTAAATGAATTAATTCAAGAATTTTTATATTACCAAAAAACAGAGGGCAATTGGTTTATCTTAGAATAAAAATGGGCAGTAAACTGACACATTAAACTCTTCGTAAGCTTAAAGTGGTTTGAATAGTTAGTTACGAGCAAATTTAAAAAAATACATATATTTTATTTTATATTTCTAACATGATTAAAACAAAGACCTTTTATTTTTTCAGAAAATGGTGAATTTTTTGTTGATACGGTTGTCGAAGAGGTTCACAGCCGAGATAGAAATGATATAGAGGAATCAAATTCTGTCCACCATACAATAGCACATTCACAGTGTGGGATTTTATTCAGTGGAAGAAACGCCACTTCAAAGAAAAGCGCACGGTCAATGACCAGAATAATTGGAGGGAGGCAATCCCAAAAAGGAAAATGGCCTTGGCAAGTGGCAGTTCTTAATAAATATAAAGTAAGACTAAACAATAATAAATTCTATTTATAGAAGGTATATATGTAAAGGTTTATGAACCCATCTACTGACCACTACTTGCAGCCATAGATTCACTCTACCCGGTTTCAGAAATGGTCCTAAGTTAAAAGCGTACAGAAAAAAAACCATTCACTGATACATCCGGACAGGGTAAAACCGGACACGTATAAAAACATACACAGATATAACCACACACAGGCAAAACCATACACAAATAAAATCGTTCACCAAAAAAAAATCGCACATAGATAAAGAAATAAGTTTTGCAGGTTGAAAAAATGTGAAGAATTAGATTTTTAATTTTTAATAATTTCAAAATAATAATTGAAAATATTTATATCTTTCCATGACTTTTCCTGCTTGAAAAAATATTAAAAATGAGACATTTAACAAATAGACAATAAATGTCAGTAAAGCTTCTACGACGACGACCTTATCTGATACAACTGTTACCGAGGCTTAGACTGCAGAAAGCTAGTATACTATAAGTGGTTTATGTTGTTTTTTTTAACTATGCATTTTAAATTAAGAAAATTTAATTGTCATGCACCTAATTACTTACATATAAACACAAAAGACGTGATGAAATTAACAATAAAAACAATTTCAATTCAGACTTTTGCTAATGTAAAATAAGAATTCATTTTTTAGGAAATATTGTAAAACTTCAAATTTTCCGAAACAGACAATGCAAATACGTGCAATTCCACTGTATCAACACTAGAAGTTTGCTCCCAGTCATTCGATATTGAGTGTTCGTTTTTGTTTTTGAAATAGGTGATCACATTTTTTTTTGATGGAAAAACATAAATACTTCTTTTTCTATGCACTGTTTTATCTGTATAAGTTTTTATCCGTGTACGGTTTTATCCAGTCTACTTTATTCCATTCACCAGCAGAAATAGCCTTATATATTGTATCTATATTCTTACAGGAATAAATAAGAAGGGGAACTTTCAATGTTATAATTATCTCTTATGAGATTAGATTAGAGAAGACTTTGTGGAAAGCCTCATGAATAAAACTGAATTTTTGCATTAACATCTGTTCTGCAACCCTTTACACACTTATTCAATTATCTAAAATTTTCTTAGAAAATCATTATATGAGAAATATGCCATAGGTTCGATTTAAAATGATTACTAGGTACAACCTAATATCTGAAAATAAAATTAGTCTTCACATATTCACTATTTTCTTACCTTTGTTAAATTGACATACGATGTAAAGAAAAACACATTAGTGAAAATTACATGACAAACTATGGGACTTACTCAGCATGTCCATTTTTTACCATTGGTCCACCAACAATCAGTCACAAAAATATTTCACGTATATAACTTATTTTAATGATAAAAGATTATTTCTTTTTTCTTTCAGGAAGCATTTTGTGGCGGCACCTTGGTATCAAGTCGGTGGGTTTTGACTGCAGCACATTGCATTCGGCGTCATCTTTATGTGAGATTAGGAGAATACAATCTCGTTGCCAGAGATGATATGGAAATAGAAATGAAAATAACTCAAACTTTTGTACACCCAGGCTATGACTCTGAAACTGTAGACAACGATGTTGCATTATTAAGGTTAATTGAATTTAATTTTGTCTGTATAATTCTGAATATTTTTCATCCAGTTCTGTACGGTTATTTGAAAATGAATATATTCCTTTAAATTCTTGAAATATTGCATTCTTATATAATGATATAAAAATGATTGGTTTTGTCTTAGGTTACCATGGATGGGCAGACAGTCTAGAAATTTTGGAGTAGCCTGCCTGCCTAAGCACAGGCAAGAATTACCCATGAATAAACTTTGCACAATTATTGGCTGGGGTAAGAGAAGAAGTACTGATGTTTATGGAACGGATGTTCTACACGAAGCTCAGGTAACCTTTTATTATAATATAATAATTATACAGCGCACCATAATCATAAATATTTAAACCATGGAATCACAAATCCGGAGAATTGAGTAATAGTAAAATAAGAGTTTTTGGTATTTTATGTTTCATTTGGTAGTTAGGATCACTTCACTGAAGTGATTTTTTGTTATTTTTTCAGAGGTTTGTATAGAACGACTATAAAATATTATTCTGAATAAATTCTGAGTTCCAAATATTCAACATTCTAATTACAAACTATTAGTTTTATAGCGAGGATGGTTAAAAAAACTTAAGTCGGGCATAAGAGTATGTTTATGATAATTATTAATCTTCGGGTACCTATGGTACCGCATTCGCATTGCAAAGTTCTTCTTATTTCAATCATTCGCCAAATACCAATAATATCTTGTTGATATTTATTGTAATCTACAATCACTTTTAGGGTGTTCACTGTCACTGGAAAGGCATTATATTATTAAAAACACAATATTCCTTTGTACTTTGTACTGATCAGTTGACAATGCTTGCAATAAGCGAAACCGGTCCTGACCTATTAAATAAAGTGGAACAAAGTACAAATGAATATTGTGTTTTTATTAATTTAATCTACAATCATACCTCAATCAATGCAATATTACGCAAATTTCACTTTGTCCCCCACCGGTCCTCGATCCTATTTTCGACGTTTCAGTACTCGAGTGTTAATGACAAAAATTGAGGATAGGATTGTTTCTTTTACCCTTTTCACTTTATAAGTTGAAAATTAGAATCAATGTTTATGTCATAAATATATTTTTTTTTTAAAGAGTTAGTCTGAAGATGCTTGTCAAAAAGGCAAAATTATGTCTTGTAATTTGTAACACAACCAGTAGGAATAATAATGTTATCAATTTCAATTATATATTTAAAATGTATTTCCTCAAAGTTACCGCTGAATCCATTGAAAATATTAAAATACGTTTCGTATTCTATCCTCATTAAACATTTCAAATGATATTCTTTTTTCACCATAGATATTAATAACTTGTTCTTTTTATAGGTTCCTATTGTTGTTCCGGATGTCTGCAAAAATACATACATTGACTATTATATTACATCTAATATGTTCTGCGCTGGCTATCGCAAAGGTCGGATGGATTCATGCGCGGGTGATTCAGGAGGTCCTCTATTGTGCAAAGATCCTCTTCAACCACATCAGCCATGGACTATCTTCGGCATAACTAGTTTCGGTGATGGCTGCGGCAAGAGAGGGAAATATGGCATTTACACTCGATTGCCCAATTATGTTCGTTGGATTAATAAAGTTTTAAAAATGAGTGAAGATCATGACAGATAATTGAACTATAGTATAAGTATAACTGAGTTTGCTAAGTGGAATTTATTATTAAATTTGTACTGTGACATATTGATATGATATTGATACATCGTTACTCCCTCATTATTTAATAGTAACGTAGACTCTACATTGAAGAGTGTAATTAACATCAAAGGTTGCATGTTACTTCCGTGAACTGTTTCCTAAATATTATATATCAAAATGCTCTCAGGAGCTTTAGGAACTGACCCATTGTGAATATACTATTAAGGGGTACAACAGTGATGTTCAAAAATTATTATCATCTCCTTTTGAATTAATATTAAACTGCTGTACATGTGTAAAAAAAATCATTTTTACAATTAAGAAAATGTGTATGTATTATTAATAAAAGAAGAGAGTCTCATAATAATATGATATCATATTTTTTTAAATATTTTAATATGGATAGTTGAAGTTGATGTTTTTTTTATAAATATCTTTATGCAAAGCTGTTTACTCTACAAACTACAACTTTACATGAATAGTATAAATTTAATTAATTTAAAATGAGATTTTATAAAAAAATAACCTTTGCCCATTTCTACGCAATATATGAATATAAAATCCTATTTTCTTTTACACAATATTTAGATAAAACTGTTTACTATCTTTGAATAGAAATCATTTTTGGAGCTGACGAATCCAAAAAATACAAATTAATAAAAACTCACCGACAAGTCGTCTTAAAAAAATTATTTCTTCTAAGTGTAAGTAATAATTAAATAAAAACAAAATTATTATACAACGCAGATGATGTTTTCTTATAAGCAGCCATCAAAAATCTTTGTTATCAAGCGTATGTAAAGTACAGATCTATCTTTAAAATATAACACGAGATGATAAAATGATAAGATGATGACTGAACTGCAATAATGCCAATGCAATTTTTCCTTTCTACTGGATTTGAAGGTATTACAATCAGTGAAATAACAAAATTTTAAAATCATTCTGCTGGTGATATTGTGTAGTCAAAAAAATAAAGAAGCACGCAATGAAGATACTGGCTGAATAGCGAGCTTCAGAGAAACAATGATAAGAACTAAGCAGCCCCCTGTTACATCCCAATTTACAGAGAAATTTTAAAACTGGCAAGTATACATCATATGATGCATTGAGTGTACCTAAAGGTTGCTTATATGAACTAGGAGAGAACTTTTCGACTGGTATATATTTTAAGAAATATGAGAAATCTTGTTGAATAATTTACTACACAGATAGAGAAATAATTCTTACACTAAAATAATATAACAATGAAAACAATTTGACCTCCCGCATTTGCAGGGGTGACAGGCGCCAGTTGATAAGGTTTTTACAAACTGAGCGATCAAAAACGGGTGGTGAAATTTACAAAAATCTAAGCAATGTTCGATTGTCGGACTGTCTAAAATCACCACGGGCGTATCTACGCTTGACACGAACTATGAAAATAAATTTAATGGTCTTTCTTCGCAAATATTCTTTTCTTTATCAATTTTGTGCTCGTTAATAACGACAGTGAATGGTGCCAAAGGTCAATTCTGAGCCCTTGCCAATAGAGGTATCAACTCACATAATATCAGCTTGGAACATAGGCTCAGCTAAGAAATATTTTTTTTTAAATTCAGGGCCAATCTGGATAACTAGTTGAGTTATATTACTTTCAAAATATATTCAATATGACACGTCTGTAATAAGTCCAAAATATACAATATGTATTGTAGCTTCCATAGGTATTTAACCGGATGACAAAAGCACAGCATGTAAAACTTATTATTTTTAATAAAACTGTTCGTCAAATCAAGAAAACAAATACAATGTAATAATAATTGAATCAGATCAAGAATCTAGGAAAAACATCATTTCATCAAATCAGTCCGAGAAAAACTCAATACGTTCGTACACAAAATTGCAAACAATTATATTTTGCAACCGACAGTGACAGCAGCGAATAACTCTTATAAGTGAATACGATTTTGCATGTATACATATTAGGTATCTGTTTCTCATGTTATTTTTTTATAATCAATAAAGAAACTAAATTTGAAACGTAAAAAAAAAAAAATTGCGCGAATTTGAAAAACAAATTTTGTTTTTTCATACATTTTTGATTTTTGGAACCAGTTTATCAAATTATATAAAAGTAAGGTTTTTATACGCCTCCTTTTTCGAGCCAATACCACTTAAAAAAAAGGTGTATATTATTATTTAATAAAATATATTTTTTCATCATTACGAGGAATTAATTTATTTGTATCTTCGTTAACTAGCAACACAACATCGCGAGCCATGTGTCAAAAGAATGTTTTGGCCTGTGGCCGATAAGCTTTATTTTATTTTAAAGGTCTTATAATTTCCTTAATATTCAATTTATAATTTTTGTATATACGCCATAATGGGTCGAGTAGCATTTGCTCCGGAAAACGCCTTATTATATTTAGAGAAATTTGCTGACAACAAACAAAACGTCATTGGGTTGATATTAGGGCAGGTAACGTAGAAAGTTCCCCATATGTTATTTTCCTCAATATTTACCGTATATTAAGATTTCCTTACTGATCGTTTCTTTGTTTCATTTACCTTACATCAAAACTTTTTACAGTTGACCAGAAATATGTGATATTTAATGGATTAGGTCATAATATCTATATTTAAAATTACCATCACTTTTTTATCCAAATTCCATAACATACTTTTAGGCGTCCTCTTTGCAAGATGACATTGTTCACCTGGCGAGAACACCTGAAGAAAAATCCGGCGAACACAATGCATCCAATGATTCAGATACAGTCAGTGACAAAATCTTAGCAGAGACAGAATTCTCAAGTATATCTGAAAATTGGGTTGCCGATCACGCAAAACATGTTACAAGAATGCTTCCAGGAGGACTGTTTGTTTTAGGTATTACTTATTATCAGCTAACATTTAGAAGTTTTATGTACAATGTATATTCAAACATCATTATTTGTTATAAATTTACAGTAATAGGATATGTGGCAATATTCTCCAAAAGAGTGCTCGCTTTTGCAGTGATATTTCAAATGAAATGATTTTAAATAGTGCAGCAACCATTTCTTTAGAGTGAATTACTGTTTAATACATATAAATACTTCCAATGACCAATTTTAAATGTAACAATATTTATTTTATCCAGGAATTTTTACTGTCAGCTCGGAAGATGTGTTTTCAAATTCGGCAATATTGGGAAAGCTTAAAAATATTTTACTCCATTTGAATAAAACTCTAGCAGTCAATAAACACATGTATGGTAATTGCAACATAACTAATGAAAGACTGCTTGTCAATTTCGCACACAATACTAGAAAAACAGTAGCCAAGTCTTTTGACATTGGAAAAACACCGACTACTGCATTTAAGCACGTAGACCTAAAATTTCATTCCAAACCTTTTTCTTGGCAACAATTTGATAGCTACATTGAATTTGACGAAATTTATCCAGTAGTCGTAAAGAAGAATGGAATATCAGTCAAAGAACAATTTCAGGTAAATATTATTGTCTCATATATAATGTAGATGTCAGTTTACTTAGCCAGGTGTTAATGCTCAACGCTCTTTGCTCTACTCTGATCTGAAATGTTGTAATCCCTGTATCAACACTTCATTACTTGACTTTTCAATCAATTTATCGATTTTTATCCACTGTTTTTGGGTTTTTACCGTCCTGTCCACTTATTAGTGTTCTTTTGTGTCGTGGTAGTTGTAGGATGGTTGACGTTGCTGTTAATCTTTATCCACTATCACTGTTCACTGTCCAAGTGGTATTTGCAAAATTAATTTGCTATTGGTCAATAACAAAAGTAACTATACAGTAAAACCCCCATTTACACTCAAGTCGAGACCGTGTAATTTGAAGTAGTGTTATTGGGGGAGTGAATCTCATAAAAAATTGGGGATGTTTATAGAAGTAATTATCGCTTACATACATTTTAAGCAACAAAAGAAATGCAGTATACATGTACACCCTATCATTAGTGACATCCTTATTGTGGGTACATTTGCATTACTGTTAGGGAAGATTTCTTCCTCATTTAATTCATCAGTTATCTAGAAATTTCCAGCCACGCTACTAGACGAGTGTCGTTATTTTTGTTTAAATGTCATTTTACAAGTCACAAATGCATTTCATTAACAATCCTTTCTGTATTCATATTTCTTCCATTATTGATTTCTTTGAAGGCTCTCGGGTGTGTCAATTTACAGCCACCAATATTGCCACCCAATAAATGTGCGAGACAACCCTTTTCTGCCTTTTGCTCCCTTATCAATGAAAGTACGCTGAGGCATTTTCTTCCAATAAAGCACGTTTTCGTCAACATTGAGAATTTGTTCCATTTCATATTCTTCTCTTCTGATCAATTTGGCAAATGTATCAATTTTTTTGGTCGTCAGTCAAACTGTCATCATTCAGGGACTACCTCTGCATATAATAAATGTTTCAGCCAACGTAAATTTATTAGAAATATAATTACTGATTTTTTTCGTAGCAAATAATAGATGCTGCCCAAAAGTCTGTTGAATCATCAATAGTTTTCTTGGATGGAAAATTACAAGATGGTTCAGATCCCCTTGAATCCTTACTCAAGAAAAAGAAAAATAAAGCAGAAGCTAAAACAAACACATCTGAGGATCAAAGCCCTATACAAGTATCAATGTTTGTACCTTGTGTAAGTATTTTTATACATATAAAAAAAATCTTTTTATAACAAGCTATATTTAATTTTATCTTAGTTATTTCTATTTAAAAACAAAAAAAAACTTGACATTAATAAGTTATTAAAGCCATAACTTAAATCAAAAAAAAAAGTATGGGTCTTTTCTCAATTCTTTCAAGTATCCCATCTTGAAATTGTCTAGACAGTTAAGTTCAAAACCTTCATGCCGTACGTGATATTTTTATTTAATATTGATAGAATTTTAATTATTTTAGGAAGCGAAATCTCCAGATAGTGTTGAATATTTGGAATGCGAGGGCACAACTCATTTCAGTGGCGTAGTTGCATCAAGAGTTTTTATAAACTGCAAATCAACAGTAGAAGATGCCATCACGGCTATAAAGCAAGATGTTATTCGATCATTGGCATCTAGATTCACAATGCATTGTGACGCCTTAATCGATGACAATTTATTGCCAGAAGGTATGCTGCATTTTCATGTAAATCTTCATTTCCTGATTTATGTTAATGCTAAATATGACTATCTTGTTTTCATTCATGTGAGGAATTTCTACAAATCTCTTACACTGAAAACCATGGTGAACAGATTGGATTAATGGCGAACAAGAATCTTGTTCGGAAGAACCACCATATTGAAAAAAATAATTACTTAAGTTTATAGTCAAAAATTATGTTATACTAAGTTATTTTGTAAATAGTTCAAACATAATCAAAACTTTTCTGCTATTTTATGTTTTAAATGCAATTCGATAACAAAGATTTTTGACTGATATAATCAAAGTTGATATCTCGATAGAATTGACATTTCCATGATAGCACTCTATTACAAAAACTTTTTGAAAAATTAGTTCATGTTTATGGTTGAAAGCTATTTCAGAATTACAGCATATTAGTTCACTACACACAGTCCTGATAATAGGGTAATAAAAAATAGCCAACAGCTATTAAAACATGCATATATAGCTAGAGATATTCACCAGGTGGTGATGTCGTCTGTCAACATCTGCTCAACACTCACGCACAAACTGTCGGGGCAATATATACTAGTGAAGCGTTGCATTAGAATTATAACATACAAATATTTTATATATATATATATATATATATATATATATAGATATATAAAATATTTGTATGTTTATAAACTATATAGTTTTAATTCTTGCAAAGCTAAATACATATTTTTATACCTTCAAAATAATAATAATCCTTTAGCAAAGAATCATCAGTTTCGAAAGAAATTTCTGGGTCCTGTCAAAATCTACAGATTGTGTCATATCACATAGCATATTAGACATAATTATATTCCTCGAGACATAATATCTATGAAAAATATAGGAATAATAAATCTCAAGTGCATATTTTAGCTTATTTTAAACCCAAATGTTACCTGTTGATTATAAGAGACGGATATGATCTTCATATTTTAGTTTAAACTGCATTTTGGGTCACAGTATAGTTTTTGCTAAAAGTGTCAACCAGATAAAGGTATCACAAAAAACCAGTTGATTTATGTAAAACAAGTGTTGTCATGGAAACCATAAATATTGGTGTTTTTTGTTTTTATTACTATTTTCGTGTGCATTAATAAGTGTCCTTATAATCATAATATTTAGTTAACAAAATAAACATAAAGACTGTCCTTTGTAAAGTTATCAGTAATGTACATATATTGATAGCTTAGTTCAGAGGTGGGGAAACTTTTCTTCTCTAAAGGCCGCATTCATTTTTCTGATTCGACAAGGCCGCAGTAAACACCGAGAAATTTGAAATCCTCAATTTGCTATACTTTTCCCGCAGATATCTTCAAACCTCGTTTTTTTTTAGCTCACCGAGGAATTTGAAATCCTCAATTTGCTATACTTTTTCCCCAGATATCTACAAATCTCGTTTTTCCAGAATTGGCCAGAAGGCCGCGGGTTCCCCACCTCTGTCTTAGTTGCATAATGCTACTACTAGAAAATTGTAGTTTTGAAATATGACTTGACTAATGTTTTGACACATATAAACTGAGTTGTGAAAAAGTGATAGTTATTATTTGTCTCATCTTTTTAGTGTTCTTAAAAATTACCTCACCGCTGAAAGGGTAACAGCTAAATATTTTAAGATTTCGACTGAAGGTGCTTGGTGGAATTTCAATATTAAATTTGAATCGTTCAAATTATTTACATTCACATAGAATCATTTATTTAAGTAATACAAGTTTTATAATTAATAAAATAGCTCGCTGATGTTGGATCCTTAGGTAAATTATTAGTGAACAATAAAGATAGAATACATTACTTAGATAAATCCGTGATTTATAGACTGCAATGCAATTTTCTATCGGAAAAATCAAACGGACATAAAAGACTAGATTGTCAGAGCACATGGTTGCCTTTAGATTAAAAAAAGATACGTCCACCTTTACCAATCACTTAATTTCAGAAAGCCACGTGTTCAATGATGATCAGGGGATTAACCCTTTGAGTGGTGAGTTGTTTTTTACTAAATTAGGTTTTTTCGTATATTTTGATTATTAGTACTATTGGTACACACAAAAATATAAAAACGATTTTTTTGGATACGGATCAGTCTGCGTAGAATATAACTTATTACAAGAAGTACATTTTTTTAAAAAGTTAAAAGTGTAAAGTAAAGTAATTCATTCTTACTTTTTAATATTTTCTAGAAGCTATTACTTCAAATTCGGGACTAGATCTTTTTTTTGCTTTCATCTGTGGGCTTGTGACGCTCTACTGATCAGTGCCGGGAATATCGTCAATCCCAGGAAGTGAATCGACCATATATATATAGTATTCATATAATAATAACGTAGAATTTTACGTTATTATTATATGAATACTGATTTGTTTACAAATATTGACCTTTAAAAAAAATCTTTTGTGCATTTGTAACAATCAACAAAAATAATGTGACTACAAAAAATTACTGATAGATGTGTGTAGTATCCATATTTGAAGATTTAACAATAATTCGATCAAAAACATGAGAATGGCGATAGATGAAAGATGACAAAATACCCCGCCGTACCGATACAGCGATACTCCTCAAAATGTTACACCCAAATACGGACGCTCATAAACTATTTTTCCAAGTAATTTTTCCTAGAGATAAAAAGATATAAAGAAATAAAAAGAGCGCACCAATTTTGAATGAGCAGGTATATCTGCGGAATTCCCCACCCTAAATCTGAGTAAATATAATCATAAAATTTCTCCGAAAAAAAATAATATAATTCTTAAAATTATCCACCATATAAATCTGTAAGTGTTACCATGGGTTAATCCTTTTCGCCAGCAATGGCTTTAAACCTAGTGATACATTTATTTCTTATTTAACTCTCGCGGCTCGGAGACTAGAAAAATACTTCTCTGCCGATGGGGGTCGTTTAGGGACCCCAGCGGTTTCCTCATTATTGGCCTTATTCTTATGAATTTCAAAAAAAAAAAGTCTTTAAGGGCTTTAAAAATCTCTGCATCATTCCTCATATATTTTTTTATAAAAATCCGTGGTTTTTTAATAAATAATCATATTTTAAGTTGCGCGTAAAAAAGACGTCATTTCAGTGCAAATATGTATTTGCAACTGATGCGTTCACGCGTAGTTATCTTACGAACGATCGCTGATAAGCGGGCGCTTATCTCATTATCGCATCGCGTTATCGTGTATTTATATAAACTACAAAAGGTCCAAAAAACTATGATATAAGAATACCTTAATTATAAACATTGTATCACCCATATTAAAATAGATATTTTAGAATATGTGGGTATTGGGGTCGCATTTCTTGAGCTTAGAACCGGAAAAGTTAAACATGTTACACTTATTTACTAAGCGTTAGTTCCAGTTCATCCGTGCACTTGAACGTCTGAAGATGCCGAAAGGCAAAACCCGGGTCGTAAGTCACAAAACTTGTGTGAATGTACATAATTTGAACGAATTAAATTTAGCTAAATATTTGTATATCTATAAAATTTTAAACTACTGCCAAAATTCCCAAAACGCTTTAAAACTGACTTGCTTTTTTCTGAAATGCATTTGAAATTCCGTCTAGGCGTTATTCTAAAATCTCCTTTATCTTCTGTGTTAATAAATCGTTCTTTCATTTTTGTTTGTAGAAAAAGTTTGCTTCAACGAACCACCACGAAGAGTTTTAATCAAACTTCCAAACTGTGGAGACTCCAAGGTATTTTTGTGTGATTATCTTTTCCCTGGAGAATCCCCGATTGAGGCGCTCGTGTCCGTCAAAGAGATGCTTGATGCAAATATATCGGAAGATGATGTAATTTGCAATATAGAAACACCAGCAGGTTAGTATTAATTCACTGTTCCCAATCTGTTGCAACTATAATTTTATATAAAAGATGAATTTCCACAAACTTGCTGCCAAATCCATCGAAAATATAATTCCATAAGTTTTCAATTTATCACAATTCTGTATAATTTCTTTTTGCAATCTTTTCACTAATTCAGTGATTTTTTCAAATCATTTCTGTGTTGTAGATACTGCAGAGTTTGATGCGCTGGATAAAGAACCAAGTTCAGAAGAAATGCTGACGACTCCACAGGACCGCAATAAATCGCTGTACGCAGTCGGTATTGGGCTTGCTTTATTTATTTTAATGGTTTCAATTTTCATCCAATACTATGATAAAATACGAAAAATATTCTCATAATAAAAGGCACAGTCTATTGAAACTAAATTTAATTATTATTAAAGTAAAATAATTGATTTCTATAGAGGTAAATGTTGAGTCAAACCGTATTCTTATAACTTGCTAAATATTTATTATACTTACTAGCAACATTGGCTTTCAAAACCAAGTTTTTCAAAATGCATCTTTATTTATATAATACATGAGCAAAAATGTGATAATTTTACACCTTCGTTTCTCAAAATTTCAGTCTTCACTAAAATTATCGGCCTCAGTGCCTTTCTTAATTCAAAATAATGCATTTATAATATATAAATTTTTATATACTTGATGGACTTTTTTTAAGCTTTAAATGTAAGTTGTTGATTTATAGACTGATCATCAATATATTTTATTAACATATGAATGGTGGTCGGTAAAGTTCTGACAAATAAAAATGTTTATAATTTTTATAAAGTTGTTTTATTTGTTTAACCTTAAACATTCTGCTGTCATAGACATAGGAAAAAAATCTGATTATAATCATGAAATATTACAATTAAATAATGGTATGAAAGCATTGTATCCTATATTACTGTGAATTTATTAACAAAAATATTTCCTTTTAGAAATCTATCTTTAGTAACAAAGAATTTTACATAATACATTCAAGATATACATCACAATTATTTAAAAATATCTGGCGATATAATTGGATTAGTCTACGATGTATCATTTTGAGCCGCCTGGAATGGGAGAACAATATTCTAACTAGGAAAAATATATTTCATATCAGAAGATTTTGTCCTGTACATTAAATAGTGGGAGTTGTCATGTCTTGGAAAATATTTTTAAAACCAAAATGAATTAAACACAATCGTAATTTGCAAAATAATAAACTACAAGGAAGGGATTTTGAGTAACATAAACAATACAAAATAAGAAAACTAAAAAAATAATGATTATTTTTTTATTGAAACTTAATTATAACTGGATGAGACTCAGCGCGTCGGCTCTAATTGAATTTACATTTGGTGAAATCCATTTCTGGATGCTGCTCCATGAATCTAGAAAAATAAAAATTAAACAAGAATAATTAATTTAATGTATGGTTAAACTCCAAGTTGAATAAATAAATATAATTGAATTCACACCTCTTTGGCAAATGGAAGTTAGATACCAAGAATATTGGTCATTAAGTGACTTTTTGAAAAAAAACTCACAATCAATGCTAAAAATTATTCATGTAACATGAGAAATATTAATTCTGATTTTGCAAAGAGTTATGGAGATAGTATTTAGCTATATGAAACAAAACTTTCTACCTCAGTGTCCAGCAACACTGCAAGATGTTGGGTTCACATTTGTTATGTCAATGTAACAGGACTTAACTATTTATTATCATTTATATACATTAAATTACTGAATCTAAATATCATATAGTTCACCTGAAAAATCATTGATTACGCGCTCAGTATATTTAAAATATTGTAGTGAAAAGTCACATACATTTGAGCCAACCACAAACATAATGTTTAGAGACTGAAAATATTAATTGAATAGAATTTACGGATGTCAGAGAGAAAAATGATAAAAGCAGAGGTGGCATAATAAAAAATACTTACTTTTTGAGGACATCTTGTTTCTTTTGCTCGTCACTGGTGGGCAAGCCCATTTCTTTTTGCCGTTGGTCATACATCATTTTTTCAACAAGACCCCTAGTCTCACCATCTAAGTCAGACAATTTAGAGGGTTCTGAAAAAAAAACAATTTGATTATTTTTTTTAGTTAATAGAATTGCATGTTTAGCACTTTATCCAAGAGTAAACGGCCCATGTGAATTTTCTCATAACTGCACTACAGCCACTTTATCATGTTAATAATAACAAAAGACAATTACTTGTACTAATTCCAAAATAGTATTCAATGCTCAGGATTAGTTTTGCTAATTGCAATTATTTTCAACCTATGAATAGAACAGAGTAACTTATATCTATGTATGACTAATGAAGAGGTATACAAAATAATTGATGTATGAAACAATGAAAGCAGGAAACGGAAAAAAATGAAAATTACTTCAATAAGTGTCTTTTAAATCAGTGTTTCTCAACCTTTTTGGGCCCGTGGCCCCTTTTGAGTGTTTTTATTTTTCTGTGGCCCCCATACCATTGTTTTGTCTTCCCATAAAAATTCTAATTTCAAAAACCCAGCAATTGCGTATTTCCCAAATTTACCAGCATAGGACCTTTTTTTTAGCCGTTCGAAGAATTTTCGTATCCAAAATCCCAAGAATTTACAGATTTGCCCAAATAAACAGCGTGGGATCTTTAAGCATTAAGTGGTTAGTATATACATAAATATTGTTATATCAGCATACCATACTATGTTGCAAAATTAACTGTTTTGAGTAAGAAATCAGCTATATAAATATTTATTATTTTATTCCAATGTTGATTGATCCGCAAAACATTTTTTGTTTTTTTTGTGGTCCGCGGATGTAAAAAGGTTAAGAAACATTGCTCTAAATCAAAGATTATCTTTTATTTTCAAAAACTTAATGGTTATTTTCCTACATACTTTGATATTGTGTTTTAATAAATTGAATAGAACTTTGATTAAAAATTTGATCGGTCATTGTTGTTGCATCCCGCTGACGGATTTGGGGAATTTCACTGATGCACCTGTTTCTTTAACCCCTTTGATTTTTTTTTAAAAGATTAAAGTTTAAAAATACCCTAGGCATCATAGAAAATTCGTTAAATTTGAGAAAAAGCATACAAAGTAATGGAATATTGTTAATTTCTATATCAATATTAATTTGTTCTGCATTTAGAAAATAATGCTTCATCAATTGAATATAATTAAAAAATAAGAGCATATGAAGTGGACCAAAAAAATATGTTAGTTTTTGCTTTGCAGAGATAGGTAGTCATTTTAATACATTACTCACCACGTACTAATTTATAGAAACAAAATTATAAATACTAGCTGTAAGCCCGTTGGCCGGATGGAGGATGGAGGAACTGGAGGATTTTTTCGTATTATTAAAAAAAATGAAATTTTCCGTCATGTAACAATTAAATGCATATTTATCAAATTAATCAGAATAAATTAACTTTACTAATTCGCCAAACGGAGCTTATTTTTAGGAATATATATATATATATCGAGGACAATCATACGGACGGACATTATTGACTATTAATGTATAGATTTTTTTTTTAATAAAGTGACTGCACTGCGGAAGCATCCGGGAAAACCAAGAATAGAGGAATACTACATCAGGATTCCCACTACATATGATTTTAAACAAAAAAAAAGGAATCTACATTTGACGATATCTGACATCAAGATGTGATATTTATGTCTATGTAAGTATTATTTCTTACCTGGATTTATTTTCTTGGTTAATATTTCAGGATCTGTCGTTACCAATTGTGACCACCAATTCACTTTGTTGACCTATCATTAAAAAAAAATGTTATGAAAACAGATATAATAAACAATTATTAAATATAATATAGGAAAAAGGTTTCAAACCAAATTTTTGGTTTAAAAAGGCTGACATAAAGACTGTTTTATACTGTTTTGGAGTTTCAGAGTTAAATAATTTTAATGCCTTTTTGGTACATTGATTTTTACGAAATCAGAAAATTTGAAATTGAACAACCTCAACCAGGATTATTTTTGTGTGAGAATTTTTAAAAAAATAATTCTCTTTTTGGAACAAAAAATATAAATCGGAAGTGGAATCTATTGTTCAAGTGGGGATTGTTAAATTAATTCTAATGTATTTTTATATAATAATATAATTATGCCATAAATTATACAGTTAAAAATAAATCAGGTTCGTTGAGCCTTCAATTTCAAGGTTGGCAAGATAGTTTCTTTTTTTATACAGTAATAATCACATGATTGAAATATATTACAATATAGTGGATGGCATGTTAAAAACAAGAAAGTTTCCTTTAATTGGATAAGCACTAATAATTATTATTGTGTATAATATAGAAATATTATATGTAAAACATTGTTATACTTAACGTCCACCCAGGTCACCATAGAATTAATTAAGTATGGATCATTCGTTTTTTAAATAGTCAACGGTATATTCAGATTAATTAAATGATTCAGTTACCTTTTCAAGATTAATCAGTAAATTCTGGCCGTCTTGAATTACCCAAGTGGATTCTTCAACTTTAATATCGGCGCACAGCGCTCCGTCTATGATTGGAGGTTGACCACGAATACCAGCAGTCAGATGTTTCTTAGTGATGACAACATTCACATCGCGAGGGCGTAGTACTACTTTCAATGGCACTCGAAGCTGGAAAAAATAGCTGATATAAGTTCATGCTTCATTTTCATCTAGTAAAACTAATAAATCAGAAAAGATCAGTGCAAAATATATGTCTTAAATACAGTTATTTTTCGGATCCTATGGCGCAGTGGTTAGCATTGTTGGCTTCCGTGCTGGATCTCAAGGGTTCGGATCCCAGAACAAACAGCATTTTTTCGATTGATTAATCGATTTTTGTTCAAAGGCATGGATGTTTGTGATGTCTGAAAAATTCCCTCCCACCCTTCTGAACCTTCAATAACTGAGTGTAGTGAGAGCGATTAGTTAACCACTGGTCCTAACTAACCCTGATCCTTCTATCTCTACTACTCTCTTTGGAAAAGAAAGGTTAAGCGACTGAGTAACAAACAGTTCTCGTAGAAAAATTCTGTTGAGATACCTCCATTAGGAGGCCATATGCTCCACATTGGGAGCGGACATGGATTAAAGGAATAAAAGTAGCAACAATACAACAGTTTTCAAAGAAAAATATTTTTAACTAAGTAAAAAGTGTTTGAAATTTTAAAATTGAAAAATTATAAAAATATGTTTTTTTGCAGATAAAAATGATACCATGGTTGACTTAACATTAGTTATACCAGAACATAAAATATTATACAGTTTTTAAATTCATAGTAAAATCATAAATTTAAATTTTGATAGAAAAATGGAATTATTCAGTCTTTTGCGTATTTTTTACAAAAAAAAAACCCTTGGATTAAGAGAATTCTTTCAGAGTGGTTAACTAAAATAAAGCGTAAAATTGTTAAAATATTCAAAAAATCTACCATAAGAAAACAAGTGTCTGACAGATTTTCCTTTTTTACCGCCACACATGGCTTTGAAACAAATGGTAAAACGTGGGTACAACGAAGCTAATAATATATAGTTACGAGTACGAGGCCTTTCGGGACGTGATTTTACTTATACAAATATAAAACGTTATGTAATGTAAGAAATTGGATCAACCTTGAATATAATTCAGGCAAATCGATCGTGTGTAAAAAAAACCATTAGATACAAAATATTATATAATGTTAACATATTATCAAAACGATTTATATGCGATAGTTAATCACGACGATGAAGCATGGGTCGATCTATCAATTGGAGCAACCCACGGACGTTAAATGAAGAAAAAAATATATAGTAAACTAGTACCGCATGCGAAAAAAAATTAGCATATTTATGTAGAATAAACGGCAATCGCCAATGATACCAGAGCAGGGTAGGCCTACCGAAAAATATTATAACTAAAATAAGAATTATAAAAATTGCAATCACCATATTTTTTTTTAATTCGTGCTGTGATTCGTCAATGATAATATTATGTACACCCAATCCTTTTTTTACGCGATTTTTCGGACGGCACCGTTACGTTTTTTCATACATTTTTACGCGGATTTGGAACCGATTTATCAAATTATATGAACATTAGTTTTTTTTACGCGCCACTTTTTGGAAACAATGTATCGCGTAAAAAAGGATTGGGTGTAATTCATATTCCGTCAATATTGAGCTATATTTCAAAAACACCATTAATATAATTTACAGAACTATGCACAAAGATGAAACGGCGCGAGTCGAATCTTTCTTCATACTCAATTATGAAATAAATTTTCTAACTATCAATGAATTATTGTTAAATAAATAAAGTTTTAAGCAAGTGGGCATAATTTTTCAATCAAGACATCAAAATTATTGCCGACATTTGGGTGATTGGAGTGCTCGATGGTCAAAAAATGGTGATTCATAAAAGTCTCGTTAAATCTACTACAGTTCGAATAAATAACGAATTGGCGACTTCTGGTGTGGTGATTTAATAAAATTGTTTTGCGCGATATTTCGGTGTTATCAAGTATATGCAATAATGAATGCTAAAAATATTTACACTAATTATTTTTTCATTTATGTTAAGGTTAGACAAATTACATTTAGCTGAATAATTCCATGGCAAAGATAAATTTTAATATTCCTCGAATCCCATGGCCATATCTGATAGCGTATCATTACAGAAAACATTAAAATAGGGATATGTGTTCCATTCCATTCCGTTAACCCTTTCCCCACGGACATTTAGAAACACGATTTTTCCTGCTAACAATACACAAAACAATTTCGTCCATTAACCCTTACCTTGTGGACAAATTTGATTTACTATGTCTGTATGTCGATGGTACTTAAGGAAGCAAAAACATGTGTCATTTTTTGTTAAATCGATATTTAAAATAATCGTGTAGCCCAAGGGTCGGCAACCTTTTGTTGTCAAAGTGTCAAATGTTTTATATGGGGATTAGTGCGGGCCGCACCACGATGCCTCGCGGGCCGCTGGTTGCCGATGTCTGGTGTAGCCCATTGCGTATTATATGGAAAACATTTAACACAAAATTTTAGAAGTATTTACTACTGTAATCTTGTAATGCTTATCTATTTTTTTCTTTGAATAACATATCAAATTTGTATCAATAATAAAACTAAAAAGCGTAACTTTTAAAACAAACAAAAACTTAGTAATCTTAGTAAAATAATACTGCTCTATGGTCGAAAAAGGGTTTTGTGTTGGCGGCCAATGATTGAGACACAAACCACTGGAAAAATACTCGTATTAATAGGTGATTATGTACTCACATATTAATAAAGTTAGCCAAGGCGTTGAACTCCAAAGCACTGGCAACTAGTTCTGCCATATTATATTATATTTGGGTAGCAATTAAAAACTGTTTCGGTCAAATGATTTCTTTAAGCGAAAAATCGTCCATCATACATACTACTTTGCGCGTTGAAAAATAAATAATTATCCATGGGAATGTTGATATAAAACGTTTAATAGATATATAACTAAAAGTATAATTAAAGTTAAAAATTGAATATAGTAATTCAATTTTATTTCTCAGACTACAGTGTCAATTATAACGAAAGCACTTTCTATTATATTCTCTTCCTCCATATTCCTAGGAATAGAGTGAGATTATTGAAAAAAATAATCTTCGTGTATCATTTCACTATAATAAGTAAAATCTCTGTACGTTAATATTGTTAGTAATAGAAAAACCGTGTGGCCAAATGAACATCATATTTGTGACCAACGTTCCCTCTAAGCTGCGCGCGTGCGCGGCCGCGCAGCAGTCGAGAACCCCCGCGCACTCATTCCGGGTTGGCGCGCACTACAAGACAGCTGTTCAATTAATATTTGATCGGTCCGCGCAGCCTTTGCAATTTTTGCGCAGCTAATCCTTTGGCTTAGAGAGAACGTTGTTCGTGACCAGATGACTCAAATAACTACAAATCAAAAGAGACCGTGAAATAAGACTGTGTTATCCTTTGTTAACAGATAATTAGTTGATTTTTAGTTTGCATCCCGCACGGAATGTGAGCTATTCTATTAATGAGCTAATCTTCCTTGACTACGAGAAAGTACGGATAGAAAGATAACCACAAATCAATCACCACTTTTAATACTTTTTTTCTTCATTGTAAAAGTTTTCAAATTATAATTGGTCAACCTTGTGCAATGTTAATTAAATAAATAAAATAGATAGTACTTCAGATATAATGCCCATACCCAAATAAATGCGACAAACAGATAGATGTAAGAGTTTCGAGGCTAATATTATATACCGACATATTCAAGATGGAAGAATGGTTGAACATGCCAAATTTCAGTTTTACAACACAAGACTTTTTCATTTTAGATTACAGTAGAACCTCGATATAACGTACTTCGGACATAAAAGATTCCGTATACAACGGGCCAAATTTCTAGTAAAATGTAAAAATTGTTAAAAAATATCATGTTAATGTTTAAAACTAAGTGTCCGCTGGGAATCAATGCTCTGTGCATAAAAAAACACATAATATTTTCTCGCACTCGAATTCGATCCATAATATTATACAATCCTGCTTGTAGACTGGACGTAGGGCTAATGTTAACAACGCTGGTCGCTGATTCGCACAGCTGCACATTAGTTTAATTTTTTTTTAAATGAATGGATGCATTTATTACTTAATTCAATAAGCTAAAATTATAAATTACAATCAACATTGTCGTTAATCGTACCTTTAAAATTTGAAAATTATATATTTTCTTTAAGAAAAAACACATGTTTTCATATAAAAGATGTTCCCCTCACCGACATTAATCCGATACATCGAGGTTTTGCTATACTAAATTAATTTACCGTTTGATATTTGAGATTTCCATTTTTTTGTGGTAAAGGAGTAGTTTTTTGAAAGAGTTTTAAATAAAATCTTCTTCACTGATATCAAATTCGCCTAACAATAGAGAAATCCATTATAAAGTAACAATATAAAGCGAATATATCGATAGATATCAGATAATATGTTTCCATCAATTTTCAAATCTCTAATCCCTTAACGCAATAAGTAAACCGTTTATATAACAATTTAAAAAATGAAAAAAGTTGTCGCTAGGCAACATATCACAATCAATGTGTGGCTAAAAAAACTTCCGGTCATATTGTTGCTACGCCAGCTACCGCATTATAATAAATACAGCTTTCATCCAATCAAAATAATTTGAGTAACTAAGAAAACGTTGTTCGAAAAAATGCAAACAATAAAATCAGCCGCACTAGTTGGTAGCAATATGAATATAATTTAAAATTAGCAATACACACATAATTTATTGAGTGCGAAATATAAATCGAGTGGCGATTTTTTACTGCGGTCAAAATAATCATGTAACATGAAATAAAGCCGCTCAATTCAATATTGTATCGGCAAGAAAAGCGAACCACAGGTGTTTCATCGACCCGCAGATAAATCACAATGTAGATCAAAACATTGAACTTTTAATATCCTGGTTTTGAATTTTAATTACACAATCGTAAAACCCAAGACTTGTATACGAAGAGTTAAAGACCGCGCCGCTAGATCGATCAAACAAAAAAGGGAAGGCGAACTCGCAAAAAAACTCGATGTAACGGGACAAATTCAGATTAAGAGCAATCTACGAACCGGTCGTTTTTACCAGACGGTCAAGTTCACAATAGGATAGTACAGAAACTAGAACTAAAATGTAGTAAGTCTATCATACTTATACACCGTGACCGAAAGATATTAAAAATTCAATATGAAAAAAAGTATCGGAATGTGTACTAACTCTATTTCGGGCAGGGAGAAATAATACGATTAATAAATAAGCCTCGTTTCAGTTATGTATTATAGTATGGTACATTTTTAAATGAGGTCTTCGGGTCCAATTGTAGAGCTGTAATGGCTCTCATAGATCCTGGTCAGTGAACTGATCTGTTTCTTTGTATTATTTTTTTTTCAAAGTATATTTAACGCGTGATATCATCCATTTGGCAAATGTGCAGAAGAAGAAAAAACAGCGGTTGAAGCGACTCAGGCTTCCGAGTGGGATGCTGTGCAAACTGAAATTAGCAACTGTTAACTGTTTCTTGCCGGTCAAGCGTAACTCAACCGACAACTCAGAGAAAATTTAACCAAACTAAGAATTACCTATGAGTATATAGTATCAAATATTTTGGGTGAGAATCGAGCGAATGAGGCGATAATATTATTTATATCGCCTTATTTGCTTCTTACCTATGAATGCCGGATATTCTAAAATGCAGTAACGTTCCCATTATAAATTATTGATGTGACAACTGTATTCATAACTAATAAGATATAGATAGTTCTATAGCTATTCTTAACAATACTTAGTATTATGACGGACGACTGGTGATATATAATAATTATAAGGAACAGTGTATGAAAATCTATCGCAATTTTTCGTGGCGTAAATATTATCTTAAACACTGTAATTCGCATGGAATTAAAATAACGAAATTCGCTTGTCAAGTGTTATGGACGATATTTATTTCGTATTATCTGAATTAAATCTTTTACTACACAACTTATTGAATCCCGTTTTAATTTCATTGAGTTTTTTTTTCAGATATAAATAATAAAAATGAAAATTTCACCAATAATTATGCAGCTTAAAACAGCGTTTGGACAATAGGAAAATAAAAAATATGTTTAAAAATAAAGTGTATTATTGTACCATGTTTTTTTAAGAACTGTAAATTACCAATAAGTATAATACATTTTTTTTCGCGACCCATCGAATAAGTATCCGACTATATACCTTATAATAATATACATATTAAACATGATAATAAAGAAAAATCTTTATTAAGCCGAAATAGTGTTGTGCGAAAATTTACGATTGAATATATGTGCAGGTTTATTAAAAAAGAAGCACCAGGGGATAATTGTTTTACGTGTTAGTATTACGGATAATAAATTATATTAAAAAAACATAATGGTACTTGAGATGAGTTATCGAACGTGAATTTTCGTGGCGAAATATTGATGTTAAAAATATCTCTTCCGTCATAATATGCTTCACCTTGCAGAGTCTTTGTTTTTATGGAGGCATATAGGACGAACGGCTTTGTTGGTCAGCGCCGATCATCCCGCGGCCTGCCGATTAATATGATCCACGATCTGATCATCTCCGATATATTCATCTCGGTTGAAATATTACATTAACGCTTTACAAAAAGACCGGCACAATAATAATTGATTTCGAAGGAAGTTGTACTCATAAATCTTACAAACGGGGAGTACATAGCGGGTGAGAATAAAAATGATCTCAGAGAAGAACATAATAACCCAGAAACGTTCAAAATGGAACAACAATATAGTCATCAGTAAATACATATATATATTATTAGATTAGTAAAATAGTTCGCATTATAGATAGCTAGCAATAGCCAAGACGTCAGATACTTCAAATTACTCGCCACATTAAAAAAATTCAATGAAAATTTAGAATGTCACTCGACACCAATTCGTTGAGAAAAGACATCACAAAAACACTTGCCAAAGACCTCAAAATTTGAAATGAAAAACCTAAATTTGATAGTGTCATCGACGGTACTTGAAACAAGACCCAGCTGATCGCAGATCACTAGAACACAGACACCGATAATTTTGACGGATTCCTTTGGTTATTATTATAGAACTTTATTATAAATGTAATACTAGAAGATACAAATGATATACCGTAAAAATATACCGTAAAAATCGGTATACTGTTGCTAGGTGTAATGAAAGATTGTTTTAACACTATGAACAATATACATACAGTATTCTATTATACTTCGAAAATAATAAAACAATGATTGCAATCTCATGTTCTTTGTGTCTCATTGAAAGAACTTTCACGTGTAATTTATGACGTTAATCAAAGTGTAATACGTGAAATAAAATAAAACAGTTGTGTTGCATGAAATTAATCGAACTACATTTTTCAAAGAAGACAATTACTGAATAAATTTTCAAACAAATGTCTTGTAGAAAAGTCATTTATAAATTCTAACTGAATACAATGTGGATTTGAATTTACGCTCATATATGCCCGAGCAATGAGTTAAAACATAGTATATCGTAAGATAGAGCTGATTAAATGAACGCAAAAGCAACTAACATAGTTACAACATGCAACTATTCAATCAGTGTCATAAGAAATTGCCTTAAAATGATAAGTCTGCATATTCAAAGGGCAGTCATGCAAAAAATGACAAAGTCGTTAGCATCTGTCAAACAGCGCCTCGACTGACCCATTTGGAATTTGTGAAATTAAATTCTGCGATTATCATGGACACGATAATAATTTAATGCAAAGTAATACAAGGTGCACTCAATTGCAGCCAAGCTATTTTAATCTCGTACGATCGCAATGGAGTTTATGTTTAAATTCATGCAATAATCAACCAGTAATATACAATACATAACTGACAAATTTTGACTGCTTTAATTACGGGGTAGATAAGGCATGTGATGGATAGTCAAAGTGAAATATTTACTGATTTATACCTGTGCGTTATAAAATAACTAAAAAAAATACTATAATTATCAATATAGATAGCCAATTTTATGAAATACGAGACATGTAATCGACAGTATATAGTTCACATTAATAATTAATTACTAAAAAATGGTACGTTTACTAAGTATTGCTATGGCAAAAAGTTTGTATATTTGAATATTAATCCGATTAATTTGAAAATGCTCAAACCGGTTTGAGTGGCCGGTTTATTTTTCAGATTATAAATGAGAAGTTAAATTATTATCATTATAAGCTTTATGAATAAATCAATCAGGGCTCTCTAAGGTCAATGCTAAATTAGTATTCGCAAGCTATTTAATTTCAGCTGTTTCAATACTAATAAACCCATAAAAATAAAATAATAAATTGGTATGTTAATATCGACAGTAAATTAAAAATCTTGTAAAAACGGCAGATGTACGGTTAATAGAGCAAAACTGTTTTCTGAATTTCGACCAAACTTCAAGGTTAATAAATTTTCTAGATAAACAAATAAAGTTACGTAATAAATTAAAATGTAACATTCACGACAGCGCAGCGGGGATAACCTTGCATAATAAAATTTGACACTAAGAATCTTCAAATACTCGCATAGTCATAGAATAAATTTTAAATGTAGGTCATAATTTATCTTATACAATATTTATTATTTATCATCGGTTGACAGACACACGTTTAATATTAATAATAATATAACAAACTACAATAACTAGTTGAAATTTATTCGCCAAAATACCCGTTTTGTTAATAGGGCATATTTGATCAGAAAGGTTGAAAGCAATAAGACGCCTGTTCAGGTCTAAACAAATATAATTTTTGAGATTAAATTGTATGTAACATCAGAAATCAATGCGCAGAAATGATGATTAGCGTAGATAAATAACCAATGGGACGCAGTAATTGGAATTGGTATCATAGAACAACAACGATAATAATGTTTTAATTATTTAATGAATTCTGTTTTTTTTTTTACAAAATAATAAAATAAATAAAAGTATTCGAGTAAACGGCGTAAATCTTGACAATAGTTAAATTTAAATTAATTGTAAAGCATAAATTGGATCATTGATATGAAAAAACCATTCTGGATGTTTTTAATAAACGCTTTATTTTTATTTAGCTGAAATCCTATCTACTAAAGCGAGTGAGAGCTTCAAATTCCACTATAGCTGTTGAGAAAAACATTTCAAAAAATTGGTTAATTTACAAATAACCACAGTTTGAACTGTGAGTTAAAAAAAAAACTTTGATTACACGTTATTTGATAGAAATTAAATGGCTATATTACATTTGCTAACACATATACAGACAATGCCATAAAAATAATACATTTAGTATTGGGTTTGTAAGCACAGCACTTTTTTGTAATGTTCTCAAAACTTTATTTTATTTTAAAATCCAAATCAGGGTCATGAATTCAAGAGTCGTTTTCATGATTTATTAAAATTCGGTAAAGTCTAAGGCGTCAGAAATTTGCTACTTGACTATTTATATGCATAAGAATTTTATGATACAAACAAGTGTTAGTGTGTCAATATTTACATAGTTAATCTGAAAATATAATAATGCATGTTTGCTACATATTAAAAACATTTTTCGGTAGCTATATGTATTGAAAATGCGTTTACTCATCGAAGTGGTCAGTGAAATAGTGACTGTGATGGAATTACGCTATTAATGTTATAGAATTTTTAACATCGAGGTCGTATTTTCAAAACGATTCGACAAAACTAGTCGAGCGAAATCTTTTTACATTAAATTGAATAGAATCAATAAGTGTATTTTAAGCACAGTAATAATTTAAGTAGTCGTACCACAAATTATGTACCCAAAGAAGACTCAAAACCGCAGAGTTCGCCAGAAGTGGCCTGACAATAATAATTACAATAAAATCACAGCCAGTAGCTGAACCAAAACCGCAATGTGACCTCACGGTGTACTTTATTTACCAGCGCGACGCGCCGTACATAAAACATACATTTAGTGAGGGTGAATCAAATGCGTAATCCGAGACCAATATTGCTTCCACGCAGACAGAATAAGAATTAGGAAATATTGAAAAATGGTGAATCAACCGTGTTGATTGGTTTACAGCATCTGTACAGAATAAATAAACTACACGAAAACACAACACATGGAAATTTGTACGAACCGGAAGGTGACAATAAAATGTCTCATTTATAACACAGCGATAAAAAAAAACCCCTACTCAAAAGGTCACGAAGCTTATTATTGGACCCCCAGCTAGGATTTTAATATTTCATTAAATGTTATTTTTGTATATTAAAATGTGTATTCCCGACATGGTTATTTAAAGAGTTTTGAGTAAATATCAAATGAAATTCAAACATTTCACAGATTGACATGTTTGCAATACACTAAATAAACTGAATGAATTATAAAATATTTTCTTCATTGACATAATTGCTTGCTACACAGAAAACATATTCAATCGACATTTTTACTTCATTCACAAACGCTGAAACGCGTGTTCTACGTCATCATACGCGGTGTCATAGGTTTGACACAAACGCATTGAAAGTACTCACATTACGCGACGTCAGTTACGCCCGGTATGTCGCCGACCTTAAACACCGAGAGTCATGTTTCAATTACAGTGGATCTACAAAGGATATAATCATGGATTCTGATATTGCTATCCAGGAGAAAAAGACACGCTAAAAATATGTATAATTTACACACATAAATTTTGATGAAAATGTTAGTAAATTATGCATACATTTGTACTCGAAACTGCATATATTTATATTTTAAGCCATTACTTATGACTTTTAATGCTTGCATTCGTGCACGCTACGCTGGAAAAATATCACTGGTACTGTGGGCTTTTGAACGATGACAATAATATTATCATTATTATGTGATTGCGGCTTGACCTCACGCATTTGTTATTTATTATGGCGCACGACTCGTCCGAGACATGAGTGCTAATAAGAAACTAAATATTACAAGTAATATGTTATTTTCCTTGATACCGATTGAGAGTGGAATGCAAAAAATATATACGCGGTAACCTTAATTACTTACAATTTAGGAAATCGAGTTAAATAATGCCGGACCAATTATTTTAAATTTAAAGCCATGATGTAATAGCTTAAAAGACGCTTATCAATGAGTTATTAGAATATTAAATTGGACAGATCGCTGGATGTTAAATTTATTACCTGTGGGATTTACCCTTACATAGTTATTTGGTTTGTGATTTTATCTACCCTACTCCTACGTCTAGAAAGAAAATTCCGTGAAAATAAATGGATCTTGTAAAATTAGTAAAATGTTATATATTTTATAGTGGTTAAGTAAACCGATAAGACATAACGTCGGTAATTTTCTACAACCTCTATCTCAAAAAGTACCAAGTTTTCAAGAGACATAAATTAACTTAATTCTACTGCTATAGCTATCGCTTTATATTGCTAAAAACACCACTGGGGTGGTTTTATCCTCAATATATGAGAAAGTAAAGACGTTTCCATCCATGTAATCTTCTTCATGCTAAACTAGCTCATTACTATATTATTTTTTTCCTAAGTTTTTGTATTATGTTAAAAAGGGCTTGAAATATATTTTATTGGGTATATGAGTTGAAGGACTATGTGCGTATCAAAATTCTGAATTCATTACATCAAACAACTCAAAGTTGAGATACGTGCTTGTAGAAAGTCAACGACGATGTGCATCTTAGGTCATTTTTTTTTGAAATAATAAAATAGAAAACAATATTTAGTAGTTAATTGCAACTTTTCCAATTACCATTTCATTTTTTACACAAATAAATCAATATGGTCTACACATAACAGCTTAAAACGAGTTATATATAATATTTTCGCTACTCCGATAATACCATAGACTCGTATTATTAAAAACTAGGAATATGACACACCTGGTGAGTGTGACCGGTCAACGTTCGCTCTACACTCACACAGCATGCATCGTGCGCAATTTAAACATTGTGATACTGCGTTGCAGACATACAGATAAATCAAGACAAATATATCTTATATTATCAATCCGTAAACTTAATATATAATAGTTAACGGCCAATCAATCTAGAAAGACGAATATGTACGACGTATATTTGTTTGATTATTCTGAAATGTATTGCTAAAGTATGTCAATTCATATAACCTATTTCGCAAAAAGTCTAGCTTGTTACACCTAAATTAATGATACACAATAGTAATGGCGAAATCTATTATTGTGAACAGGCAGTAAAAAGTTGCCATTGTGATTTGTCTAGAATCTAGAGTATATGTATACCTCTCCGGAGATTAGAGTTGATCACAGTTCTGTTATTAATTCGCGGTTTCCAGTGAGAAACACGTGCTATTATAATCGATCGAAAGTTAAATTTTGAGATCAGTTATTGACCAACTTTTGCATGTAAGTAGACATTATGCAATAACATCGCTCATACAAATCGAACAACAATGGCAGATGAAATTATTACGAGCTTTTAGAAGGTCAACTATTAGAAGAGGTGAACATATGAGAATAATAGGCATTGTCAAAATCGTGCTCAATGGCTCGGAGCGATCATCAAAGGGCAAATCGATTCACCCTTGAGATATTAGGTTATCTGGCAATTAATTCATATTTTATCATGATTTAAAAACAAAACAAATAATACACGTTTCTACGCGTTTTTTATCAACCACGTACACCTCACATACCGTAGATATAGTTATCAATACAAATACGAAATATTGCAAGAAATACTTAATTAAGAAGCAGATGTATATAAAAAAATATATTAGTTCAACAATTATATCGGTGATTTTAGCTGAATCGTTAAACTATTAGCCAGTGAAGTAAGTCACTAGCGGGGCAATGACTTTTAGTCGAAATATTTTGAGAACCAATTTAAATAATATAGTTTAAATGGTGGGATGATCGGAAAAAAAGAAGTACAAAATACTGTTATTTTGAATAAAATTAATAATACAAATATCATAAAAAATATAATAGGGGATCAAATAGACTCGTTATGGAGTTAATTTCAGTAAATTATTTTTACGAGAACTGCATGTTACTCAGTTGCTCAACCTTTTCTTCTAGAAGAGTAGTAATCAGGGCTTGTCGGTTTTCAAAAACTGGTTGTTAAGCAAAACTTGTGACATTCTAACACATATGTTTTTAAGTTGATAGCCCGGTTTCTAATACATGAACTCATTCTCTATTAACATTGATTAAAAACGTTATTATTTATAAAATAAACTGTCAAAATACAAATATAACGAGTTGAAATATGTAGTTTAATAATAATCAGTTAGTGAATGCGTTAAAAACATTACATATAGATTTATTTTGAAAATAGTGTGCATTATGTGCATTATCACGAGTACATCCATCAAACTCAAAAAAACTGAAGTCCGAATTTCACATGTATCATACATACAAACTATTTGATGCCCTAAAACTATCCGACCTACTTCATTACACTCATCGAAAGTGTATGTATTATTTATTTCAGAAAATTTCGATTAAAAAAAATACTTTTCTTAGTAATAGATTAGTGGACGTCTTGTGTTTTCTAAAAAAACATATTTTCCTAGTAATATAATAACAAAGAATCGATGTTTGAAATTTTTGACCATTTTCTTGCTACTTTAATTAACTTATCCTTTTTTTGTAAAACTTCGAAAATCGGGTAAAACCGGTTTCTAGGAAAAATTCGAAAGAATGTTTTGACTATATTATTACTTTGATAAGCTACTAGTAGTGTTAGAATGATTGTGCTACGACAGGACTAGTTGTTAGTTTACCATTCTCAAAACGTCCCGTTTTTATGCTAGGATGGGTAGGAAGATCTTGATGGACTGTGGACTGATGGATGACTGTGGTCGAGGACTCAGATCACAGTCACCCATGCCTCTGAACAGAATTCAATAAATTGATTGAATAATAAAATTATTCAACTGTCCGTACTGAGAAATATAATACTGTAAAAAAAGTCACTCGAAATCGGCTCTATGGGCAAATACATACGATAAATAATGTCCTGTAAAGATTATTGTACAATTATATTTCAAAACTGAAGCATCGAAGAGGGTTCCGAAGTTTTTCCTAAAAATTTGGTTGCTGGGTACGGCTTTTAGATTAACGCGAGTCCAAAATATTTTTCGAGTTTTTCAATGTGATGGAACAGCGTGATTAATATTATCTGGTGTGTACTTTGGAGGCTTTAAGCACAAAGCGAACAATTAAACGTAGTCTCTCTCACGTATGATAATGATAAGGCCACAGCGAACGAGCCGACCCAGCGGAGACCATGTCGAGCCGTCAGCGTCGAAGGCTTTCGGAGCCGGCCTCCGCGCCGCCTTAAGATAACAACAATGTGAATCTTTCGCAATGATGGCGATCGAGCACAGCATTGATACCGCGGCACACCGTTATTTCGTAACAACATGCGCCCCTTCTCTTTTAGGCGCACAAAACAAAAGGTAAACAAACAAACGAATGCGGCTTACGGGGGCCAAGGGCTCGTATGCGGCGCCGATGCCGGATGTGGGTCAAGCGGGATGGTAAGGCACATCTATTGTAGATTAAAAAGATTTAATAACCATCATACGAAGACCTCGTCCTATAAAAAAATGTCAATAAGA
Organism: Himalopsyche anomala; assembly: GCA_031772345.1. Taxonomy (NCBI): domain Eukaryota; kingdom Metazoa; phylum Arthropoda; class Insecta; order Trichoptera; family Rhyacophilidae; genus Himalopsyche; species Himalopsyche anomala. The sequence continues at coordinate 19,398,894 of CM062822.1, read as the reverse complement.
ATTCCACATGTTATATGAATTTAAAAAATCGGAAAACTAACATGATATGACGATGCTGTTCGAACAAATTCAAGTAGAGTTTTGTGTACTAGAAGAGTTATACTGTCTTTATTTCACACAAAGAAAGATTTTGATCGCTCAAAGAAATTACAAATTTCATCTAAGTATTTTTACAGAAAGTCAAAACTTAAATATTCTGGTAACTTTATTATATGTTTTATCAACTCCAAGTGATTTCGAAAAACTTTCAATTTCCAAATCAAAAGTACATTTATAATACAGTATTTATACTTTCAAAGCAGCTAGTACAGTAATATCACCGATAGAATTGACTGTTTCTTTCAATTTACATTCGATTATTTGAATTATCTTTCCTTCAAAAAATAAATCATGGGGAGTCGTATTCTGAATTAATGGCGGTATTATATTTTTAACTAATTAAATTATACCTATAAGATAGCAACAGTGACGTACATACCAAACAGTTTGGTTCTTTAAATCATTTACTTACTGCAATGTCTTATGTACGGATTTAATGAGACATCAACGCTACGGCACTAATCAAACCCGGGGGTGGGTAGATGGGTGGACCAATCTTTAAGTATTTATTCTTTATTCGGCTATATAAGACACTCACTGTTTGTGAATAAGTTCAGAAGTATACTAATTTTAAGGAATGGCGAAAAGAAAATATTAGACATATTCAGATAATGTGTTGTGTAAAATTATGCGTGGCCATCCCAGCTAATGCGTACATTTTTTTTTGCAAAATATATCTTCACAAATTAAGGAGTTATAATACATAATCTGTGATGACTAGGGTATCCAATCCCAGGATCCCGAAATCCTGACATTCCGTTCAATTCTGTGATCCCGAAATCCTGGGATTGCAACAGTTACTAATTCCGGGATGAAATGAAACATGGAAGAGCAAAAAAAAAAAGTGTCGCGCTGTTGATTTGGGAAAATCCGTAAATTCCTGGAATTTGAAATCGACATGAAAAATCGCAGGATTTCAAAATCAACGACCAAAAATTTTCTCAATTCCGAATTCCAATGTATACACGATTCTATGTTGAATATTCAATCCTGGGATCCCGGGATTGAAAAATTGCCATTCCGAAACCCCGGGATTGGATACCCTAGTGACGACCAGTGAAAAAGAGTTTTCAGATATTCTTATATAATATGAATAAAGTACCACCGTAAGTATTATGTTTAAAAACTCTGAATGGCTCTAGTAATGGATAAAATATTTTAGATATTTCTTTAGAAATCGATCGTACAACAGAAGTATCAAATTAAGCATGTAAATAGCCAATACACAAAGAATAAAAAAATCAATGAAACACTAGAAGCAATAAGAAATAATTACAATAAAAGAAAAAAAAATGACACGACTTCCACTCGATAAATATTAATGAACACTTGAAATATCTTCGATACATCAATTCAAATTGAAGTCCTCGCAATCAAATGTAATCAATAGGTACGTCGCACGACTGACATCGCTCGATGCATCTTCACTTTGTATTCAAAGTTGCTTTTATATTATTTTGATGCATATTCAGACGTTTGTTGCAGTGGTCAATGTGTTGCATAAGAATGCTGCATTTAACAGTGACATTGACACAAATGCCCTGCAAGGTCGCCGAACTCTGACCCCATCGCTAGCATATACAAGCAAATTATCATAAACTCTAAAATGAGTTATATTAACGGCCGACAGACCGAATCAATCAAACACGAAATAGTCGTAAATTTTATAAGTGCTTACTTATCTGGGTGAACTAACATGGTAAAAAAACAATAAAGTACACAGAAAATGTAAATAACTTCGTAACAAAATAAATAAGCTTTTTTTATACTGATCATAAATATAGTAAGTAAGGTTAATTGCCAAACAGTCAAAGGTTAACATAAACTTTATATTAAAGTAATCGCAGTAAGATTGAAAGCTTCTTACACTAACACTTAAGTAAAGCACAGCTACGGTATATGACAATTACATTTTTATATTATTCAATAAATTAATATTTCATTAAATTGTAATTAGCGAATATTTTAAAATTCAATGCGCGATTTCCTATATTTTTCAGTAAACTTAATACTACGTCCACGTCATAATATTCAGTTGGTGAGGTATTACGGGACAGTATACATATAATGATTTTTAATCCAATTAAAAAGACACTCTTTTTATTGTTATCTTTGATAAAACGCAGTTTCTGATGTATTACTAAAGTCAATAATTTTTTTATCACGACTATAGTTACACAATGCACTGAATAAAAATGGTTACATCAATTATTATTGGTGAAGATTTATTAACTCGTCCAATCAATACATATTTGTAGTTACTTTGAACATTTATTTTATAAACTGAGTTCAAATTAAAATGTACGTTAAACAGTAAAATTATACAGCGGAATTTTCATTGATTTTTGTTGAATGGCCTACCGCAATAGAGATCATTAAATTTGGCAGACTTCCAACGAAAAGAATAGAAGGCACACGCTAAAGTCATAAAAAAGTCAGGGACGGTTACTATTTTTGGAAACAGTCATTTATTCGAGTGTCGCAACACTTAGCACTTTGTCTCCTTCCGTTATGATTAAGAATGCAAATTGGCTGTTTATCGGTGCGGCCGAAATGCCATTGATAACATCGAAGTCGCGCATCGGTTTTTAATTGACCGCCAATGGTAAATCGGTGTTAAGAGATGTTATTGGAAATGTGACAAAACACGTCGCTCGCCGCAAATTTTGCGACATAATCGAGGTTGGCAAAACGAAGATGTCATTCACATTTGGGTGACAAATTAAAACCGCCAATGGTAGTTAAATCTCATAAATAAATTATTTATTATGTGGAAGTGTGTGATAAAAAAAAGCATACATATTCATCGTTTACAATAATGATAATTTAGTAGCACAAAATCGCAAAGAGATCAATAGAATCATTATGAGCAAATCTATAGACAATAATATACGGCAAGAAAGTTTAAATACTGATCGTTTAAATGTAAATCATACCATAGCATTACAATGCCTAGGCGTTTGATGATTTAGATAAACACTTCGTAACGTATAATCATAAATTTATTGTATGGGCAATGAGTACGACTCTCATAGAAAGGATATCAATTTTAATAATAGGGCAATTTAAGAAACAACATAGTATTAGAATGTTTTGACATAATATAACTATCTTACTTTGAAATATGATATACATACAATGCAGGCGTGATATATGTATTTTACAATCTGGTTTAAAACATGAAAATATAATTGAAATAAGGTAAGAAAAAAATGAAGTATTTAGTTACGAAATAGCTTATCAACTATAAAATAAAATTGACCTATTGATTGAAATCGTCAGAAATTATAAAAAATGCGACAGAAACGTTATATTTTTTAATGATATTTTATACTTGTAACTAAAATTAATAATCAAATAGAGATCGAGATCGAGATAAGGATAATCATAATTACATAAAAAATCAATCACTAATTGTGACAAAATAATATTTAGTTACTGCTGGTAGTTAAATTATCTTAATTTCAAATTTGAATCGTTCAAATTTAGTACATTTCCATGTGTTTTGTCAATAACGATTCGGGTTTAATCTTTCGGCATATTTATTGCATTCAAGTTATCATAAGTTTATATAAACTTGAGTTGAGTGAAAAAACGCAAGGAAATATACAAAATTCGAACGATTTAAATTTTATATTGAAATTCCACCAAGCATTTTCAGCCGAAATGATTTTAATTGTATTCGAAGTCAATATAAATTTAAACCGTCCTTTGACAAATTATACTACTAAAATATTCACATACCGAGGGAAAACTGGTCATTTTGTTAACTAATAATTCTCGAAATTTTGAAACATATCTATTCTTATCGTGTCTTTCTACTACAGATAAACAGTTAACAATACTATATTCGTTTATGTTTGTTTATATCACTGTACCTCTCGGTGTTGAGATCGCAGGTGTCTACGAAGCAGGTACAACGATATATTTTTGACTGTGAGTTGTGACAGGTTACATCATAAACATGTATGTGATGATGATGCCTACGTTATTATATTTTCAATCAACACACATTGGCAAACTTACGGTACCTGGTGACCACAAAAGTCTTTATAACCATCAACGAATTGATTCGCATTTTACAATTATATTTTCTGTTGTATCAAGGCAGTGCAGATAAAATTTGGATATCTACATTGAATTTAAACTACTCTCATTCCTGTCAAAGCAATATATCCATTTAAAGAATTGATTTTTAAAGTTTTGCTATTTAATGTAATGCGGAGAATGTGTTTTTTTTAAACGAAGAAGTTTTTTTAAATAATGATAATAAAATAACCAAATAATAGAAATGCCTAGCAATCAACAGTCATGACTTATTAACACGAAGACTAATCTTAATCTAATTTTGAACGAAATATAATGAACATTACGTTTGAAAATTGAAAAAACTTACTTATGACTGATATAATCACAGACGAAAAATATTGGAGGTTGCTGAGTTGCAAAAAGTATCAAACTGCTTTGCTGCGAAACGGTGTCAATGCCGGTTAAAAGAAAATAATAGTTAAATATTACAGTTCTTTCTGGGAACGGAACATTGCGAATTTTTAAGTATCATTTTATATGTATTAAGTGCTTAATAGTCGGTCGACTGGTAATTTTATTTATTCAACGAATTTCTATTACAGCTTAAAAAATATGGCAAGTTTATTGAACACTTACAACTATAAAATATTACATTTAGTTTTCAATTCCGATTTACATATTAATAAAATCCGAACAGCTTTGTGGTGCAACCCATGCACCACAAAGTTTCATATGTTGATTTTTCCTTTAGCAAAATCAATATTTGATACGTCGCCGTAGAAAGATTCTACTGACAGTCAGGAAACTTGTTAACACTATCTGAAAGGGGAAAAGTAAATTACAACATGTCATAAAAAAATTACCACGTTTATACCGACACGGTTAAAAAATAAAAGGTCATCGTGTAGCAAATAAAAGAATGAATTTTAATCGAGGAATTAATAACCAAAAACAGATTGCAACCATATACATACAATATTTTACAAAACATTATCATTACGTACATTAACAAAAATATGCAGTATTTTGACACAACTAATTGCGAGACGTCCGTTTGTACATGATTTTGCCTGATACTCGATGCATTAATTATAATAATCGAGGAGTTGATGAAACAAGGAAATACAGAATTAGCGTTTTGCAGGTTGTTGCCTAGTCATTGCGTACATTCAGCATATTTGTATCATCAAATGAATAGCAAACAACAATCTAAAGGAGTATACATCGACATTCGACAACATAAAAAGTGTTTAGTAAAGTACCGTTTTAACGAGTAACGCACTCAAAATATTAATACCAGTAACGATTTTATTGATCATTGATTTACTATAAAAAATGTGTTTTATAAGTATCTGGATTAAAATTATTATATTAATATTAAATATTCATTAATTTCGGCGTTGTATTCTCAGTGATTGTTTTTTATTATATTTTAGATGTATGAAAAATACTTTATTTCGTACATGTTTAAACCATGTTATTTATAATAAATAAAATCGGCGGATTAAAGCAAATTAATACGATTGATTGCAATATATATCCCTGCTATTTACAGAATACAAGACAGATTTATTTGTTTCCAGAGATACAGCGAATACATTTATTTAATTTCAATATAAAAATAAAAAAATCTTAGTATCATAATCATTTTCACTTGTCACGACATTGTAAGAACTATTATTAGTGTGAGTATTTAATTTAACGCAGTGGTTTAATATAAGTAGCAAAAAGTAATAATTCATATTTTTTTAAAATATCACACAGATCAGGATATCTATTGAATGAATCGATTAATTTAAATAAGTTGATAATATTCGCGGTGTGCGAAACTGTACCTGAACTAAAATAAATAATGCGGAATTAGTAAAGATATTTTAATAAAGTTAATTTCATTTAAAAAATCGTACTAAAAATATGATTTGCTCACGAGCTCACGTGTAACCAAAGTTTGTTTTGCAAATTTTCCCACAACATATGGTAAATATTCATATAATTTCTATTTCAATAGGGTAAAATATCAAGGTATTTCAGTTCTACAGTTTTTAAAAAGTTAAAGGTTGATAGCTATTTCGGCTTACGCCATCGTCAGAACTATAGTTCTGACGATGGCGTAAGCCGAAATAGCTATCAACCTTTAACTTTTTAAAAACTGTAGAACTGAAATACCTTGATATTTTACCCTATTAAAATGGAGTTCTACCAAGTAAATGCCAAATCAATAAATAATTTCTATTTCTGTCATTTAGTTGAAAATATTGCTTACACATATATGTATATTGTGCATATTTTGATATGTTTAATATTGTCAAACGAAAAAGCAATTCTATTCATTGACAGTTTACTCAATTCGAATATTGAAATATGTCATTTTTATATTTCAATCGAATAGTATAAATTGGTAATTAATTAATGATTTCATCAAAGACCAAACAGTCTCCGTATCAGTGGTCTCCCTATATTACCGAGAGTTTTGCTGAAGGTGCCATCAGCCGGGCGCCAGCATTTTCGTCGTGCTTTTTTTTTGCACCACGGGGTCAGTCACTAAACGCTTACCGTAGCGTCAGGTCACTATCAATAAAATAATTACATAATGCTGCAATTCTCGAAACGGCATTCGATCGCGACGCACTCACACTGCGTTCAGTTGGCTTAATTGATAAAAGTTTAGGCGAAAATAAATACCGCCGAACGTCTTTTCTAGCCCATTGTCAAAACGAACAATTTTCCCGCTAAGAAATCTAGTGAATAATCGTCTCCATTTTACTATCTATTCCAAACAATATCAAGTACTGAATAAGATATTTGTATGTATTGCAGTGATAGACTTGAGAGACGTTATTATTATATAAACAAACAGTGCTTTGTGATAGTGGTGAAATATTTGAACGCATAGACAAGAAAAAAACATCAACGTAAGTACAATTAAAAATTAAAAAATAAAATCAACAGCATTTATCACTCACCGTGAGTAGGTAAACTAAAGTTTTTTTTTTATAAAATATTTTGATAAATTAAGCATCTGTTTTTGTGATTTTTTGCACGAGATGATTTACGAATTGCTATAGACATAGCTATTTCAATGAGTTATTTGACAGCGCAAAAAGCGGTCAGCTGATATAAGTAAAACATGGTATTTACCATACATGAATATCAGAAGCACGACATGTTCAAGCACGTGTAGGAGGAGCTTTTTAAGCGCTGCTGAATATTACATGAAGATCGAGTAAGGTATAATTATAACGACGCTTGAATTGGCGAGCCTGCGGTTTACTTTAGCGTAATATGAAATATGGGAAGAATTTATTAAACATATCGAATACAAGTAGGTTAAGGTAATATATCAAAGCAAAAATAGAATGAAAATTTCGTCAAAGATGCACTGTAGTTTTCTTACAAATTACAACAGCGATGACAAAAGTATAATTATTACGAACGGTATAATCTGAAAATGTTGTGATTTTTTTTACGTTCGGTTTCAATATGATTGTAATGTTTAATGAAAATATAAGTACAACATATTTCAAATTGTATTCATCTATAACATGGGTGTCCAACCGGTAGATCGCGATCGACCGGTCGATAACCAAAGCAAAATTTGGTCGATCCCGAAGGCTTCTGTGAATTTCGAAAAAATATAAAATTTAAATATAAAATAAACAAAAATACTAAAATGTAATTATTTTGTAAGCACATACCTATCTAATGATATGTATTTCGCATTTAAAATAAGCATTTTTAAGTTTTAAGAAGGGAAAAAAGACTACTAAATAAAATATCTTACAAGAATTATGTTAGAAGTCGATCGCGAGAAAACTTAAGATTGAAAAGTCGATCCCAGGGCAAAAAAGGTTGGACACTCTTGATCTATAACATAGATTCCCAACCTTTTCGAGTGGCGATCCCTTTTTATAAAAGCCATGTAACCCGCAACCCCGATACAACTGAAAAAGGTATTTTTAATAAGGTAATTTTAGTTCACCGTAGTAATGATCAGCGTGACTCGTTTTTTTAGCTTTTTCACGGATTTGCCACAAAATTGTCCGAGATAATAATAATGTATAAGTTGGCGACCCACATGACGGGAACCCGTGATCTATAAGGAAACTATCAATTAATTAATTTTATTGTATACATGATACAATATAATATATAGGTGTAAATCTTTGAAAATACGAAATTTATTTTGTAAACAATTGATATATACAATAAACTGGATTCTGTGTTTATTCGAATTGCACTAAATCTACATATTTATACAAAAATAAACAGTGTCTATCGGTTATAATATAAATTAACATTACTCGTACAGATTTGAATACGTAGACTTAGTACCACTAAAAAATGTTTTATCTACTATCTATGTACATGTGTATGTGTACCTGTCTTTCTTAACTTTTCCGGTTCTAAGCTCAAGAAATGCGACCCCAATACCCACATTTTCTTAAATATCTATTTTAATATGGGTGATACAATGTTTATAATTAAGGTATTCTTATATCATAGTTTTTTGGACCTTTTGTAGTTTATATAAATACGATAAGATAAGAGATAAGCGCCCGCTTATCAGCGATCGTTGGTAAGATAACTAGACTGAAGCGCGCCAGTCGCGCATTGACATTGGCATTGGAACGACGTATATTTTACGCGCAACTTAAAATATGATTATTTATTAAAAAACCAAGGATTTTTATAAAAAAAATGTATGCGGAATGATGCAGAGAGATATTTTAAAGCCCGTAGACTATTTATTTTTTTGAAATTCATAAGAATAAGGCCAATAATGAGGAAACCACTGGGGTCAAAAATGACCCCCATCGCCAGAGACGTATTTTTCTAGTCTCCGAGCCGCGAGAGTTAAACGAGTATTTAAAAATATTCTCAGTTCTTTTAATAATATTCCAGTAAATCAAGAAAATAAAACATTCACTTCAAGATCTTTAATTGATTCGATACATTTAAATTAAATGGCAAACGTACCTATGAAGTACGGTAAAACATTAACTCACGTGTTTGTGACATGTGATTAAATGAACGATCAACTCATTTACGGTAAATGTGAAGTTAAAAAACGATAAAACATTGCCAATCAAAATCGCCGATCGCTGTTGCTGACCACGTATGAATTATGTGGCCACATGCTAATCGCGAACATAAATTATATCTAGCAATTCCTAAAGATAATAATGAAAAGAAGTTAGTTACCAACTTACCAGTTATTAATTCAGGAATAAGTGCGATGGTATTTAATTTGTTTGCTTCTTTTTTCTATAGGTACATATAAACGAATGAATCTTTTTAAAAAATCTGAAAAATGTCACGATTGCGCCACGGTCTACGACTATAATAATGTATGTATTTATAGGGTTCTAGGATTAAGCCGGATAAGAAAAAACCATACACGGATGAAATGGATTAAGCCGTACATGGAAAAAATCGGACCCATACAAAAGCGTATAGTAAATGTTCTATTTCTTGCAATTTATACGTGATAAACAAAAATATTGTCTGTGTATATGGCGCAGAGGTTAGCGTCGTGGGCTTCCACGCCAGACCTCACGGGTTTGGGTCCCAGCACGAACAGTATTTTTCGATCGATTTCCATTTGAAGGCATGGGTGTTTGTGATGTCCCTTCCACCATTTCCGATCCTCTAACAAACCGGGCGTAGCGAGAGTGATTAGTTTATTATTAATTCTATCCCAGCCTTATCCTTCTATCCCTACTACTCTATTTGAAAAAAAAGAGGTTGAGCGACTGAGTAACAAACAGTTCTTGTAGAAAAAAAACTGTTAAGATACCTCCATTAGGAGGCCATATGCTCCACATTGGGAGCGGACAAAAAATGGATAAAAAATGTAAAAAATTGGGGTAAGATGGTCGGTCATAGCGAAAATATATAGTTAACAGAAGAAATAAAAATGCCTTTTTTATGTACAATTTTACAAAAATATTTTTTCATTATACATATTAACGAACACATGTACTAAGTTTAATATTAAGAATATAATAATATTAGAGAATAACTAATAGAAATATAAAACTATTATAAATGAGAATATTTATTTTTCTATGTACCGTTTTTTTCCATGTCCGCTTTTTCCCTTGTACGCTTTTTCATATGTAAGATATAAAGGTTATTTTAATTTATATACCCAAATATTACGCATTTTTTTCATCACATATAATGGGATATATTATACATAAGATAAAATACTTAATCATAATCAAGTACATTGGATAGTGGTGAATGGTAATCATTTAACACTAAGATACATAAATGATGGAGAAAAGAAAGAAAAATAAGTATTAGTCTGAGGCGTTTGGCATTGACCGTGTTATATTTATATGTGTTGCTTTCGACGTGGATTCTTTCGATGCTTACTGTTGGAAAAATGTAAAGTGTGAATATTCATGTAACGTTTTAATAGAAACGAGTAAATCAAGGAATTATAATAATTAATCTGGATCGAATAATAATATTATGATAGACATTCAATGAGTACGTGACCACTAGAGCAATAAATCTAAAAATATAAATAGCCAACGACGGGTGAGTTCCGTGATACAAGAATATTTTAATACTTAATTAAACCAGCGTAGGCGTTAATTAGGTTTAAGCTCGAATTTACAAAAGTATTATTTGCCACACGCACCCAAGTGAAATTTTATTACATTGGTCAAAAATCACAAAAAGAGACTTTATTCAAATTAGTTAATATTTTCTGATAGCCCTAATCCATGTGTGACATGAAATAAACATAACGAATTCCGATACTTACTTACACCTAACGCGTATGGATTGCAATATGTACCGGTATTACCGAACCCGAAATTTCGGTATTCGTGACGATTTTTACAATGCAAATAAAAACGAAAAAATACCGGTATTTTGGTTTTAAAAATTAACAAAAAACGAATTTTGAATTTTAAAAAACCATCACACATAATTTAATAAAATTGTTCGAGATGAATTGAAATGATTTAAATCTGCCAAGAGTTGTATTAATATTGACAGATTTTAGAATTGATGAGTATTTTATTGGTGGTGTATTGTTATTTTAAGAAAACGTTATTTATGAAAAACACCCGTTTACGTTTATGATATATTTTACAATGGCGGTATTTTACATGAAATTTTTAAATGTCAAAATACCGATATTGATTTACTCGCCTATTATTGCGATCGCAATTGGCAGTAGGATTTTTTTGCGATATCGGTATTGATACATTCGTCCGGTATTGCAATCCCAGGCCGCACTGATTTCTTTCAACAATTTACATATTCTTTGATCAAACTTCGATAGAAGAAAGCATCGAAAAGTCTGATGTACCGCGAGTAAAAAAGGGATTTGCATTAATCGATACATATATAGTGGTTACCATATTGGATTAACTAAGATTAAAATATAAAACAATCGTCAGTGCTAATTTTAAACTTATCTCGCAGATATCATTGTTTTTTGGATGCTATAATGTGAGTTGCAAACAAAAACTGTTATAAATATTAAAGTATGTATATGTGTGGTTTTGAACTACAAATTTATTATTCTTAATACTTTTTTATGCATCAGTAGGATTTTTTAAAAAATATTTTCATCGAAGTTAAACTGAGGCATTTGTATTGATATAAAATTGAACATAACGAAAACAATCGTTTACAAAGCACGCGTAAAAAAATATTGATGATAAATATATGGCAACATTCGATAATTGAAGTATTGGCAAATATGAAACGGCAATTCAATAAATCAACACTAATCTTCATTGACAAACATAATGTTAATACTTACATTCATGATATAAAAAGAATGGATTACAGAACGTTATTAACATTGAAATACGAGTTAAAAATTATCGTTATTCCCCATGATCACGCTCATAAGATACTTAAATAATAAAAGTGACATCACTATTGATGCATAAAATAGACGAAACTAAAGGCATCTTCGCATAAAGCTATTATTTGTGTAGGGAAAACACAAAAGTCTATTTTTTAAAAGTAATCTCAATGCATCATTATTGATATTTTTTTGTATTATTGTAAAATCCCAATAAAAACCATAATACGAGAACACGAAATGTATCGAAAAAATTAATCTTATTTTAGATATTATATATTTAGAATGGATATCTATAAATAGGTATGTATATAAAATCACTTTTTTGTAAGTGCAAAAAATATATTGATTATAAATATGCTATTAAAACAATGGATTTACATAAGTGCATTCGTGCACATAATACGTATTAATACATTGAAAACGTACGCAAAAAAAAAACGGTTTTTTTTAAGACCGATACTTCTATTATTTTAACAAAAAATATTTATACTGTTAGAACTGATTATATATTTTTAATATTTTGCTGTTAGGTAAAATAACAGTACGAATCTTCGCGCAGATATTGTATTAATAACTTATATATGTGAGTGTACATGGTAATATATTTTATATGAAGAATAAAAAATAGTGAAATATTACCACCTATAATTGTTGCAGTTATTAATTGCCGCTGACTGCTATCTGCTTGACTAAGGGATTAAATATTTTCTCGAGGTTGACGGGTCAAAAAGTCAAGGAAAGATCTGAAAATGTAGATTCAATGCATTTAAAAAGGAAAGTTTAAAACCACTAAGAAAAAAATGGTAAAATAATATTCAAAAAATTAAAAACATGAACCAAAAGTTATGATAGAGATATCTGTTGCATTTTCAAATGGTACTAATTTATAGTATTAAAAACATTTGTGTGAGAAAACGTGATTAAGTAGCTTTTGAAATTTGCGATTGTCAATCACAAGAAAAATACCCATAAAAAGAAGCATATTTCTTATTGAAGCCATGAGGCAAAAAAAGTGTACGTCGTCCATCCACAAAGGGATCGTTTTAAATGAAGATTAAGTGATCGAGTACTCAGAAGTTGGTAAATATAAATTAATAAATAACAGCTTGCGTTTTATCATTGTTTAAAATTTGATTATTGAAATGATAAATATGAAAAATAATAAAAATCGAATCGAAGCACCAGTGATTTTTTTGTTACCAGGATTTTTGTCCGTTTGCTAACGAGAGGTTTCCCAGCACGACTATACACGTTTTATTATTTCACGTACATATTCGTACATCATTACAGGGAATTATTATCGTCATTAATATCTATGGTACAAAAAATGGATTTCCCCAATATCAAAGATCATCATGTGAATGACACTTTACGGTTAAGCTGTTGAGACGTGTCTCGAAAAAAGTTTCAATCAAAAACTTTTGTATGTTTTTCATAGTCAAGCTGTTTCGTTCGAGTGAGACTAACTTGATTTTTATTACGAATTTGAAGCAAGCAATAAACTAGAAAATCATTCCACAAATTTGAGTTGAACTACTGATTACATTTTTTATAACATAATGAGCTTTGTTTTCTTATTTATCTTAATTACCTTACGCTTGAAAGAGATTAATTGATTAATAAAAATATCTACATATTCCATTTTCCCTAAAGATAGTGATGGTTACCTTAACAATTGTAATAACTAATAAGAAACAGGGTAATCATAATTTCTCAGTACAGCACTAGTTTTTTTTTTTTAAATATATTTTGATGAAAATATAATTATGTTACGTAACCTTTAGAATGTATATCAGTATTGTTAAATATATTTCGGCATTTTTAAATCGTTAAACATAAAAGGTTGATTTTCCCGTGAAAAAAATATCCATATCCTCCGGGTAATTTAATTGAAAATTATAATTACACAATATAAAAAGAAGCGTATAGCACTTAGCGTCTTTAAATAGCTCGCGATGAGAGGAATCGATTTCATAAAATCACAGGTTTGCAAAAAAAGTTATCTGAAAAAGTGGAAGAACCATACCGAGGTTCGTTTCGGAATGAGAGTCTGACCTCATCGTTGCGATTCATAGAAGTAAACTGCCAATACTTATACGAATTTTGGCCTACACAGTCGTTGGAGATAATCATTCAAAATGTATTCTAAGAAGTAATCATAGATTTTGTCTAAAATGCATTCCAGAATATTCAAGAATGAAAAAAATACACAGCTTTCACAGCAAAGTACATAACTTAAAATATAACACGTTAAAAAATATAATGGTATATTTTCGTGAGATAAAAACTACTTTATATATTTTTTAATAACATAAATCAAACCCTCTTCACAGGAACACACCAATTTATTAATCAAGCAAAATCAACCGTTAGATTTTTTTAAATAAATAACATTATAATATAAAGTGTGGTATTTAATTTAATATGCAATAAAAAATATTTACCTGTTTGACCGCTAAACTTTTTATAAGCTCGCAAGAAACTTTATACTTACGAGTAGACATTGTAAATAGGAATTGCATACAAAAAAAGTTGCGCAGTTAACTAAAAACCGCTTCAGCACGAATATATTAAAACTCGGTCACCGCAAAATTGAATATAAGGTATACCAACCTATATGTATACTATCAACAAAAAAATATAGCTTTTATTACAATTATGTATGTTTTCTCTTAGAAGATATATATTTTACACAATATCTTCTGGTACAAATTGTTCAGTAATAAATATGATAAATTGGCCGCGTGGTATGTAATATGCGTAAAATAATTACCATTATTGATTCTAGTACGTGCTTCGGAGTAATAGAGTATAGGCAGGCTTTTATAGGCCAGGAGAATAAGTTGATAATTACAGTTCTACACAAAAAAAATCTTCTTGGTATATTAACTGTAGTATTTCGTATATAAAATATCACAAATCGACGTCAGAAGTACAGCAGTAAAGGCTCGGAATTCCAATGATGTCCAATCTAGTTCAATAATAAATTTTGGTTTTATTTAAACATTCGAGATCTACGGTATCGGTTTGTAAGATATATTTTCCCCGAATATTCATTTTCAGTCATTTTTCATCACTTTTAAGATGTTTACTGTCAATACTTGGTGGAATGGCATTATAATAAAAATAATAAAACATTTTTAGTATTTTTTCCACATAAAATTTATTGGATTAGGACCGGTTTCGCTAATGGCGAGCTAAAAAGTACTAAAAATGTTTTATTGTTTTTATCATTTATAATAGCTACATTTGAGTATATTTTGTAAACCTTAATGTGCAAGAAAAAAAACGAAAATTGATTGGCTTTGTAGAACAGGTTCTACTAAACAGATATGGTAAACGTATAGCAAAAAGCTTGATACGTATATTTTTACAATATCCCTGATTAAAAAATATGCAAGCGATTATATAACAGTATACATAATTTATCGACTCGGAAAAAAAACTTACCTTTTAGCTATGTAAAAATAAAAGTTATTTACATCCGTTAATAAAGATAAATTATTGTAGATAGTTAAAATATAATAAAAGCTTATTATAACAGTATGTATTTGTAAGCTAGGAGTTCCATATTAAAATAAATAAAACGCTTAGTAAAATAAATAATATATTACTTTGTCATTTTGATATTAAAATAATGGGCAGTAAAAAACGTTTCGGTCATCTTGCGTCACATTAAATTCTTACGGTGAAATTCTGACAAAGAATGTAAGCCACAGTTTTCTGTGTATAAGTTATAAAACAAATACCTATAAAATATGTGAAATATTGAATAATTAACTACCGATGACGAGATTATGACTCTGACGATTCAGCGAACAAGGAGTTGCCAAATCCACTGGAAAGACCGCTGTTATTGGATAACACCTATCCCAAGAAATCTCATAGTGGTCAAGGTAAAAAGAGTTCGCCGTGTAATATAAATATTCACGCCCGGTTACATCTTTCGAGAGCCGATAAAGGCATTGTGTTATTTACATTTTTTTAAGTAGCAGCAAAGCGTAAACGTAAGTTAAAAAGAACAGTGAATATTAACATTTTTAATGTGTTTTGATTTTTGTATATTATGCTAAAAAACATAAATTTTAAATTGATCAACTCTTGCTGCACATACGGAATAGCGAAGAGACAAGCAGTTGACAACATTTCGACCGAAATCTTTTCTAATGTGGGATTGGTTTAAAACGAATTCACGTCGAACTTCTTACCACTAAAATATTAACATACGACCCAGCCTTTTAAAAACAGCATTAACAAAAACGGCCTTAGTCAATAATAGTAATAATAGAATGTACTTAATACAATAGAAATAATGTTTTTCGAAAAAAAATCGTCATTTATTGGCTTTTATATGTTTGAAGGTTCAATTCGGGTCGGAATAACTAAGATGTTAGAATTAGCTTTTAGTATTTTACATTTTTTACCAAGAAAAATTTTGAATGTTGGATAAAAAACATACGAATTTAGACCAGGATTATTGAATCATAATTTTTTAATAAAGTTTTTATGACCAACAAGCCACTCAGATAATAAATGTATTTCGTCAAATGTGTTATTACTATTTAATTTATGATTGATTCAAAAACACAATTAACTGTTGCTTAATAAAAAATAAAAAAATTGCCAGTGAAAACGAATATTTTTAAATGATAATCGTTTACATTTGTATCAGCCGAGTTGCCGGTTTAACAAAGAATAATGTATTGATTGAATTGACATTCACTTGGTATAACTCAATTGTAATCAAGTCAGTGACATATTAAATGAACAAACAATTATAATTCAATCACTGCTACTAAAGCCCCTAATGTAACTAATAATAAATATCAGTTTAATTGAAACTAATTTACCTTGAATAATCCCATATTTTGATATCGTTCTTAGAAACACTAAAATCATGTTTGTAAAACTATAATTTGTTATATAAATTAGGATGTTAGAGTAAATAACAGGATGTATTGTGTATCTCTTATAAGCCAGTATATATAGCTGAGTAAATGTAGGTTTATACATAGTTCTGATGAAAGAATACGCCGAAATAGTTATCAATTATTTTTAAATTGTAAGAATAATAGTGTATAAAACGTTATCAACCCCTGATTTCGCAACTAGTCAGTTGGGCGTCGGATGCGTCGCCGCGTAGCCATTGGCGAGGCTCCGCGGCGCAGAGTTGCCAACCGGTGCCGGTGGAGTGACCTCGCATTCCAACCAAGGACGTTCCCCATCCGCCGTCTTTCAATAATAAATAATTAACACACACATTCGTACATGTACGGCTATTATTTATGTTTCGGCTATAATATTAAATTTGTCATTTCTATTTTTCTATTGAACGGATTTATTTATTGATTCACATAAGCGTCAGCGTTATAATCTTAGTAAGTATTTTTTTAAACCGGTCGTGCATTTCCAAGATCTCACAGATGAGTGGTTTTCTACATCATAAAAAACAATAAACTTCATAATTATTTTTTAGTAAATCTGTTAGAAAAAAGCATTTGCCATATTTAAAAAACATTAGTACTCTCCGATTTTTTTTATATTAGGAAGGGGCTCTTATGCTTAATGTTCTAAGTTTACGAATGTGCTATAGTAAAGATAAATGTAAAAAGTGCATTTTATCTCCGTATAGAGTTCTTAAATCTAAATAAAAATGTATATCGGACCTTGCGAGCCACATAGGAATAGCAGTGAGCGTCTTCAAGTTAAGATATACATATCAAAAACGTTGCTTAGTATGGAATATTATAAATACACCGTAAATATTTTTAAATAATATTGTATATACAAATAGAAGACTTATATTATAAGCAAATTCATATAAAAAAATAGATTGTAGTATAATTCAGTAAGGAAATAGCGATGACTAAAACAATGTAACACTGTTATCATAACGCGCTATTATACAATAATCATTATAAAAAAAATACCAAAGAATGATTTTCGTGTACGATATGGTTAGAAAGTAGTCATTGTGTATTCATTCATTATAGGTAAGTAAATAGTATGGGGTATACTATTTTTTGAAATAAAGTACTTGCGGTCAACCATATTAATTTCCTTTCTAACTTCCGAAAAGCAGCCAATTAAAAAATACAAATAATAACGTAACGTAGCATATAGCTTCAAAATTGCAATAAACGGAGGAAATATATATTTTTTATGAATATGAAAAAAAAAAAATTAAAATGCTTTACAAACATTTATCTGCTATAGCACGAGTCAAGTACAGCTAGTTAGGTGTACTAACTATTGCGAACCAATTTGGCTAAATTTCTAATGTATTCATTATGCGCATTTTAAACAATATGGTGTTTTTAAAGCAACGCACCTAGATCTTCATATAGGAAGTATTCCATTGTAATCAGATTAATATTAAATACGGAACTAATTTGGATATGTACATTATATTTAAAAACAAAATCAACTTCCTAGTCAGTATTATAGAACGAAGTCATAAAACATTGCTCAATAAGTTTAGATTAAGATCGTTGCCGTTCTTAATTATAAAAAGTTATAATCAGGAAAACAAAAGAATTATTATCCAAACACACAGGATTTCAGGCGTGCACCCCGCATATTGAATTTAATCATTAATATCTACAAACAGTAGACCCAATAAAAATCACTTAACGACACTGACAAATAGCGAACAATTTCTTCAAAGCCATTCAGAGGTATTGAGCAGAGCTGAGCTTCCAGCGTCTCTATAGTGTATTAACAATGACTCATTTTTAGTCACGCACATATAATTCTCATACCTCGAATAACAACGTGAATTTTGATTGATTTATTTGAATAATTAATGAAAACATAACACAAAAATGCCATGGTTATGTAAATATTTGAGTTCAAAGGAAGGGAATGAAAAAAAACAAATCTAAAATATATGTATATTAGTATAATATACTGCATTGATGCTAAATCAATATTATCAACTTTTCATTATTAAAATCGAAAGGCTTCACACTCTCAAACAATATAGATTATTTATAGACTATTGCTAATGTATAATAATATTTAACTACAACGAGGCCTAAATTATACATAGTCTTACAACATTTGCATATTAACTTATCTGTCTCGTTATTATAGCAGCTGAGAGTGATTTAAGAAACATATAATATTTATAAACACATCTGTAATTTCTAATATCACACTATAGAATACTGGAATTGTCAATGCTATATTTCTATAATGGATAGAAACGAATCATGTATAATAAATATTTGTATTTTTAAACAATATTTACTATTGAGAGATTATAATGCAAGTAATTCAGAAGTTCCTATATTTTATGAGAGAAATTATCTCATTCAGGCGCAGTTTGGTCCGTGCTTGAGGCGCAGTATAAAATTTTAACACTCAAATGATTTCAATAAATATATAAATAAATGCCAACAACAATATATCGAATATGTAAAACGATCGGAGGATTACGCCAGAATCGTGTTTGATTTCAATCGTGAATAATCAGTGTTTGGCCGCACATGACCCGAAAATAATACAAAATATTTTGCTAACGAATAAAAGTTCCTCGTCCGGGCCCGATAATCATTCGTGGTTATCCGGCGCGCGGACCGGGCCAGTCAAAGGCCCTCGGGCCAATTCCGTGCCCATGCAGGCCTCTAGCTAGCAATAATAAATTAAAAATCAACACATTCAAATAAGTATTCAGCACATATAGGCGCCGTTTACCAAGTGATTGCAATGCGGGACGATCACCGGACCTTGGCCGAGTAGCCTGCCTCACCCCGCGATATCTTTTCACTTACGCTATTAACAATCCGACGAATCAATGTAATAAATATTATTGCACTCGGATGAGATCAGAATTTTTGACGACCGCCCAACTAAAGATATCCAAAATGAGTGGACAATGGGATCTACGTGAGCATAGACGGAAGGTCGGTGGGTCAACTCCTTTTAGGATGAATGTGTCAATTTATTATGGTTAACTCATCAGAATACATACGCAAAGCTATTAATGCTGTGAATGTGTCACCATTAAGTATATGTTAATTCACACGAAAAAAAACTTGTTTGTACTGTTTCCACATCATTTATTAAGAAAAAAAAATATCACCTGCAGTTGAAATTTTGAATAATCACTTAAAATAATAAGAAATAAAAAGTGCATCTAAGGGTATTTTCCAAAAAAGCCTAAAAATTATTGACGACACTCATCTGCTATATCATCGCATTGGGTAAAAAAGCTTATATCTGCTATTTTTTCATAAAATCACTTTTCAATGAAGTTTTATTTACATTTAAAATCTGGTTTTATCCGTAACAAAAAAAACAAAAAATTGTTAGAAATTCATTAAATATTAATGTCGAAACTTAACAAAATGTAAGATATACATACAATTTTCAATAGTATAATACTCGCAAATAATTTACTTTAAAATTAAAATATCTTTTTCATAAAACGTTACATTATGATTATATGTATGTACGAATGTAATTACAGTAGTATTTAATGTGTTGTGAAGTATCAAAGTGTGACATACTCATTTTCATTGTTTAGAAATAGTTGTAAAATTTTTATATATTTCATATTTTGTAGTAACTATGTTTTTACAAAAATTATTTTTTTTGAAATTCACAAGGATATGAAATGTTATAATTCCATCAGATTTGCATAAATTTGTGTCTAAGAATGACGGTGTCGCGCTTTCATACTTCAAATTACATATCCGTGAGGTGTAAACATGTTCTTGAATCCATTAATGGCACAACTAAGTTATCACTGCGTCATAAATAAAGAATTTACATAAAATATTTAGATGGTTAAATAAAGAAAACTACTCTTTTAATGTCTTGTCTGAAAATTTCGCTGAAAAAAATTAATAATCTGAACCGGCTGACATTTAAAACACTATCAATTAAAATTACGATTTGAAAATAATCTTATGATTAAAAAAATAAATTCCATATAACTGCTAGCACCTTGGGTTTCCAGCATTTGTGTTTATGATTCACCTTTGAAAATAATAATCTGCACTTGCGCATCCATGAACTTAGATATTATAAAGTAGGTAAACAAAATAACTTCTCATCTATAACTTGTTTAAATACACATTTGAATAATACCGAGAAAAGCTTCATAAAGTGTTGATTAAATTGGAAATATTTCAGAGGCGCCCGACTTGGTGGCGTCTTTCGGGTCAGGGGCCGCGAATCAAAGATCAGTGGACACGGAAAAGTGTTTACATATCAGTTTTTTATAGGATATTTGACAGAATGTACAAGAACGACTAAAAAGATCAAAAAAAAAAATGATTGTGTTGAAATAAAAACTTATATGCTTTACAAGAGTTATTGTAACAATTAGATGTATCAAGTCAGTATGGAGGAAGCAATTAATAACACCAAGCAGTCCGTTGATAATGCTTGACATTAGCGAAACCGGTCCTGATCTTATTAAATAAAAGTGGAAATAATTAAGTAGTTTTCGCTAAGTTTTGACAGTGAACACCCTAAAAGTGAAAACCAAGTATTTTTTTAATATACGATAGTAGATAGATAAAACAAAATTCAAGAACAAAAAATGCGTTTGCATATCATACTTATTATTTGTGGGATATTTATCAATAAAATCAAACATGTAAATATTAATAGGGGAATCAAAATAATTACGAAACTTTCATGTTGGTAGATAATTATTCTACAATTTATTATTCCGATAGATCCACACAGATACTCCTCGAAGAGAAGGAAGTTTTGTAAACAATACCAAACCGTCATTATAAACCAGAACTAGTCTTAAATAATAGTGTGCAATTTTTGGTGTCCGTTCATAATCATGTGTATTTTTCGAAAAATTGGCATACCATAATCAGCTGTTAAATGAGTGGGTGAAAAATTTGTTGACATACGGTAAAGTGTATAGGAAATACCCAAATACGACAATATTTAATGACCGTGATTATTATTTATTTTTTTAATGTTAAGTGAAAAGTTATGTTAGATTGTTTCCGCGAAAGCAGGCTGCATTAATATCCCGAATATGAATCAATTTAAACACAATTTAAATATAAAAAAATATTGTGATTTAATTTCTATAGAAAATGTTATGAGTAGCTGGCCTAGAAAATCGCGTTCAAAACACCCAATCAATGTCAGCAAGAAGCTGTTCGCAGAGAAACAAAAGGCCAACGGTCATAAACAGACTTATTATTGGTGGTCAAAAAATGTCACGCGCTCTAGTGAGGCCATCTACTAAGAGACGAAATCAGGAATTTACAGTATATAAGAGTTTTTTTTTTCGAGACATTTCTGGTTATCAAAAACCAGATTGAACGCCTGCAAGATGTTTTGTAAGCAACATCAAATTGACTTATAATCAAATTACATGATCGTGACAGCACATCGATAAATTCACAAATAAATATTCACACTTTTATGGGTACACTTATTACATTACCTAATCGAAGATGTTATAATTCAGCTAATTACTGACAATATTCGCAAGAAGCGTGATGTAATATTCTTAAAAACGTGCATTGGTATTTTTTTTAATTTCACAAAACGCAACAGGAATCGTGTCAATACAAACATTCCTCTCAAATTAAAGTTTTTGTTGCGATTTCAATAAATAATTTACATCATTGAAAACATTTTTCAAAAAAATCATCACACAAAATACACGTCACAACCTGCAAATATTTCGGGTCGACACTCCCAATAATAAAACAGTGAGGCACTTTTGGTTATTTTACGGGAAAGAGAAATAAAATATTATTTATCTTTTTACAATGTTTTTTTATATGTAAACAACTGAAGGATGAATTAGCCTGACTGCAAAAAACAAAGAAACAGTTATGTACGATAATTGAAACATCTTCATGCAATTATAGAAATAAATGGGTCATTTACCTGCAAATAATTCCAATGAAACTTTATAAATAGGCAATGATAAATTAAATCATGAATAAGTTTTGCAAACCCCCTATTAATTCTTAGATTATGAAAACATAAGCCTTGGCGTCAAGTTCGACCATGTGACATACATACTTCCGATTTGACACGTAATCCAAAAGCAATCCGATGCATTATATCGTTATGTATTATTCTGGGCTGTGGAGTCGGAGTCGTGGATACGCGGTATTTTGGTCGGAGTCGAAATCGTGAAAAATGAGCGGCTCGCAAATTAAAAAAAAAAAAATGTATTCAAACAAAATAGTCCAGTGTTAATATTGCATGCTTGGCTGACTAAAGATGATGTGATGGAATACATATATATATATATATATATATATATAAATTAAAATGAAATTATTGAAAAACTTCCTCGGAGTCGGAGTTGTTTTTTTTATTTTAAAGCTGGAGTTGGAGTCATATTTTTTTACTCGACTCCACAGCCCTGGAGCTCCATTATTCATCAAATTTAATGCAGACAGTACTTGTCTAAGCTGTACATTTATAAAAAATATTAATGCTCAATCTCTGGTAATTAATTGTCTAACATCAAACGCTCGGTAAGAGTTCCTTAAAATTATGAAAATTCGGAATAAACTTCACATTCACTTAAAAATATTATAAATGTCGACCCGGTGAAGAAACCCCTTATTTTTAGTCAAATATTAATGCTCAATCTCTGGTAATTAATTGTCTAACATCAAACGCTCGGTAAGAGTTCCTTAAAATTATAAAAATTCGGAATAAACTTCACATTCACTTAAAAATATTATAAATGTCGATCAGGTGAAGAAACCCCTTATTTTTAGTCAAATATTAATGCTCAATCTCTGGTAATTAATTGTCTAACATCAAACGCTCGGTAAGAGTTCCTTAAAATTATAAAAATTCGGAATAAACTTCACATTCACTTAAAAATATTATAAATGTCGATCCGGTGAAGAAACCCCTTATTTTTAGTCAAATTAGAATACAGCAAAGATTT
The DNA here is from genome assembly GCA_031772345.1 of Himalopsyche anomala. Classification (NCBI taxonomy): domain Eukaryota; kingdom Metazoa; phylum Arthropoda; class Insecta; order Trichoptera; family Rhyacophilidae; genus Himalopsyche; species Himalopsyche anomala. Next base: position 19,375,018 of record CM062822.1, on the reverse strand, counting down.
GAATGTAAAAAAAAAATTAACGACTAACATGATTAAAAGTGTTTATACAATATTAAAGTAACCTTGAAGTGCCGAGTGTTAACTTAAAAACTATTTTTTAAATTTAAAATTATTTTTGGAAGGTAATTCCGAGAAATTGTGATAGCCCACGAAAAATAGCAGAAATTGCTCGTTATATTTTATATCGATGAGCAGATGGCAACGAAAAAAGAAAAATGAGTTCGGAGGAAAATTCACAACAGAAAAAATTGTACGTTTTTAGATGGAAACGACACTATCGCATCTCGAATGATTGTATATGCACAACGGCTGATTGTAGACAAATGATAAGTCATCCATTAAACGAATATAATTTTACCAGGTTAAATTCTTTCTTATTGATAATATCAATTACCTGTCACATTTTTATAATTTGAGATTATAGTTTAACTTTGATAAATTATTTGTATTTGTATGTAGGTTCTATTATTTGCATTTTTTAACTGTATTTTGCACTGATAATTCACATAACGATTACGGAGGCTTTTTCATTTCTCAATTAAATTTTAAACAGTACCGAATTTGAGGGCTTGACATGCTATTTAATAAAGCATTAACCCTAAGCATCAGTATTTTTTTTATAATTTAAATCAGTAATTTTTGTAAACACATTTTTTGTTTACTAAATTTTATTTAAAATTGTTAATAAAATGTTGACGACTGCAAGCCTCCAAAATTAGATTGTGTTAGTAAAGCAAACAATTTCATTTTGTACTTTCCATTATGCTATTTTACACAAGCTAAAATTTAATTGAGCCAAGGTTACTCCAACGCCTGATTCTTCACATTTAATAAGTATGTTTAATATTGTGTAGTTGTAAAAACGAGTAATTGATAAAAACTGAAATTGTGCTATTGCTTTAAGTATGAATAATTATACCGGTGTGATTCTTTTTCAATAATAATTATAGCTACTACTCTAAACTAAAAAATATTACCGGTATTACCGAAACCAGAAGCCTAGTATGTTGGTTGTTTTTTTTTCAATACCGATATACCGGTATATTACGGTACAATTATTTAATCTGAGAACGCCTTTTCTGCAACCGGACTTATTTGCGCGAAGATCCGATCAAGATTGATAGATTCCAGCATTGGTGAACTAGCCATTTTAAGGTCATATTCCAAAAAAACAATAAATTTAAGTTATTTATGAAAAGCGATCTTGTATGCTTAGTTGAGTGGTATTAAAATAGTACTTTTATTTGAAAGCATATGTGGAAAAATATTCGTTATCTATAAATAAAGACTGCATTTAATTAATTATTTTAATGAAAGTAACATTTGCTTTACATTTATAATAAGTTCTCCACGGGAGAAAAATATCTACAAACTTAAAATGTGTAAATTTTGAGACGTCTGTAAAATAAGTTTAATCAATATATATATTTAGTTTTAATGTCATCAGCTTTTTTTATTCGGGTCATTTTTTCAAGTATTTGTCATGTCAGCTATTGATTGTCATTACGACAAATATTTTTTAATTTATAATTCAAATGAGATAGATAAGTCATTCAAAAAGAAAATAAATTAAAAGCAACCTTGTATAAGATTTCAAACGTATGAAGATGTAATATTAACTTTTCCGGGAGCTGGGCACTGACCTATCTAATTGTTACGGTAAAGCGTGAGCTCTTACTATTAGACCAAAGGGGTCGATATAAAAATAGATTATGTTTAATTTAAGTTTAGCCACGTTCAAGAAAGGTCGATCGAATATGATGATAGATTAAACTCAGAAAATAATTGAAAAGCTACGTGATACCGTTCATGTAATTCGTGAACAACACAACTGATTTCTCGAACAATTCGTCAATCGTTCTATAATCTTTTTTGATTAGCTCAACATTGCACAGAAGATCCATCACCCACTAGAATTTTAGTTTAAAACATATTGAATGTTTACATGAAAACATATTTAAAGACGATTGTTTGTCACAATCTTTAACAGATTATGTATATTTATTTATTATAATTACATTGATGACGTCTGGATTTATAGTCTTGGTATACTTTAACAGATAGAGACGAGTCAAGTTCAACGTACAGATAGAAAACTATCTTTAGCCGACGCAGTTACGCAACCAGTGGGATTCCCCGCCCGCAGGCATATATTTAACACCATTCTAAGCAACAACAAAAAAATCTCAAGTGACATTCCGAAGGTGGACTTATGTGAATTCCTGTTTACCGAATTCGGTAAATTTATCGGCTGCAAAACAACGGCGAGGCCTTCATAAATCATGGCGCCACCGGTTTCTGTGACATTTTATAATATTCCACATATAAGCAATCAGGATATACTTCTGTAAGTGTTACGAAGTATTGAATATAAATTGCGGCACATCGGTGTTATTTTTATTTCGCAAATACAAACACTTAAAAGATAAATATTATGATAAGGTGATGACTGCCCAACCGCCATACAATGCCGTAAAAAGAATGTAAGATACAACCGATAATGACACGGTTTCAACAGTAAGCTGAAAGAGCCCAGTATTAATATAATTACAAGAAAATGCAGACATACATTCATATTATTAGCCACGCGATATAAATTGCTTGTATTTTATAATTCTCAATATATATATTTGTACGTATACCGATGGCGGAATAATTTATAAGAAGCCAAACACGATGTAGGTACTTATTCTACAAAGTAACAAGAACAGGAAAAATCATTTTCGAAATGAACATTTCCAAGTAATGGAAATTCTGATAAATAGCTTTCCCGCTAAACGAACCGGTAGAATAAGTATTAAACATAGTTAATTTAATATTTATAAATACAGTTTTTTCTTTCCAAAATTGATAGTTAAATAACATTTATATTATTTAAGATTTCGACTGAAGGTGCTTGGTGGAATTTCAATATTAAATTTGAATTGTTCAAATTATGTACATTCTCACAGATTTTTTCACTAATAAATAAACAAACAAATAAATATAATTCTTAAAACCACTCACTACTCAAATCTTTGGGCGTTCCCATGAGCTTATCCTTTTCGCCAGCAATGGCTTTAAACTCAATGATACATTTATTTATTATATAAACACGAAACATTCATTTACTAAGCGTCAGTTCAAGTTCATCCGTGCACTCGAACGCCTGAAGATGCCGAAAGGCGAAACCCGAGTCGTTAGTGACAAAATCTGTGAGAATGTACATAATTTGAACGATTCAAATTTAGCATTCATGTTATTTAAAATAAATTGCGTGCCTTTATAATTTTATCAAAATTGCATTACTAAGCAATTTGATATAAAGTAAGGGTTTATCTACAAACACATATGTATTTTCGATAATATATAATTGTATTTATGTTTAAAGATGTAAACTTGTACACAAAATAAATCCTACTGCAACAGGTAACTGTAAAATTATTTGATGGCCGCCAATTGTAAAATTGTCATTAACATAAGTAACTGAATTTTGTTTTTTCTTTTAATTATTTTTATGGTGCTGTTGAAAGCACGATGGATATTTTATGCGGGTGAGTCTGTTGTTTTTCATTGCAATAAAATAACGCTGCTAAAGCTACAAAGTTCTTGTATTTTGATTCTTTATTTGGCCTACAGTTTATCAAAAGTTAAAAATCCCATATTATACAGCATGACTGATGCAACATATTATTATTAGGTAAGGAAGCCAGACCTACACAGAACGCAGATAAAAGTAACGAGTTAGCACGATTTATTGGTCGACAGTGTTCCGGTTTATCAATAGTGTCACTTACAAATTACCATTGTGTAAATTTGGAATTTTTAAAACAACGTCCAATCAACTGACACTATGTTGGTTAACATTTCGGTGACATATGGCGTTAACTAAGCAATAATGATTGCTGGGCAGAAGATAATAACGGTATATATAATATAATATACAAAGAATATGAATCTGACAATTTAATATTTATTTAAATCTATTTGGCTTAACCGAGAGCCCAAATCAACATTAGAGAATAAAAAAATATCTGATATTGTAAATAAAGGAAAAGAAAATACAATTAAAAAATTGCCATACCACACTAACAAACGTGTGAAGATTTTTATAGGAGAGCCCGACATTTACAACCAAGCCACAAACCCATGTACAAATAGTTTCATAGAAGTTTAATTTTATAATAATATGGTACCAATATTATTTATGACTGATTAATAATGTCATCCTAGTGACACGGAATGAGGAATAAATTTTCAGATATTTAAATTTCAAATATATTTATTTTTAAATCACTTCGGACATTTAATTTCTAAATATACTTTACCCACCAATCAATAAAATTATTTCTCGAAAGTACTAAATAATAAAATGTCGGATAGACTTAATAGCAGGCCTTGCTAAAACGTTTAATCACAAGCGATTTGACGAGCAATTCAAGTTAAACATTAATTGACCATTAAAATGGTTTAACTTTCTATTATATTTGCGAAGGTTACTATTGTGGCTATAAGCCCAAACATGGTATTTAATTTAATATGGGATTTTTGAAAATAAGGTCAAACAACACACAATTAAAAGTTTTTTTTGAGTTACGTAAATAAGTACCCTTAATGAAAATACATTTAATAGCTAGGTACTAAGGACTTTATTGTAGTGACTAAAGCACTGACACTAAGATATGAAATTAGTTACTTTTGCGGCTTATGTGTTGCCACCCTTTTTTATGTATAAAAATCTTAATTTTATTAAATTTGCAATTTTAGAAAAAGTTTAATCACCTTCATCAATAATTTACTAGAAGTTTTTAGATTTTTCAGGAATAATTATTCTAATATAGTGAAGGTGAATCAAATTTAAATTACGTAGAATAATAGTAACAGCAGAGTTGCGCTTATTGTAAATGAAGTTGATCGACAGTGACCTCTCAAAAGTTAAAATACATGCGGAATTCCCAGTACATACAGTGACATGCTGGAATTGCGCTTTTTTCATGACTTGATAATATTTAAATTTGAATATTTCAAATTATGTACATTCACACAAATGTTGTCACTAACGACCCGGGATTCGCCTTTCGGCATCTTTATGCGTTCAAGTGCACGGATGAACTGTTCAATATTTTAATTTAAGTATAAGAGTAGTATTATAATTTCTAAATATATTTTACTGTCTAAATTAAGATTACTGAAAACAGTAGCGTCGTAACAAATATATTACATCATCAGTACAATTATATTATATTTATATATATATATATATTTAAATTTATCATCGCAAAAATAATTGATGCACTTATGCGGACGCTACGTGGTATTTTCAATATTGATAGTAATTAAATTAATAGTATTTTTACCGGACCCAGACCAGGACATCCTGCAGCGTAAGAATTTTAATATTCGATCACCGGTCGGTCGCTAAATCTGATACACATAAAATAGCCGAACACGGTTTGATATTTTATCTCGTAGCCGTAGGTAATGGAATGGTTTACTGAGAAATGTTAAAATACGCCCGCGCAAAGTAATGCTTACATAATTTCACACCGATGAATTTTTGATAGATCTGATATACTTTTCCAATGCTTATTGAAAAAGTTAAACTATGATTTTTGTTTGCAGAAAAATATTTATTACAAGAGATAACATATTCTTGTTTTCAAAACTATTATACAATCAATAAAATTTGATAAACATGTTTTTTTTTAAATTGAGGTAAGTAAAAGATGGAAACAGTTTTCTCTCGATAGTTTATTAGCTGCAAATAAATCATAATTATTTTGTTATATTTTTATGCTGTTAACAGTCATACCTAGTTTTGATGGACTTAGCAAATAATTGGTTTAATAAAACATTTTTTTAAGCATTGACAACTTGCATCGTCATTTTTGTCAGCTGTCGTATGATATATTTAGACATAACTTGATGCGATGAAAATATATCCAAAATTTCTGCAATCATACAATATGCTTTGTTAGTCCTGATTTTTTCGTTTTTATTTTTCGTAAAAATTAGAACATAGATATCACATAATATATAACCTTGTATTATATTATTTTGAGATTTAAATATTATATCAATATGACTGGCTTAGTTCCGTTCATACGATATATACTCAAAAGCTTTGCGAAATAAATTAGCCAATTAATATTAAGACTTAGCTTGTTAATCAAAATATACTAAAATGCCGCCCATTCTATTGTAATGTATATTTTCACACGGCGGAAATACAGTAGATATTATATTAATGAATACGAATAATATAATTCATTTCATAAAAGCCACACCGTAATTTAAGGTATTTGCAACGAAAAGTTACGCAGTATGAATGACATTAATGTAAAAGCGATAGCGTTTATATTACAACTCATGTAGAAAAGCTTAAAAGCTCTTAGTGAAAGTTGCTCTGTCTGGTGTAAACGAAACCAGGGCAGAGAAATAATGCTAAATTTGTATGACTATAATGACTGAAAAATATAATAGTCTCAAATGTGTACAACTAGTACACATTTATTAACGAATGTATGTACAACACATTCATCAAAATTGTCTGAGCTAACTTTTTAAATTTTACTGGTGTATTACAACAAATATTCATATTATTACACATAATAGTCGGAGAGGTCGTAATACTTTTGCATTCAATTCGATGTCGAAAATATAAAGTATTTCTGTTATAGGTATTCAATTGCGTAAAATTAATTGCTAGGATAGGTACGAAAATCACCGAAGCGTTATCAAAAAGTAGAATACATTATAAAAAAATATATTTAAATTAAGCACATTACATCACTCAATGACTGTAATGCTAAAATTTTATAGATGTGAAGTAATACGCAAATAATTTATTTGTTATCATATTCTCGACGGCGAAAACAAGCGGGTGAGTCAATTACTTGAAGAATAAAATATATCCAAAAATAAATATAATTATTCAATGATAATAATATAAATAGAACATTATTAAAGCTCTGCGTATAAAGTAAATATTCAATTGATTAAATCTTCAGAAATATATAAAAATAAATCTCACACAAAACGGACAAGGAATACATACAAAATGTAGAAAAGAAACAAGGGAAAAGATTTAGTATTTATATTGAATTTTCAAGTGATTACTTTTCAATAGTCCTAGCATAAATATGTCAAATATGTACAATAGCTTCACTGTAAAAACCAGTTGGGCATTACTGGCATGCAACATTTATAATTATTACAAGACAGTGTAGCGACCACGTGAGGTAGTGTATGTAGGTATTGAAAAAAAATACATAACTCGGTTTGCGCGAAACGATTGGTCAGTTTTGTCTCAGACAAAAGCGGATTAATTCACAGAACCGGATACGCAGACACCGAGCAGGTAAGCAGCGGTCTATTTAACCTACGAGCTGAGCGAATAGAAGTCCACGTGAATCGGCGATGTATTTATAGAAATTAGTGATTTAATCAGCAGCGAGCCCCATATGAATACGATGGAAATTCATTACAAATCAGCAATATATCACATTTATTAATTCATCGCGTTGCTTTTCCTTACGAAACGATAACATATTTGAAATCAATGTTGTACACATCCGTTGTTAAAATCCATCCTGCAGAATTAATTTCCATAATAAGTAGAAATGAACAACATTTTCACATTATTTATTTAAACAGTGTTATATTCAATTTGGAACTACCTTAACCACTTGGATCCCGAGCGGACACAGGTTTCCGGAACAAATGCAAGCGAACACGGATGTCCAAGACATTTAAAAAAATCAAATACTTGGTATCCTAATAAAATATAAGCAATATTCTGATGAATATGTGTAGTTCCATCTATACTGAGTTAAAATATCGAACTCGAGTGTATATTAGGCAAAATTATTTCTCTCGAAAACACGCAGTATCTCTGGAACATATTAATGATTTATTTTCGCGGTATTCAAACGGTTAAACTAGTAGCATTTGTGAAGGAAGATACAAAACACTGTTAAGAATGTGCAAAGTATATAGAGTCCGTGGTCGAGTGATAAACGTCGTTGACTTCAGTTGCGGTGCTCACTGGTTCGAATTCCAGGATGGACAGTTTAATAAGTTGATTTTTCGATATATTTATGTTTTTTCTGTTTCAAAGACATGTATTATTTCTGTCATTATATGTCTGTGGTGTATAAAATTTCTTCCCACCCATCCGATCCCTAAAACGGAGCTTAGCGAAGATTAGCTAACCACTAGTCCTGTCCTAGTCCTACCCTGCTTTTCAAACTCAATTCTTAAACGATAGATTGAGCAACTGACAAAAAATCAGTCAAAAACATATGTTGAGATAAAAACGAATGCTATACATTGGAGGCGGGAATAGTTAAAAAATAAAATATAATTTATATTTTTAATTCAAATAGGGAAGGTGCCAAATACAATGCCTCAATAGTTCAATTGATAATATCTACTGCAAAGATGCAAAATATTTTAATGGGTCTTTCCGCAAATTATCATAAAATCGCTCACTGTCAATTACTAGGACTTCAAAAAAGATCATTTATGTAAGGTGAAAAAAATATACCAAACTTGACATTCTGGTTATCGATGAACGTGTCGAATGATTGTAGCATGATACAATTAATTTTATATATCAATACGGAAGTAAAGCTGTAATGTCATTCATAATGTGTCCATATTTAATTAAACTGTAACACTAAAATAACAGCAATGCGCGTGAACCCCAAAACAAAGGATATAATATTAATTTGAAATAGTTTATTTTTATTGCAAAATGATTTGCTGTCGCTGGCCTTGGTAATATTTTTAAAAAATAATTTAATTTAAAATATGTTTGTAGGAAGCGTTAGTTTAAATTTCAATTGTAATAATTCCTTGCAGCCAAAAAGAATATTAACTCGGCGTCTAATTGAACGGGTCAGTTTATATTATATTTCACGTTATTATTTAATGGTAAATTATTTCAAGAAATATAGGAGAACTGTTGCCGCTTAATAAATAGATAGGAACGTGGCATTGACATTTGAAGAAATCATAAAATAAATTTTGTTCAATAAAACAATTTGGTTATTCTATTTAGAGTCGGCATTAATTACTTCGAAGAAATATAATATATAGTTTGATAGCGCCGATTTCTTTTACTCCTGTTGAAAAAAGTCAATTGTCTACAATTTACAATATGCAACAAATCCCTGAAATAACTAAGGTAATTGTGAATAACATTTTGATACGGAGGTCAAAAGTGGTTTGATGAATCTTTCGAATATTTCACATCACTTATAATCGCGACAGATAATTTGGATAATTCACGAATTAAGCAAATGGCTTACACTTTTCATGGAATAGGCATTTTTTGCATATTTCATGGAATGGGTGTAACGTATAATATAATACACATAAATTTTGATTAATTATATCTAATTTGATACTTATTTCAGCAATCAAGGTAAAAAAAGAACCAAGTCATTTAATTTAATTAACGATGCTTCTATTAATCGACTTGCGAGTCGAAAATTCCAGGTAAAGTCTAAGATGGATTGTTCATAGAACGCGTTATAATCATTGTTCAAAAATTGATTTAAAATATTGTTTTTAAAATAAAATTTACGGTATACATACATAATCAGTGTAACACCTTATTAAATGAATGCGACAACCTAGCATAAAAGCGATGCCTACCCATGTAAAATGTAATAATAATGTAAAATAATTTAGAATTTTAACTGAAGGCGCTTGATGGAATTAAGTGTTAAGATGCCTTAAGGCGAAAATCCGGGGTTTTAAGAGAAAAACAAAATGTTTACGATACAAATTTGATATGCTACAGGCGTTGGAATTTAAGTAGTACACTTTTTTGTATCCATGTCCGCTGCCAATTTGAAGCATATGGCTTCCTAATGGAGGTATCTCAACAGAAGTTTTTCTACGAACACTGTTTGTTACTCAGTCGCTCAACTTCTCTTTTTCAAAGAGAGTAGTAGGTTAAGAAGGATTTAGGACAGGATTAGTGGTAGTCGCTCTCGCTACGCCCAGTTATTTATGATCGGAAGGGTGAGAGGGAACATCACAAACACCCATGCCTTCCAACATAAATCGATAAATTGATCGAACCCTTGAGATCCGGCACGGAAGGCAACAACGCTAACCGCTGAGCCATAGACTATTATAGCAATTAGTAATGATTTTTTCAAATAACACAACTATATTTGATTCGCATTAAAATTAAACGATACCATGTCACTATATCTATCTGTTGGTGTTATAGAATCACATTGAATAGTACATTAGTAGATTTAAACAAATGCAATTTAACCTTTCGCATAAAAAATGGCGCTTACGGGTAGCGAATACCTTCCTAACCTCGCATCCTACCAATGCCTACCTCAATACACGCAACTGCCAAATATTCCTTTCTAAACGTAAACAAAAAAAAAACATTACACGAAATATCAATACGATATGTCACAAGACTCATCGTGTAAGGTCAACTAGGAAAATTGATAATTCGGCCTTTTGAAAATACGGCGGGGATATCGCGTGACGTAGGCGGCGGTCACGTGGTCGTTATCGACATCACGCGGTTGGGCGGATGCGGAAAATTCAATCGACCGATTGAACTTGAGTCCCCGCGGGTGTTGCAGACAGTGCGCTACGTCACCGCCTAAATCTGTGACGTAAATCTGCGAATCCAGCGAGAACCTCACTGGCGAGATGAGTACTCAGTATTCGCAATGAACGCGGAAGAATAGTAAGGATATAGTAAAAAGTACGAATCATTGTTTCATTCATAAGTTCCAATTACACCTAATGCACGATTCATTGTGTATACATGTGTTAATAGATGTATCTACAATGCTTTTGATTTGAAAAAAATAAGGACGTCATACTTGTGTTATTATCAATTTAACTGTGTATCGGCGAACGTTTATATTAAAAAAAATAACCGATCATCGTAGCGGAAGCATAATATAACTATAAATCAAAATATGTAATATACTGAGCCTTAGTTACGTAACTTGATTGTAAACATCGTTGTAGTTAATGTATAACTACATAAACTGTGTTCAATTGTGTTCCGGTCTACTGACACAGCAATATAACCCGATCTTGGTAAAAGTATTGTAATTTAAGTACGCCGTTATATTTATTTAGAAATAAAAATAAATATTTGATAACTGTACACGCATAATAATAACTGTATTAAGATTATTATACATGACGAGATGAAACTATTTTGGCAAACCGCAAACTATGTATCTAGGCATCGAACAAAGTATAAACCGCAAAATACACCTATTAATTCGAACGGTGTGACAAAACACGAAACATAATTAAACTATAAATGAGTCACTGTTACAGAATTATTCGAGTACGATTCAGCACTATGCAAATACAGCACCCCGGACTAAATATGAACAGATATATTCACAACCATATAGACCATCGAAATATAACACAAGTATGTATGATTAATGCTTCCAGCTACTCTATTTAATGTAAATAATCCAAATGACGTTGTGTAGAAGATAATTGTACGATTAAATAAAAAATGTTATGAATGATATAAAGACCTTAGTCTACTTATGCTATTTGAACAATAGACAAAAAGATAAAGACGCAATGCATCATTTAACAAATATCGTGTACCTACTAAATATATGGCCATAAAAGGTTACATACAGGTATTAATATGGGAACGGACGTGAGAGAATCGATCTATATAAAATGCAGCCTCGTCCTCGTCATGCTTTTAAGATTAAAATCTTTTAAGCGATATCATCTGTAAGATATTCGCGAATCACGACGCAAAAACATTCAAATTGATCGATAAGTAGGTAATTCTATACGTGTATCCTGCAATAATTACCAGCAGACGTATTCAATAATACAGTGATAGTGCATCGTAAAAATTAAGAGCGTTATATTATGATATATACGATTTACATTTTGCGTGGGCCGAACACCTCCGTTCAAACATAACGGTTAGCTTCATAAAATTAATTCGTAGATTTAATAATACTTACATTTTAGCTGCGGAACTTGTGTTGTCTTACGGATGTATAATAGTTATCAAGATTTGAACTCATTTACATAATAAATCTACTGAAAACATATCATCAAACGCGCACGTCAAAACTATTAACTTAAATTTAAAGGAAAACAAATCGTTAAACAAAACTACAATATTTAAGTGATGATATTTAAAACACTCCCAAATTAATTTTGATGTCGTTTTGATTACAACCTAATTAAAACAATAATGTAGTTTTATAGAATTTATAAATGGGCGTCATTTTAGACAGAAAACATATGTTTTTTTTTGCATTCATGTTGTTTACCATTTCAATATCCTGGTGAAATAATATAATAAAATATTCTCCTCGGATTACAAATATCGTGTACACTAGCTGTTATTAAATATGTATAGAAATAAGATATGATTTTTTTCTGTTTGTTTCTATTTACATATATTATATTAATATTGTGAATTGAATGATTTTAACCGTAACGTATCAGCTAATTAATAAAATGACAGCTCTTATATATTATACGACACTGCGATAGAATGCGGAATCTTCACGAGACTAGACCGACCAAAGAACTTAATATTTACTAACTCGACATCCAAAAAAAAATCAACGAAGGTCGCGATTTTGCAATGTTGTGAAGTCGTTAGTTGTGTCATAGTATTTAGGCAAATGAAAAAAAAACACTACGGAGAATGTTTAATGTATCATAGAAACGTAAAGACGTCTTGTCGAAAACTGTACCAAGGACAGTGCAGTTGACCTGAGATGTGAATCAGGTCAAAAGAACGACATCTGCCGGAGAGCCATTGGGAGCCACGATAATAGAAGACAAGACGAATTTTAAAGGTCGCAAACCTTCTCTTGCTGAAAAGTTTCCTACTGTACGTTGGTAAACGAAATCATTTGAGCGATAATAAATTCTCATTAAAAAGCTAAATGGCAAGATTAAATCAATGAATTGGTGAATTTCGGTTCGTCATACCAACTTCAATCTGGTTACACATTGAAGGATATTCAGCGCGCTAATATTTTATCTATAGATTTCAATACCGGACGAATACATATTATGTGTATTATATAAAAACCGGTATTCCCGCCAATTAAAATAAGGATTCCAATTAAATACCTAACTTTTTTTAAATACATATATCATAAGTATACAAAGCTAATTGTCATGAATACCTTAAATGTATTGTATCATTAAAATAATATTTGACCAACATCGACAAATTCAGGCATTGACCTGAATCTGTCGATGTTGGTCAAATATTCGTACAAATAGGTTCAGCTGTAGAAAAAGCCCTCTCAAATGCAACGGTTACAAAAACAGTAATTAATAAAATATTGAAATACAGGTAATGCAATGAATACCATTCACGTGACCAATGATTTTTGGTCAAATTTGGCAAAAATATAAAACAGTTGTAATGAATTAACAGATTATTAGTAGCGAATAGTTTCAAAGTAAAACAATATTACAACAGTGTAGTATTATTACGATAATCGATTAACAGTTACAATAAAATCGGCATCACAAGTACCGTAGAAAATAAATTTACAAAAACAAAAATGTTTGAAATCACAAAATACAATGATACTACTTCCGAAATGAGATCATTGTGTACGAAAAATGTCAATCGCTTATTGACACTTTTTATTAACATCTTTAGAAAAGCTGGTTGCAAAGTTTATGAAACCTTATCAAAGCAATAGTGTACAGTCATCAAAATGTAAATTAAATGTTTTAAAATATTTAACACGTCTTTTCTGAACGACAGACCGAAGAAGACTATTTTCCAAACAGCATGCAAAAAAACATTTTTTTTGGCTCCCTCTACCCATCCATATATAAAAAAAACCGATTCATACAATGATATTGTCGTTTTTTTTATCAATGTAAAAACTCTTTCCGAAGACTAGTCAACAGGAAGATTTTATGCATAATTCATTTGAGGAAATAACCATTTTACTATTCATTATTTTTTGACCCCGATTATTTCACACGGAGCCGCTTTGGGGAAATATTGAAATTAAAATATCTGTATAGCTTTTTTAAGTAAGGATGATTTTATATTATATGTTCTGGCGTGACAAAAAAAAACAACACAAAAAATATACAGTGCTGGCGATACTCACAAAGAAAACCAACTTCTCTCCTATAGCGTATATCTGAGAAAGAAGTCAAGTATGTGAGATACGTTAATTAATACTATATTACACCAGAAAGTAAAATATTATATTAAAAATCAATTTTAATGTGAAAAATCATGTTAAAAAAATTGTCTGAAAATTTCATTGAGAATTTTCTTATATATACTTTGGAATATCTTTTATTGTATTTAATTAATTCTAATATCACATTGAATATAAAATAGCAGACAAAATAGAGCAATATTTTTTGACAATCGCTGGTATTCGATTATGATCAGTGCCTTGACGAAGAAAAATAGCCTGAAATCTTAAGACTAAATCGCCACGATACAAACTCAATTAGAGACGGTTTAATTTAACAACGCATCAACAACGACGAACACTGAACGATCCATAAAATATTTTCGATCCATTAGTAGTTCAGTATAGTTATAAAGATTTTATAATAGAACATGTACCTTGTTTTATTGTTGTGTTAAAAAGGCGTCACGATTAAAAATTTACAACATTTTAATTAATTAACGAACTACAACATAAACTAATTGCAATCGCATTTTTATACACTAAAAAATTAACCGGTATTATCCTGTTTTACTATATTGAACCGTAGACAAAAAAAAAGCCGCCGACTAGCTCGAAACACGAATTCGGCAAGTGATCTGATGTAGCATTATCGATTTAAAAATATCCTAACCACGAACATGTAGATTTTTTCGGAACTGAAAAAAACAATAGCACGAGATGTATGACCTTTTTAATTATACATACTAACAGAAGCCGATTCCAGCTGATTGCTAAAATTATGCTCATTAACTTTATCCTTTATTTATCACTGGTCACATTAACTAATACAACATGACTTATAGGTATGGCTAGAATATTCACAACTTACTTGATGACTATGATTAAAATAGCAATCATAAACTAAGCAACGACTCAATGATACCCTTCTAATAGTACAACAAATCAAATATAATTTATTTCTCAACTATGATGGACAACCACGTATATTCGACGAGGGGTGCGGTTTATATTCGCTTACTCCAGGGTTTCCCAAACATTTTCTGGAATGAAACACTTCGCAAGTCCGGAAAATATAACAGAACACTAAGCTTAATTTTTGAGATAGCTAGATTTATCAACCATGAAGGAGTTGTTAAAATTTCAACAAGATTTTGTCCTGAATTATTTTGTGCCTTCAAGAAGACCGATAACTCACTTAAAAGTTCATCAAGTCTTTATATTAGTGCTTTTTCTCTGGATAGCCATCTCTTTTCAGTATGATATAAAAGAGGTTTATGTCCACTACCATAGCAGTCAGGGGACTTTGCCACTACTTATTCATCGTACAAAATTTTAAATAATCCGGATTGATTGATGACCGGATTTTACATAGTTTTATTATTTTCACGGCTTCTTTATATTTTTTTCTAAATTGTGTTGCAACGTATAAAACCATTCCATTTTTTTCGGAACACCTACTCTGACTCCGCGGAACACAGTTTGGGAAACCCTGGGTTATTCAATATAAATTCAGTGAAATAATATAAAATAAAAATAACTTTGATTATTCCACGTATTGTGTTATAAACTTATGACACGTGTTTCGCCTCTTTCAGAGGCATCCTCAGACAACTACTTTCGCAAATGTTTGCTTAAGTACGAATGATTTTAATCAAAAATTAAAATCATTCGTACTTAAGCAAACATTTGCGAAAGTAGTTGTCTGAGGATGCCTCTGAAAAAGGCGAAACACGTGTCATAAGTTTATAACACAATACGTGGAATAATCAAAGTTATTTTTATTTTATATTGAAATGAACTTCCACAAAGTTACCGCCGAATCCATCGAAAGTATTCAGTGAAATACTTGTTTTAAGGGTACAACAAAATAGTCTTTGTTCTATAAGTAACAACTTATTACGTTTTATTCAGATCATTTTGAGCAGATTATTGCTATGTATGGAAATATGGCTTTTTAATTATGGTGAAAATAAACTTTTGATTTCAAAGTATTTTCTTTCCTTCATCAAAACTATTGATCGAATTAACAGTGAATAAGTAGAATTTTACAATAGTAGGATAAAATTATCGAATTATATAGTTCTACAAAAAATATACGAATTGGCTGATAGGTATTTCGGAAAGTTCTGACTACAGCGTGAAGTCGAAATAGCAGATTCGTATAATTTTTAAAGAGCTAAATACTTTGATATTTATTTGCACTTTATTAGAAAACCAACTTTACGATCGTTAATTTGATAATGACTAAATGAGAAAAAACACGTGTCACAATTTATAACACTATCAGTGAAATAACAAAGTTATCAAATTGTATTTTATTTTACTTAATAATTGTTGTTTAATTTATATTATTTTTTACAAAAAAATACGTTTAAAACATTAATTATATTTCCATTATTAAGACTCGCTTTTTATTATTATACAGGTAAAATTGAATATATTTAACATACAACAGAAAACGTCATATAAATTAATCGTTGGAATATGTTAAATGAACGTAAAGTACTTATTTAAAAGTCAAGCATAATGAATGAATAATAATCAAAGTATTTTACTGCAATTATCTACGATCAATTAAAAGTGGCACGTTGACAAAATGGCTAAAAAATAATATTTCCAAGTGGCGAATCGCGGGTTACCTGTACCTAGGGACGTTTTTACCAAGAGAGTGTAAAAGCAGCATTTAATAAACCCGGTAGCACTCATTGCACCCATTTACAAGATAAAATCGTCGATTCGGATGGCATTTAAAATTTACTTTAATGCCACATCATGTTCAACTTTAATGGTCGGTGATATGTGCATAAATTCATCGGCAGACAAATCTTTCGATTACAGTGTTGTTAAACAAGATTTTCTTTGATCATGTACGAAATAATGAGCGAAAAAACTGTGCTAAATTTTTCATTGTTAAAATTAGATTAAAAATGAAAATATCGATGGACATTGATTCAATGCAAAAGCGATAATATTGGTCGCTCAAAAATATTCAGCACATGAAAATTAATATTCGATAAAACTTTGATTGTCTTCATTTAATGAAAATTACTTTTTTTTAAAAATCCATGTCCATTCCCAATGAGGAGAATATGGTCTCCTAATGGAGGCATCTCAACAGACGTTTTTCTACGATAACTGGTGGTTACTCAGTCGCTTAACCTCACTTTTTTTTAAAGAAGTCATTTAATAAATTGGTAAATAAAGATATTGTAACTACTCTTTCACGGATTACACAAGATTGTAATATAATACGAATCTGGTGTATTTCATCAGTAATGTTAAATTCTCTAGAATGTTTTTTTAACATCGCTTACAGAATAATCGCAACGGAATTCCGTGTTTATTTATCGAATAAAACTTGATGCGAGTAGATATTTAATGATTCATCTCAATTAAAAAGAAATAATCTTTAAATGCAGACAGTGAAGTCATCATAGTTACTTATTTCGCAATATAATTTGTTTTTTTTTAAGAGTGAAGATTTTTTCTCTCTGGAGGCCCTTATTCTTATTTTCCGGTCAGTAAACGTAAAATTAAAGAAGATTAAAAAGTGTATTATTCTTTATCATTCGATACACGATGCCGACAATTTTCATTACCTACATGCACAGAAAATAATGACTAACAGCACCACCTAAATTGAGCTTAATGACTATCACAACAGTGTGCACTGGCTTTAATGATTTCTGTTCTGAATATATCAAAGGCAATTAAGCATTTTGAGTATCTGGATATATTATATGTAAGAAATGAATTCTTGATTAGCAATTGATTTTACAATATATTAACAGATTAAAAAAACCAATAAATATTATAAAAAGTTTGGCATGTAAAATATAATAATAAGAAACTCATCACGTTTACTCGCTAATATGAATATGTCGACGGTGTCATAGAATAAGTCACTAAATATTTGTTTGTGAATTTAAGACAGTGATGCACAACCTTTACCTTCTAGCGGGCCGCATAAAAGAAATTATCGTGGGTTCGGGCCTCAATGAAAAAAATGATTTAAAGTACGCTGAATCCTTTTTTTATACAGAACATACATACGTCCCATGTAAAACAGTCTTGTAAAAAACTGTGTAAAAAAGATTATGTGAATTTAGATAAGTGAGCAATAGGTTCCATTTTATTATTTTGACCGTGTTATTTCTAAAATAAATAAGCCATGCAAAAAAAGGATTATGAGTACTTGCTTATTAAAAATCGTTTTATTGTGAAATATTTATAAAAATCACGATTAACCGATTAATTACAAATGGTGTGCGACTAATTATCGATTTGACAAAATTATTTTAGAATTAGATGAAAAAACTAACATTGTAATGACCAAATGTGTTTTTTTTTCTTAAAATTTTCAATGTTAAGTTATGAGAACGAAATAATTTCCATCAATTTGATTCCGTATTTTAGCACAGAATCATTTATCACTTGTAATGTGTTCACTGTCGATTCTTAGAGAAATGGCATAATTTTCAAAAGAATCATTTTTCACGGATTCAATTAGTTGGTCATTCCTTAATGAATTGGTTTCCTGAAACGGTTAGGAAGAGATTTCAGAAAATATACATACATTTGTATTTAATATTATATAATAAGCAAACAACCCACCGCGGATTCAGCGGGCTGAGGGAATGACAAGTTTATAATATAAATTATCATATTTAAACTCTCTCTTTGTTGTACGATTGCGATCCTGGTGCTATGAGTGGTCCTTTGTGAAGAAACATTTTTTTGCGAAAGTGTCCCTTCGAAATTCTTAACAGCCACATAATAATATTTGCATCACAATGCTTTCGAAAGTGACTCAGCCATTGTTCATTATGATTTGAAATTTTCATTCTTAATGACAAGTTACTGTGTGCATCATCCTATATCAGATTTCAAACTGAAAAATATTTTGCATTTTAGGTAGTATAATTTATTTATATTAAATAATTTGATTATGCAGCATGCGGTCTTACAGCTTTTTATGTTTGTTAAGATTTGAAGAGATATACTTCGAATCTGAAAAACTATCATATGTAAATACTCGACTCTGTCATCTAGTTTGTCCTTGTTTGGGTTTTCCGGGTGCCTAAAAACTGAATATTTGGTGTTAAAATATTGTCGTGTAATAAAAAATGATAAACCATTCATTTAAATAACCCATTTTGTAAAATGTAATATAAAAAACATATTACATTCTAAAATAGAACAAAATTAAAATTTTTAACACATCTAAC
Organism: Himalopsyche anomala; assembly: GCA_031772345.1. Lineage (NCBI taxonomy): Eukaryota > Metazoa > Arthropoda > Insecta > Trichoptera > Rhyacophilidae > Himalopsyche > Himalopsyche anomala. The sequence continues at coordinate 19,355,622 of CM062822.1, read as the reverse complement.
ATATAATTAAAAAGTCATCTCAGATTAATAAATTTAGAATGGGAATTGAAAGTAATTACAAACATAATTAAAATTTGGGAATTCTTTGACAAGAATTCCCTTTTTAATTATGTTTGAGACTTTTTAATTATATGTTAGATGTGTTAAACATTTTAATTTTGTGCTATTTTAGAATCACTATTAATGTAATTGGTATTTTCTTTTCAATGCCAATTGTTGTTTATAACTGTTCATTTTTGTATAAATAGCACTGTTAAATTATATTTCTTATCAGTTGACGATGCTCGTAATGAGCGAAACCGGTCCTGACATATTAAATAAAGTGGAATGAAGTACAAAGGATTATTGTGTTTTTACTAAGTGAATACAAGTTAAAATATAAAAATCGATTTTTTTCGGCATGGAACGCATTATTGTATTTTACATTGTTTTAAATGGGAAATTTGTTTCGCTTAACGAGTGTTTCACATAACGAGTAAGATTTTGGAACGAATCAGATCCGTTATGAGAGGTTCCACTGTATGATTTTAATTAAATTTGACATAAACAATATCAATTAATTGGTTATTTGTATACAAAAAAAAAACTGTCGAATCAAGCGACATTGCCAACACTTTTTATAATTACTTGATACTGATTCGGAGAATGGTAAATTATCAAAATGGGTGTGAAATGTAACCGTTTAAAATTCGAAGATTTATACCACGGCAATTACACGTTCCAATAAGTGTTTATGTATTATGGTTCACATCCTGCCAATGTTCATTCCCGAAGCAAATAATTGTATTATTAGAGTACGTATACTTAGTCCAGTTTTCAACCTTGACAATGCCTTTCTTCGCCACCGACTCGGCTCAAACACTCGCGAGGCATTTCATACACTTTTTTCTCGTCCAAGGCATTTCGGTTACTCGATTATATGTCTCTTATAAATCATCCGTGCTGATTTATGCCCCATGCTGCGGCCGACGCATTGAGATATCAGGCCGTAGCATCGAACACAGGTTAATGCAGGCCAATTTACCTGTCGTCTGTTTCAATATTCATAAAACATCAATTGCGAATTGTGGATTTAAAAGGACATTTATCTTATTTTTCCTCACACTTCGGATATATGAATGAGAGCCAAGCTTATATTCATGTCTCGATGTGGATTATTTATATTTAAGATGCAATTTTCAATAAATTAAATTTCACATGCTCGTTTTCTTGCGAACTCGAAACATATCATTTCATTGAAAGGAATCACTGCTATAGTGTAGTGTTATTAAAAAATTACATATTATTATTATTTGTATCACACACACACACATATAAAGTATAGTATATAAATATATAGGAATACATTTTTTTTAAACTTAGACATTTGTCAAAAGTAAGAAAGCTTTAGATATTTTCAGTCTAAGACACTATTATTTTAAAAACATATATATATTCCCTTTGATAATTCCTTAAAGGAATACTACCCCACCAAATTTCTTTTAAGGATGCTATCATTTTACTGTTTTGAAGCTCGAATATAGTTTTCAAGTTTAAAGCATTTTTCTCTTTTTCTGCAGGGTCGAGTTAGTAATCCTGAAATTCTTATGACTATTAACTTGCATGCTCCCAATTTATTCTTACGTGGCCGAAACTATAAAGTTTTTTTTTGTTTCTGAGAATTTGTTTCTTTGCGTAGGATGTATGATCGCCAGTTTCAAGGGCTGTTCGACTGATTAATTCATTGCATAGAGAAGTGGACATTTTCAGTAACAATACTTGTGAACTGTTAGTTTGATTTGAGTTTTTTTTATTTCGTATGTCAAAAATATTGTTATATATTGATGTATTGTGTACTGTATTTTTATTTTAATTATATTTGTCAAGTGCATGGAGAATTGGCGTCAGCTGCAATGCCACGTACTATATTTTGAAACAATAAATACATAAGGGATAATTTGGCAATGTAGGTTCATCATGTAACAGGTAAAGGTTCACGCATACGTATGTTATGTATAAATAAAACAATATATGATAAATCTTTTTTTTTTAAGAAACATCTGATTACTGTTCAAAACATATTCAATAAAAATATATATTACAATATTTATTAACTGTTCAAAAAATATTCATAAAAATATATTTATAATTTAAAAAAAATATGCAAAAATTCACATAAATTAGCATAAAAGTGCTAGGCAGTTTGACATTCAGGTCGATACACATACTCCGCAATATGTAATGTAAATGCTACCGAAACATCTTGATGGTAATAATTTATTATGTAAACTAACAAAATGCATTTCGATACATTTTTTAAATGTACAAATAAAAATTCGAATTTGAATAAAGCACGTGACAATAACATCGCGTGGTTGTACTATTATTATTAATCTTGTGTGACATCATAAAAGTCTCGCGAGATCACAAAATGTGTAGCGGTGTCTACGACACGAACCGAACAAGTTCTGCCGAATGTCGCTGAAGGAAAAGCGGGCCGCCGACGAGCGAAACTTGTACCGCAGACAGAGCGGCCGAAAATGCATTGACGAGAATATTATATATTTAACTGGCGGGTTCTGTCGCAACAGTTTCAGTACAACTCTAGTCGCCTTGCCGCGAGGTCCGCGCGCACTTTCCTCCGTCGTCACGACACGGAAAGGGTGAGAGAGACTTGTCGCTAACTTGTCCGAGTTACGTACGTTTGCGTGGAAAAGGCGGTGAAAAACTCCCGCGCTTTCCCGAACATCAAACAAACGGATTATCATCTGACGCGCCAATACTCAAGTACAAAAATAAAAATACTTTAGTTTAATAATTGACTCACACTATTCTAGTGTAGTCATACTTTAAGTGCATTTTTCACAATAAATACGCCTCGATAAAAAAAAACATAACTATCTAAACCAAAAGTGGTGACGAATATAAAAACGTTCCGATTTTTCACGTACATTATATGTCAAGTGGACACACTTTTGGAAATCAAGATGGATAGAAAAACCTCAAGATCCTTGCCGAGCCCGAATGCGATCTATGGAAATCCAACGACAGACTCGAATATTGATGTAAGTTGATATCAATTAAATAATATTATAGTTAAACATATTTAATTCATTATTTTAAAATAAAGTGTACAGATTATTTTAAAATATATATTCGTTGTATAAATATTACATAAAAGGGGTGCAGTGCATGGTAACAAAAATTTATCAGTGTATTGGCAGGTAGTCAAAACAAGGTTAAATATTTACTTTTTTGCAATCAAGCAACAGTTTGGCACGCCGATTGAAATACATTCGAATATTTAACAATGAATAAATAGGCTAAATTGATTTGCGAACCAAAAAAGTACTGTTCAATGATTGGTACACACATTGATTGACCGGTGTTAATTGAATCACAATAAGACTAAAATAAATATGTAAACTTTTTAGAATAATTCGGGAACGCTATTTGACATATTATATAGTTAAAAAATTATGAATGAGAATGGTTAAATTGACTTTGTAAACGTTTCATCTATTAATAATATCTTATATTTAAATAATTGTACAGGCACGAAGATATATGCCATACATTATTATTATGTGTAATTGAATGTCATAGCATTGAGTAATTTTACGAAACGAGATTAGTCCGAAATTATTATAACATTCAAATTGAGGACGTTAACCGCTATCGCCTGCAGGCATTGTAGTATTACTATGTATGTCATATAAACACTTGCTTCAAAATGATTATATTCTAGTTATGCGGGCATTTTAATGCATAGTATTACCATATGAAGCATACCTGACCTACCTTGGAGTATGTGTTAGATATTGTATAGTATTATTATAATTATATCCATCGATGAAAGAATATCGATATTAAAAAAATGTAAATGAGCTCAAATTACTTTTGTTTGATCTTGTTATATGAAAATGTCAACAAGTCGTGCACTAAATGCACTTTTCTATGACATATAAATTTGGCATTTTACTATATCTCGCTGAATTCAATTTGGAACAATTGCATATCGCTGACATTAAATAAGCGGACCAGCAAAACAACTTATAATAGATAACTAAATGATAAATTACTTCAAAAATTTACTACCAGTAGATAGTGATAAAGTTTCATTACATTCAATTTTGCTTATAAAACTTCACGATAAATTACACAATATAATCTACGAAAAAAGCGATGTTTTTAATCGAATGTAAATTTATTTCCACAAACAATGATAATACAGAACATAATAGACATTTTTGGAAATTCTTTTAAGTATGAAAGAGTTTTTAAAACTAACACGCAGAAAATAATAATTCTCATAAAAGGTGTAAATTCATTTTTAGCACAAAATTTATTTCGTTGTTTTGAAATTTGCTTGAATATTTTTTTGGAATAGAAAAACCGTTTCAATATCGTGGATTATACATGTTACTTACATAAATGGGGCTAAATCGGATTGATAATCGATGAGGTCTATTCAAACCCCACATTAGGCAATAGGAGACTACGTTCACTTCAATAATATAGTTGTCCGCTATAATTATTATCGTGAAACGAGTAAATAATTATACATAAAAGGCGAATCACTGTTTACTGTTTTAACAAAATGAGGTCGTTAAGAAATCTAAAGATCATTATGAGATTACTGGATTAAGTTCGTAGGGTTTGAATGAAAATAAACTGCAACAGCTTAATTACATTTGAGACTTAACTTTCAATACAAAGCTGGTTTTTCAATGGAGATTTAGCAAACCAGTCTTGGAACAGTTTTATTCTGAGTTTTAATTTAACTCGCAAAAAAAAATGTTATATAATCTGACGTGATTGTTAAGATTCCAATGAACGATCAAAACACGCTGTCATAATCGGATCAAGTAAATTGATCCCTTCAAAACCTCTATCAGATCGTTCAAATTGACCATTCGTACGTCGGAGGCAGTCCAACATACCAAGGACGTCAGCCCTTTGTTCCTCGTACAACTAATCGATTCAATAAAAATACTCGGACGTAAAGCCACTGGTCCAGCTTATATATTATCCCATTCAATATCAGGGCATCAAAGGTGACTTTTGAATTTTATCGCGGCAGTACGGCAAAAATTGTGGTCAACTTGCGATCATGAGGAGATTATTTTGTATTGAATGACAGCCTTGCTATTATAAATAAATTGGTTCGTAGACGTGACAGGCTTACGAATGTTTTGCGGTGTGGTACTCTAATTGATATTTGCAATAGTAAAGAGTTTAAAACAACAAAAGACACCGCATACAAACGATTGAACACATTTTCTACAAATGTCTTAAATACACCTCTACATTCAACAATCTTGAGATGTATCAATGACTTTTTTGAAATTTAACTTCAAACGGGTTTTTTTTCTGAAGAAACTGACATATTTTTGTAGTATTTAGAAGCCGCATTTTAATAATAAATTTCGACAGTATAAAAATTATAAATGATAATGTCAATGCTATTTATTCGTTCACTGGCGCTGTGTTTTCCCTGAATTTTAAAATAATGGCTGATTTAATTATTTTAATAAAACTAAATTAAAATTAACAAATTCTTTTAACATGTTTCATTTCAAAATGTGACATTTACGAGAATATGATCAATTCGATAACATACACGAATATCAGCAAAGCAGTATCATAACAAGTGAAGCAATTTTCCGAGATGATTTATTTTGCGACCTCGCCGAAGATAATACGGCGGATAGCTTATGAAATTACATAATACACAAAACAATGATGCCCGTTTACTTGAATAAGCGTTGACCTTCCAAATTACGTAAAGTACAATCGCGTGAAGTAGTTGACATCGATATAAGTAACTGGAGACGTTGACGGTTTAGAAAATATTTTCCAACGAGTGCATTATACAGACGACACGGCATCACGTGCCAGGTAATGAATGATCATAGGATAAAAGTATTATCATCTAACCCATTATTACCTAGTTACATTATATGGTTTCAACGAATGAATAATTAATTCAAAATACTATAGTAAATACACTCGAAAATTTATTCGCATATGATTACGTAGCACTGCACAATAGCGATATGTTTTACAAATAAGGTACTAACTAAAAATAAATCTATGTTTAGTAAATTTGATGGGTATCGGAGGTATGTATTGCTATAAGTACACTCACAATGCTCGATTGACATTAACGTACTGGTCAGGGCTGTGTAAATCATTTCTTGATATTGAGTTTACTATCCAAGCCATTATGGATTATCGGCTCTTGGAGCGCTCTTTTGATAGACCATAATATATTCAAAACTTAATATCGTATTACTGCAAAAAAGCATTCACAATATCACTTTATTACACATAAAAATGCGACCAGTTATTATGGTACCATAACAACAATCTTTTTAAAGCATATGGAGTAATAAAACTAAATCGATAAAACTGAAATGAAGCTTTCAAGGCAATACATATATTGAAAACTTAGATTAGGCTTGTTTTAAGACATAAATGAAGAACATAAATACATGCTTACTTTGAATTTTATTTTTAGTTTTTTTGTTATTTTTTAAACGGTAAACATATCACAGAAGGGATATTAAAACAATACTGTAGTAAATATGTAGGTTAAAAAAAAAAGATGACACGTAATTTGAAAGACTAACAGAAATCGTAATTAATAGATTAATTTTCCAGTTGATTGAACATCTTTAATATCGAACCATTAGTAAAATTATTACATATCGTCATCTAACTTAGCGGTTGTATATTGTCATACACTATAAAAAAGACTAGGTCACTTCAAGTTAATCTGTGCACTTAAATGTTTAAAAAGTGACAAAACTAATAGAAATTTACAAAATGTAAACGATTCAAATTTGACCAATTATAAGATATACATTCAACTTAAAAATACTAAAATATTACAAACAAAACATGCGTGATGAAACTGAAATGAAAAGGATAATAAATATAAGTTGGGTAATTAAATAGAGCCGGGGAAAATATAACAGGTTCAGAATAGTAGAATGTAAGTAAGTCCATTCGTAAAGACAATCTCTCATATACCAAGTAGCCTTGTGTGGACCGCTTTAATGAATATAAGTGCAAACATAATTGCTATTCTGTCCACCAAAGAAATTATTACAATGTAAACTTTTTTTCGAGAAAAAAACAAACCGTACTTTTATGGGGCTGTCGGCAGTACTTGATGATTTGCAACTCAGTTAAATTAGCAATCTGTGTGAGAGAAATAATTGATATATGAATTATTTAAAACGACTTATTTGACGTACAAGTATACGCTTCATAAAACAAAACAACGGTCTTGAAAATAAATTACTTATTATTTTGCTTGCTACCGACAAAGATATGCAATTGTTAAATGTAAAGAGACGTGTTTCTTCAGAGCAGATACTATTACATATACCGATGACTAATATAAGTGCATACAGTCACTAAATATGTTTTTATGTATGACTACTTTCTGTACAACTTTTAAATTCTTATTCGAACGTTTGAATATAGACGATCATAAGAGGATATTATTAGGTCTCAATTTTAAATTCAAGTCATTAGTTATACTTTAACAATATAATATAATTCATAGAAATAAAATTACTTCAGAACAAAGTATGAATGAAATTCTTCAATGGGTGTTAAAGAAATGTTTTCTGCAAAAAAAATAATAATAATATATGTATTTTTTTTATAAATGTACACTACAATAATGAGCCTGATCGACAGTTAAATTATTTAAATGAATAACACGAACGCCGCTTCGTCGAAGAATTCGTGAACTTCAATACGCATACGAAGTTACGAATGGATAATTAATTACATGAAAAGTTTAACAATACTGAATGAGGAAACAAAGTAGCCTGATATAAAGAACATTGTCAAGCGTGTCAATTAAATAGTTGGCCCAGACTATCCCAAGCTGTATAATATATGAATTATTCTAATATACAACTAAACGATCAAAATAGTCGTTTTAAAACACCACTTGTTATTTTACGAAGTACAAAAAATATAGTTGAGAATAAAAAATAAAACCATATTTAACTATAATAATGTATTCGAAAATGTGAAAATCAATATGGCAATAAGTATTATAATTAAAATACATAACTTAATATTCGTTCTCACATTTATGAAGTTTCATTTCAAATTAGACCACTGGTTCATTCGTGGTTTTGTTAAAAAAAAAAATATATTTCCTTAAAGTTTCTCTGACGTAATCTATCGAAAACTTTATTCCAAAGTTTTATATATTATGCACTGTGGAAAAAAAATTGAATCCTGATTTTACGGGTAGCTCAAACACAACGAATACGAAACTGATTAACGTATTGCCTATGTATGTGCGACAAGAGGAATATTTAACGTAGATTTAAACTTAAACAACAAAGTCAGTAGATTATTTTAATATACATAATCCGAATCACCTTGATGCGCAACAAGGTTCGGTAATTGTTATTCTAGTTTAGGCATTATTCATTTCAATAATATTAAAACTGTTCAAATAACTTAATATTAAGTTATTAAATATTTCAGTATTTTTGAGAAAATATACAAAATACTTTTAGTTAATTCAAATCGTTGCAAATTGCACGACTGTGTTCACATTTTGAGGCGGCCTGGACAATATTGGTATCGCGTACCAAGATCTTCGAATGTCTGTTACTTCCTGGATGCTTCCAAGTTAACACAACCCTCAGCTCGTTCCAGCTGTAGTCGGCTATGCATGCAGATTGCGCCGTGACTTGTCGCCTCGCATCCCAAATTGGACCGCGCGTAGTTGCAATTTAATACAACCACGGCCAACATTTTCCGGGAAGTCGGTTTCGGTCTCTCGTTTCGAATGAATGTTTTCAGCGATGCGGTTGAATGACTTCGCAGTTCAAAATCATAATATTAATAAATTCGACTGGTGTATATGAGGGCGTTTTGAGGAAACCGATTTTTGATTCACGAGATCGTGTGGTCTGTTATACAATACAATACAATACCCATTAAAACATATTTTATAAATGATTTCAACATTAAATTTGATTAAGAACAATGCACGTGTCTGTGCGAGTCGGTTTTCGTTATTAAGATTGCCACAAACGGCGAACGGAACAATCGATGTCGATTATCATCTACTACTTATAAGGGCAGTCCAACAAATAACTATAATTATACGGAAGAAAAAGATTTATACTGATAACAAGTCTTATATGTTTCACTAAAAAAATGAAAATCTTTTAATTATTTGTTTTATTTTCATCACGGACCTAACCCTTTCTTCGATAACACCTCTCACATATACTTAATTTAACAGAAAGAATTTAACTCTAAACTCTAAAAAAATACTAACTAAATTATTTATATAATTTAAGATTTCGACTGAAGGTGCTTGGTGGAATTTCAATATTAAATTTGAATCGTTCAAATTATGTACACTCCCACAGATTTTGTCACTAACGACCTGGGTTTCGCCTTTCGGCATCTTCATGCGTTCAAGCGCACGGATGAACTTGAACTGACGCTTAGTAAATGGATGTTTCGTGTTTATATATTAAGTAAATGTATCACTGAGTCTAAAGCCATCGCTGGCGAAAATTAATGTATACATCCACCGACAGATTTCAAATCGCCAAATTTATATTTTCTTAAATCGGTATGAATTTGTATGCTAATAATGAATGATATTTTCTTCTCATTCTAGCGAGGAGTGTAAGACCTTTATACCTTTTCCCATCTTACAAGCATAAAATTGTTATCTCTGAAAAGAATGCTTACTTATGTAAGCATTCTTTTGTAATCAATTACAATCAATTCCCGCAACGATGTTGTAATAATGTATAGGAATGTAAAAATGGTATAATTCCTAAAACGTCGGAACACGTCGATAGATATTTTCCTTCTATGTTCTATATTAGGTTTTTTGCTTTGCTATGTGAAAGGTGTGCTAGTTCAAGAGGCTGTGCGGGGGATCAAAGGAGTCCGCCGAAGCCTGAAGCCATCACGATTAAAGGGCAAAGCGTTTTCCAACCGGATCAAAAAGCATTCCGTTGTCTACGCGATTCTGCTTTTAATTTGATGTCTTCCTAATATAGACACAAGAAGTCACAACAGCAATGGAATTTGAAAAAAAAACCTGCACATATTACAATGGACTGTGACGACTTCTACCATCTCTGTAATGGCATCTCATAAAAAAAAACGTTTAGTTTGCTTTAATCCTACACTCCATGTACGGATATATGTGAAAAGTTTGTTGACTCACTGACTATTAAAAGTAAACTTATTAACAACAAAATATACTTATTAACAACATCACAACTATTTTTTCAAACATTGCATTTTAAATCGATACTATTGTCGATTTCAATTAGAAAGTATTATTCGTTCAGCAGGCGAATAAAAGGTGATTAATTTTACTAGCAAAAATTAATTATTATGATACAGAGTTACGGTTGACTTTATCACTATACATGCTTTGGTTTAAAACACGATTATTAATATATATGAAATTAAAAGTACATACTTTATACAACGAAATAAACATAACGGCGATATAGTAAACGAAACTTGACGTTAGCACAAGGCAAATAATTAAGAAGAGGAGAAAGTGAAAACTAGAAATAATTTAAGACATCGATAAATATTGTAGTCATTGAACAAGAACAAAAAATCAGTCATATAGCCCACGTTTACCAAAGCTCGTAAACGGTATTGTGAAAAGCAATAAACTGTTACTAATAAAATACAGTATAGATAAATAAACAAACAAAAAATATCAAACGATGGCCGAGTGGTCAAGTTTTTCTGCGGTAACTTTTGCATTTTATAAGATCCCTATAAAAAATATTTAAGTACACTTGCGATTTAAGGTGTTCCTGGCCATTAAAATTTTATTACCCACGTTAATATTCATACACAGGTGAGGGCGGGCAAGTTCCGAGCGTATCATGAATACCCAGTGTGTTTTCAGACGCATGCGTAGAATAGTCTAGAACTGGTCTCGCTAAATCGAGAAGACGCTTCGAATGACCAGACAGCCTTGAAAAACTAGCTCCATCGTCTACTACCCCAAGATATTATCTTACCCCCTACTCAACATGATATATTATAATAATTTGCACAACAACGTTATCTACTCGATACATTTATCTTTGAACAATTCTCCGTCGTGTGAAAATAATTACAGAAAAATTTACTACTATACATGTTACACTGTCGAAAATTAATTGCGAAACTCGATTATAAAATACTTATAAATATATAATAAGGATCTCAACATCATCTAAATTTAACTCGATCGCCATCACGGAATCTCAGTATGTGATATTTAAGACATTTAGCACCGGCTTGATTTAAATATTTTTACTGTACTAAAATCGGCCGCGATATTAGTGGTAGCATACGCAAAACGTTCGGTGATAGTGAGCTAAAACTGGTATTAAGATGCTAGTTTAATAAACGAAAAGGTTCCTGTTGATTCGTTGGCTGCATATACACAACGGGTGGTGGTGGGAAACCAACTTGTTCCTGTTGATTCAAGGAACATTTTTTCTAGTAGTAATTAATATCTTCGCAGACAACTTTTGGCCACAATGGAATTTATTAGACAAATTAATGTTTATCATACTTTTTGATGTTACTATATTAAAGTTGTATATTTTTACCAGAAGTATTACTCAGCAATATGATGACTACGTATAAGGGTCTAGTAAAAACACGCAGAATACGTAGGTGTATACAAAGATAAACTTCTTTCTTGTCAAAGATAATACTGATAGTCAATATTATACAAAAACTATAACCGTCGAAATAAATAGCCATCATCAAGATATGTACATATGTGTATGATAATGATTTTGATTCCAGGTAAAACTGCTGCACACCAATTTAGTTTAATTATTTTTAATTTTACTTAACATACAACGAGTAGGTGTTTAATTTTATTTCTCACAAGAATTGTTAAAATAATTTCATCGATTCGTAGTCTGAGCCGATGACTTTAGGCCCTTTATTGTTGAATAGTTTCATATTTTACACGGTAACGATGCAAATCTGCACAATTCAACGTAAAATACCAGGTTTAGTGGGATGATTACGCCCAACATCTAGAGATCTACAGTATGTTTATTCGGATGGGTCTGCTGGAAGTGGGGACTTCTCGTTACTGCGATTAGAGATTCCCCCATGCCCTATCTCAGCGATGATCGCATAGGTCATTATCGTTCAAGTGAGCGTAGTTTCGTTTTCTGGGCAGTAAAAAAATGGCAGAAAAACGAAACTCTGCGATGAGGTCACTAGTCGTCATGACAGCCGCACGAATAAAGAAAGCTTTCACCGAAACTTGCAAGACCGTAGGCGGTAAAACTGTATAAACACCATGGTACGTATTACGTTAAAGTGTAAGCCGAATAAACAATGCGTGGGATGTTTACAGTGTCCACATACAAACGCCGTTCAACTGAGATGTGACAGGTTAATTGCCTCAGTCCGTGTTGCACACCTCGATAACGTCAACGGCACTGCCTACTGTGAAAGGGAGTAATGATAGCTTAAAAAGCGAAAGCGTTTCGGCAAATCATATATCATTGCTTAAGTCACAAATCTTTATTCATCTATCGAAGAAGCTACGAAGATTCTGACTAGATATTTGCAGACAGAATGAAACGTTCCTTTGTATTCAACTTCAAGTTAAACAAAACAAAATCCTCACACATGCTCGCAGATTTTTAAGCGATAAAACATAAGAAGTTTTAATATATTTAATTAGTAGAAAGCTATGTTCATTTTACGAAAAAAAACTACAATTTGTAAAACTTAACAAATGCGAATTATTATTATTAAAATATTGGAGTAAAGCTTGTTTGATTAACGTCAGGTAACTATTATAAATAATATTTGTTTTACAAATCCTTACTGAGAGCGAGAGACGAGCAAGCTATCCATAATCCGATTAACTCGATGGATATAAAGCAAACAGCCACCTGCTGGTAGCATTATAGTGAGTTTATTATTAAACGCGTTAACAGTACATCAGAGAGCCAGCTTCGACCTTCAGGCGAGTTCAATTTAGGTCTACGTGTGATTGTAGTGCTACAGCATGACTGCCGATGTAACTTTGATAGTTAGAAATTCAGCAAAATATTCAGACTTGACTATTGTTAAGCCGAAGACAGGTAGTTGGCCTTCTCGCTCAGTAATCAAAGAGCTGCTCGTAGAACTATGAAGGCTTGAATATCAACGATAAATAATGAGATTTCAGATTAACTCTATTTACGCATTGTTAATTAATGTCAACTCAGAATAGCATAAATACAGTAAAATAAGCTAATTATATTTAAAAATATTTACCGCAATAATATGAACTAAAAAAACTAAAAAAATGTTCTACGGAAAATCAATATCTCAATGAAATCTAACAAGTATAAAACCCAACAAAAGTTGTAAACAAATAATACGAAAAAATAATCTATATTTTAATTAATACGATACTTAATATTCATACTAGCAAATTTACGATAAAAATCAATCAGTTGAAGCAATTTATATACTGCTTGCCTGTAATTTTTTTCTTTATTAAGACGATCATACATTGTCAGTCTTTGATTTCATTATCTATCATGGTAAATGATATGTATTATTTACCAAGCAAAAGTTACTTGCAATCTGTCTTTTATACGAGTACTTAATAAATTACAGCTTGCTTGCAAAGAGAACTGGATACAACACTTGATAAATAATATAAAAGTAGAATATTTTGTAAGTGCACTTTAGGAGCAATATAGAGTGAAGACATCACGTAAAGTTGTTTTATCATCAGCTATAAAGAACCATGTAAGCATCGTAACATTTGCTACGCTGCAATATAAGTACGAACTAACTGAAAATACTGTGTTATACAAACAGCTCGCCTTCGGCAGTTGAAAAGAAAAATACATCACTTGAGAATCTCACGGAAATTTATGTGAGGGAAACACAAACACTGCAATCTTTTAAATTGTGACGATATTTTTTAAAGTATCACATCACCTCATACCTATTTATAACACACACAATATTCAAACTTGACTTTATTGTATAATACGGGATGGGCAGTGAGTGGCTACGATTTAATACTTCAAATATCAATAGGTTTACCCATCACCCAATTTCATGTCGGAGTTTCATAACCTAAAATAATATACAAGGAATCATAAATCAATTACCCATGAAACATTTTTTGACGTTGCATCTGTGTATTTTTTGTACATTGCGATAGATACTTCACACATAAGTACTTGAACTATTGTGCTATACAAAGCTTTTTTCGTATTATGCTGTCTTTCTGCCAAGAGTCATCAGTGAAAAATCAATGAGCTGCTGTTTGTCTATTATCCGACATTGTCTTATACATACTATGTTTTATTATATACAAATGTCAATATTGACATGAAGTAACGTTTTGCGTACTATTTAGAAACACACATTGTCAGCCGAAATGTTTGTAAACTATTTACAAAGGGCTTAAAATTACAAGTGCAAAGAAGCTATTAACCTGATCAAAGTACCTGCCTGCTCTGGAAATGCATGCATGCGGTTTTGAAAGAGCTGCGGTTCCCAGCTCACGTCACCTCTCTCTAGGTCTCGCAATGATAACACCTGCACATTATATACCCTACCGAACTGGTATGAGTTTAAAGTAAAAGATTTGAAATTTGTCTAATAAACTCAACTATAAAATTTCAACATTTGGATAATGTCAAGTTTTCACAAATGCATACATAGAGTTCGTCAAACTCGACTTTATATTCCAACAACTTATTATTGCCAAATTAAAACTTATGCATTAGGAAAGCTTCCTTAGCGTACATAGTCAATTCAAGAATAGATATATTAGATGAACATTGTTGGCAGTGCATCGAACGTAATGTACGCAAAAGATAATATAAATGCGCAGAGCACATCATCTGGATTGCTTCACCACTGCCTACCTGCCAAGGCCGCTACAAACAAGACACGAATATTTTCTTTTTTTTCGCTCATCGCTCTACACACTAAAAGGTAAATTATATACCCATCACGTGAAGAAGGTAAAACAACACAGCGAACCGATGAAATTGTGTAATATTAATGTAAAACATCAAAGTCAACGCTAAAACATATGATCTTATAAACGCACATAGAATGCTGTAATATTTAGATTTTAATTAATATTTCCATCGAATTCGCATAAACAAGAAACCATGTATTTTATTACTAATATTTAGATCGTACAAATATTAAATTCTATTTTAATTAGGCGCTCGTTAGTATATTGGGATTTGTTACTTTAATATTGCTACGACGAAGAAAATTAACAAATACATTTTGTTTATTAAGCCACAACGGCACGGCACAAACGAATAAACCTCGGCGTTTGAAAAATATATGTAACCGCCAGCAGTAACTACGGTAGTAAAATGAATTTCAACTTTAATTATGAAAAAAAAAATTGATCGGATAATAACATTATTTCGTCTTGATATGACTTCCCCATCAACAAATGCTTTGAGAAGATTGTAACAAATAAAAGTATCTAGACGCGTGCAATTAGCTATACCAGCTAAACAATACACATTTAAAAGATTTCGTCAAAGTCGTGGAAAAATCTATGTCGATTTCTCAATACTGAACTCACCATTTAATAAACGAATGGTGGACAACATTTGTCTACCATCGATGAATAAATCAAGCAATCAGAAATAAATATCGGAATATTATGGAAAGTGTTCCATATTAATTTTTGAAACAATGTTATTATTGTGCAAAGACACGTGTCGTGCAGTAGATTATGTTATGACGTCAGAAAAATACAGAAAATAAAAATATTTAAATAACAATAGTGTTTCTTATTAAGTATTCTTTGTAATTTATAAACCAGTTATCTTTTCTTCAGACGATTTTTTTTTAAATTATCACATTATTTATGTAAATAAACAGTGAAAGGGATTTTTTAATGAATGAAAATCGGTAGACATTATTTTTTTATTGAATTGTCATTAATGTATCTGTACTTAATCTCACTATAGATAAATGAACAATTTGAAATCAGATTACTATTGCAAGCAGAAACTTGTTTGGCGTGTTCAATTATGTATTAATATTATGATAATGATCAAAACGAAAGCATTATGTGCTTTTATTTTGAGCTCAAAATTATACCGTGACAATTGTAGAAAATTTTACGTCAAACTAAATACTGTATTAGTGCACTACTGTATATAAGTATAATACATAAATACAAATCGTAATGTAGACTGATATGAAATAAGTTGTGTTAAATGTATGAAACTATGATAATAATCGTTCTGTACAAAACCGCACATGTAAATGAGTGTTAAATTCCCATCAGCCGTTTTCTTTTTCTATTGTAATTCCCGTGGTAACCGAGCAGCGAAAACAAAGACTAAAAGGGCAACAATTTACATAATGTAATCTGAGAATCGTGCGATTATTTATATTGCGTAATCAGATAAGCGAACCTTCAAACATATATCACACCCTTTCGATCAATGAATAATATTGATTAACGTAACCGCGGTTGCATAAAACTATAAAACATACAAATTGCCATCATTGTATAGCCTTCATAAAATTAAAGACAGTAACATGATTTAAATATATTGAAAATATAACAGCAGGAAATATTCAATATTAATTTTCAACTTTAAAACGTCAAGTTGGATAAAATATATAAATAGAAGCGAAACGCCCGACATTATCAATCATAATGCACATTGTGATAACAATCGGACACCCATTGATTATTGAAATGCCAAGAGCGATATTATTTCCACGAATATGGGTATGGAAAGAATTTCATATCGCACTGTAATAATAATAATAAAAATATTATACAACTGCTATGATAGTTTCAACAAAACCGAATGAATATAATAATCACCCGTCAAAAATTGAAGCCGAATAAATATTGAAATAAACGGCTCAAGAAAACAACGTACATGATATAAATTCATCAAGATTAAATATTGCGATATCCTTTAAAATGTAACAACTAATTTTATTTATATCAGACGTTAAAAAATGGAAATATTATATCTTTCACCGCGTACGTATCTTAATTGGGAGAATCAAACATTTTACATTTGCCAAACTTGAAGCCGCAGTACAGTCGAAAAAACAATGGTGTTGAATATCGATAAGTTAGTAAAACACACAACGGCAAATGCAACGAGAGGGCTTCACACCTCGCGCGGTTCACGATGGAAACCAGGTCACGGCAGGGGGACGCTTGACAAAGAGAACTAACCGCCGTCGGTCGTTCGGTTGCGACGTGAGCTGGCCTCCAACACGGGAAGGTGATGATAAGCAAACAATTCTCATCAGGGATAAATAAATTACGGGTGTCGTTTGAATTGCCATACCGGTCACGAGAAAAAATTCTCAATATTTTCATGATTAACCCTTTTGATATCACGAACATCACCCTCGCGGGTTAAACAAATAACAACTATTGGATACCTATAGACTGTATTACGACAAACTGTATGATAACTAATAAAATAGGTGTAAAATCTTATTAGTTGAGTGGTCAGTAGTAAGCCCTCACGTTTAGTTACAGTATAGAATCAATATCACTTAAGGTAAACCGAACTTTCAATCAAAACTTTTAGTCTTTGCAATCGTAGCGTCAAGAAAGATAATGTCAAAATTTGAAGATTATATATGTAATGATGAAAATCCAGTGCAGCAAACATGAAGACAATTACAGTTAACAAAAAATGACTCATTATTTTGGAGAATCCAATGATACGCTGTGTTTAAAAAAAACTCTCACGTCAGCCGGAGATGATTATAATCTTGGCACATTTACAGAAGCACTTAATCAACGGTGCTAAAAGATGTTACATCACTTGAAAAGCAGAAGTTATGATCAATCGATAACAATGAACAATGAAACGGCCATAGATAAATCACAAGCTCGCGAGCCGACAATGGCGGCAATCAAACGCGACGTGCCGATTAAAATTAAACGCCGCGATATTGCATAGAATTGATGTCGTCATTTGACCAACTTACTTGATCATTTTTTTTTTCACGAATGTGTCAATTAACCGCGACCTCGGAATTTAAAAGCGTCAAACGTAAAAATGCAAGTATTCTCGGTTCCATCGTGAGCACCGGTAAATGTTCAACATTAAGAACTTGACAAATTATAAGTTAATATCGCTGTTTCCTGCTGACACGAAAAAAACCTACACTATCTTGCGACGTCGTTATGTAATAATTCATTCATTCATTGTTGTACCAGCGTTTGTTTGAGTACGAGTATAAATCGGCTTAAATTGTGCCGTACTTAAATAAAATGAACGATGCAAAATGTCGGAATTCATAATAATTTATATGGTTAATATGCAGCCAACTTCTACGATGCAGTTTCGATGTGGAGTACTAACCACAAGCTGGACAATTTATTATTAATCAATATTAAAATTTCTATCATTTATGTATATTTTTTATTTTGCTCGTTTCATTAAATAGCAAATGAATAATTCAGTTTTAAAAACAGCATCTTTCATCTGTAAGTACTGTTTCTGATGGGAGATGTGGGCGGTTGATTCAAAACCTACACTACAAAACATACTTAAACGATAAAACTTATTTCAACGATGAAAGTAAATGTAAAACAAATATTTATATTAATTATCATATATAACAACAAAAGGGCACTACAAAATTTATCGGTTGGTATAGGCTCAAAAATACTAGGTAGTACTTAACAATTAAATATAAATATTCCAATTTTGTTTAATCAAGCATAGTAGTCATGGTCTTCCGCATAGCTTATATTGTTTAACAAATACCACATTTTGATTTCCTGAAATAAAACATCAAAACATACATTGATATGAGTATTTACGTTTGTTCAATGATTCCTACGTGATAATCTACATTCCGATATCATAATACAGTAAATATTATTTTTAGTATAACGTAATAACTACTGTTCATGGGCACGGTTTACGAATTCGTTTAACGTATATCAATTGATAAAATTTATTTGTGGAATGACCGAATAAAATAACTTTGAATATATGTTTACATTTCCGGTAGTAAATAATCTCTGATAAATCACAATGCATACTATAAAATTACGCATTCGATAATTTATTAAACGTAGCGCAGGCGTAGCGGTACGGGTGGTTTCATATTATCCAGAGATTTCAACGCACGGTTGTTTCAAAACCCGCATTTTTCTATAGTCATTCGTTTGACAAAAAAAAATAAAGGTATATTACATAATCCTGTAGCTATGAAAAATATGTTTAAATAGTACTGAGAACTAGTATTGATAATTTACATAGTGTATTAGCATAACAATCAATGGTTTTTAAAACCATCTAGCTCAAAAAGAAGAATGTATACATTATGTTGTTTGTTTAAACTATCGTTATGAAAATGAACGTTTCGAATACAAAAGAGTGGTGAATCTAACTGAACGTTTCCAAAGGTATTAAATTGTAACTGTGGTGACCGTGTTTTTAACTAGATTAAAAAAGAGAGACGCATTTTTAATTGAATTCTTTAACTATATAAATTTGTTATAGCTGTTTGTTTTAGTACGAATTCCGACAAATTATCAAAAAAATGTATTTATTTACATAAAATAATCACCGAAACTTGGTTTTCAATGAACATCTTCGCGCTCTAACGAGTACGCGGTTAATTGAACACGTATGCGTCCAACATGTATGCAAAAAAAATCGAATAAACACAATGAGAGCTTTAAAAGTCACAACAAAGGAAAACTTTACAGCAGTCATTGAATGCGTGTTGAGTGGTATAAGACTTTAACGGAAATTTGGAGAGTAAATACATAATAGACAATTCATTACCTACCTATTGCATGCAACGCAATACGGTCGGAATATTAATTGCTTTTTAGTAGAAACCCAAATACCACAGACATGGTTTACAAATCAATATAGATTGAATATATTTTCATATTAAATTGAGTGGGTAAATAACTTACGTGGCCAATTAAACTAGGTATCAAATATCGTAACGCTTAAAAGTGGGGAATATTTTTAAAAATATATTCTTTTGTTATTGATCTGATTAATTGAGCGTACAGCAAGCTTATTGTAATATGTTTGAATAAAACAAATATAAACTACATACACTTCTTTATTGAACAATGATGAGTTTGATGTAAATTGTATGTTAATATTAAAGATATTTGTTATTTATGGATATTATAGTATTATTTTTTTTTGGAATTGTAAAAAAAACGTTACAATACAAAATAATTAGTATCGAATATACGCGTTTTGTTTTAATTACGCATGGATTTTGAATATTTCTAAAAAAAAACGTTTATATAATTACAATTACATGGTGAACAAAATGTTACAAGATTGCATATAATTTAAGCAAACGTGACGCATAATAAAACAGGCGGTCTTCAAGGGCTGAAGATTAAGTCACGACATACAACTGGCATTAGATTGACAACCAAATTATAACTTAGATAACATCAACAATCCATTCAGGGTTATCTTAAACGAAATATGTTATCAAAATGCGAACAGAAATTACTCTGTCATTTATAGTACTGATAAGTCGTAGAGCAGAAATCAGTACAACGATTAACATTACGGAAGAAATAATAGGACATTTTCGCAGTAAATCCACATTTAGCGAATGATCTTATAAAAAAAGGTTTCGTGTTCACAATTTGTTTTACAGCCACGCATTATTAACGTAGCACAAATTTGCATAGTTAGTTTCGTCGCAAAAATAAACGACTTTTCGTCCGCATAATATCTGATTACAAAAGAAACAAAAGAATGAGAAAAAAGCCCTGATGCGCAACACACGAGCGCCGATAAATCGTCGACTGTCTTTTGCGGATCTTCGCGCAAAATCCGTGCTCTGTATATGTACTTATTATTGATAACCCGGATTTGGATGAACAACAGATAGCACAACCGGAACGACACAATGTTAATGGGTTATATATCATTTTAACCGCGCAATGTATTTTGCTGTCAGGTCTCCCACGTCGTGTTATTTTATTGCACATGCCTTGAGCATAACAAGCCAACCATTAGACTACATAGAACCACTAGATCATCACCGCATAAAGGAATATGAAAACCTTTACAGAGATGCAACATTGACAAATGAATCGATAACAGTTTTAATGTATAAATAATCATAAACCCGAGCTACTGCCTCTTTTTCGAGTACAGAGTCGACATGCCTTTAATCACAGAGATGAGCACCTGTCAGTGTACATTGGTGGTCGTGCCTGAGGTGTGCGAGGCGGTGACAACGACGATTCTTTCCGAACACATCCGACGACCTTTGTGTATAACGCTTCGAGGTAATTGCAATGCTGCAGGTCCGGGAACTCATCACGACCGTCGTTAGCTGTTAATGTGACAGAATGCGCCGAGTGTCATGATTCATGGCGTCTGACTTCGAGGTGATGCATCCCAAGAAAATTCACGAGTGCGTATCTGCGTGTGTATTTATAGGCTAGTTTTTTTTTTATTGAAACAAACAATAGCATAACAAATCTGCTCTCATTTCATAAATTAAAAGCGTTATTATTACATCATGAGTGTTTGTAACTTTTTCATTAAATTCGCTCGATCTCATTCGTAACTGTAAGTACGAATCGATTAGGTATGAGAATATAGCGAATTGCACAATGTACGTAAACTCATTTGTAGATTAATTATTTTGAGCGAGTATAACGTACCTAAAAACCGTTGGAAACAAATCAATTTTTAGCGTGAAAAGTTTTACTATACTTTTTAATTTACAAACACAATCAACACATATTCAGTATTTTAGTGAAAACGGGTATACAATAACGCAATGATCATATTGCATTTGTTCAAATCGTGCAATATTACGTAAGGAGAAATTAAACTACTTATAAGCGAAACATTTCATTCCATCGCTTGAATCAAAAATCGTTCGATTCATTTTACAATAAAGTAAGTCATGCATTAAGACTGCATTGTTACTGCAGAATGAAGTCCAAAATAATGGCACGACAATCTTCGTTTCTAAGCAGGGCCTGACAAGCCATTGGTTCGCCAAAAGTACAATGTACAGGAAATTGAAACGGCAAGCTCGTTTAGTATACATATAATTTAATTTTGAATACACTTGGCATAATCGAAATGAATATTTTCAGTCAGATAAAATATTTCTTTCTCGGACACACTAAATTATTTATCAATAACAACTAAATTAAACAGTTAACATATATTGAGTTACAAGTGTAAGTGTGTGCTTGTTATATACAGTTACTTCAAGCATAATTAAGAAAATATTTTCAACTGATAAATCGGTGCTCTTTCGTTATTGTTTGTAAAAATATTTAATAAGTTTTCTCCAATCTGCTCTTATATTTGTTTGTGTTCCAATCTTACAGAAAAAAATAACAGGTATCACAGTAAATCCATGCACCACTTTTAATTTTTTTTAAATATATCATACATAAATATAATCACTATTTCTTTACTATAAAGGAATACTTGCCATAAATGTATACATTGATTATGAGTCAAATTATATTCCTTCAATACTTGTCAATGATAATAAATTGTCAAAAATATTCGATTCGTGGTTTCATAAATAAAGATTCGTACAAAATATTACTAAATAGAATCGTTGAAAATTATCATTAAGAACGGTTTTTTTTAAATCAGAATAATAGTAAAAAAAAACTCTCAATTACTTTTAGTTGCATCGCTGTAATTATGATTCGCGTAATCACTACCAAAGAAAAACTATCCAGTAAATTGGAAATATTAATGAAGCGAAGAGTCAAAGTTAAGTAAATTATATCGTAACACAATAAATGATGTTAGCCAATTTCGGATACAATGATAAAAACCGCAGAGAGACAAGGTCGAACAAATCACGCACGGAACTGAGTAAGTTTTCTGAGTAGTCTGAGCAAGTATTGAAAACTCTCCGAGATGATTGTGCGCCAATTAAATTCTAATCTCAATGCATTACCTAACAGCTTACCAATACGAAATATCCCGAAGGACGAATCACACGTAAACTATTCATTTTATGACGCAAACGTGTTTTTCCGGAACACCCAACGAACTGTATTTGAGTTATTAATAGATTAAGTGAATAAATATGACTGATCGTACGTGTTTTGGTACGGATTTATACAAACAAAAAATACGTAGGTTTATTACATCACGACAATCAATAATAATTTTGACAGTATAATAACATCGCATATACCACATCCTTATCAATCATTTTAAACTTGATACGGATTCAAATTATTTAATTGGAAAAACTAAACAGAATTCTCATATTGTTATTTCTATCAAAGTAATATAATTCTATAACACGGTGTTGTAATAGTTACAAAATATAGAGCTTGACTTGTGCAGTCAAAGATGTATTTGATTATTTAAAAACTAACAGCTCTCATGATAATATAACACTGGCTCTGCTTAACAGACAAGTAAGTCAACTGTTATCTCGCGAGTAATATCATGAACTTATATTATGGATACATAGTTAACTACTAAACTGAAGTAAATACTAAACGAAAAAAAAACGTAACAACACTTTAACTACTAGGCGTATAGTTATGTTTGTAAAAAAAAAAACATCTCTTGCACGTGAAAATTCTCTTACGGTACAAAAGGCATCCATCAAGCGGTCACATACCGCTAAGTCCGTTTCACATACAATATGTACTACAGACTATTAACATTTAATCGGAAAAGACGCCGTAATAGCTTCCAACGGCCGACGTAATATTTCGGAGACTGTGACGTTTCGTTATTGCCACGCATGGCAGTGCCGCTCGTAAAAACAGGCGGCCTAATATTTTTTTTTAAATACAAAATGCTGCAAAATTGATATTTTTCGTAAATATATTTATAAAAATCGTATCGTTATTGACGTAATGATTGTGTTTAATTGGATAGTAATGAGGAAGATAAGACGATTACAAGAGAGAATATCAAGACTTATCATAGGCTGGAGAACCAACAACTGATCTTAAATTTAAACTGTAAAATCTTATTTTGATATTAACCTTGCCGGGACTTGAGATAAGACCGATCTGATCTAGACACGAGTCAAAAAGGTAAAACATATTTGTGGTCTTCGCATTGATACTTGTTTTTGTTACGTTTATAAACGCTTCGGCGTGTCTACGTCACTGTGCGACGAGACGCATAAGTTCGCTCGTCACTTCCGGCGCAGTTACAAAACCGATGCATTCCGGCGGGTTCACAAAACTCAAGGTCAGCGGCCGCGACTTACGTAATGGCGGGCGTGGAGCATCTCGAAATAATTTCACTCGCAAAGAAACCGAAGCCTTCGCGGAGCGAGCTTTATTTACCTCGGACAGTTATGATGTGGCAACGAACTTTTTCGTGCGACCGAACGGGAGATTGGGAACTCGCTCAGGCGCCGTAACCTTATCGGCCTTAAATCGCATTCTAATTTATTTGATTGCGCCTGAATCGAGTGCTACGGAACGGACACGTGTATTTTAATACAGCTTGCGCTGTAGTATATCCACTTATAACATTTAGTACAGGTTGTAAAATAATAACAAGGTAGTTGACACGGGGCAACGCCTTTCAAGTGAACGACCTGCGTGTGTTTATTGATTGAGAGTATTCGAAACAAAAGTAGGTGTGTGTGCATATATGCCCAAGTCGACAAACACGATTGTGCGAAAATTATGTATGTCAACAATAATGCGAGCCGAACAGAATGTCGCAAGTAACACAATAATTACTTATACACCGATTCCGAAAAGAAATTATTACACACGAAAAAATGATGATTGTCGCAATGCAGAAATGAGTGTATCGTTGCGTCACCAGTGATAGTTACAATGAGAATGAAACATGTGAGACGGCCCAAATACTACTGGGTGTCTAAAAGAAAACTCACTCAAAATCGGCTAACCTCCAATTTTCATATTTATTCGTGATTCCAATTGGACGACTTATGATTTATGTGCCCTGTATTACTTTGGACAGAACAACTAATTTCATAGATTTATTGATTTGGCATTTACGAAAGCCGAAATAGCTATCAACGTGTAACACATTAAAAACTGTTGAACTGAAATATTTTGTTATTTTTACCCTATTAATTTCATATACATACAATTAATTTTATTTGAAATTAATAACCTTAATCGATTATAAATAGTCATAGTCATTTTTTTTTATTTTTGTCTCTTGAAATTTATATTCTTCGTTTAATATATCGCTATAAATTAAGAAAATAGTTCCAATTTATGATATTTAACAAATTAATTTGAGATCAAATTTTGTTTCGTAAGACCATCATGTAGTTTGTAAACAATAATACATATACGCACAGAGCGAGGCGAAAGATCATTGCGAAATTCGCTTTCGAAGAAAGAATAATATGTTAAGGCCCGCGGGCCATCTGAATAGCGGGCAAGGCTCGCTGGGCGGAGAAATTGACGACGAATTGCGAAAGAGCGTCACCGCAAGCGAGACGCACCGATTTTACCCGCAGACAGAGCTTTGCCCACGTAGACTTCAATAAATGACGGGATTCGTCAATCTAAAATAAAAATCATTGCAGATTAGTGTTACATAACATTATTACGTTGACTTTCAGTAATCCTTGAGCGGTCACCAAATAAGAAAAAAAAAACAAATTCTCAGTATATATTTATACTATTTTAAAATATCATCTAAGGTTTATATTGTACAACGGCAACTGTTTCCTTTGTACTACAAGAAGAAAAAACAAAAGTAAACTAGCTATTAGAGGTCATAAATATCGATCGCTATAACTTGCAATAGTAAAAATGAACAAAGACTTAAAGTAATTTGATAAAACTTGTATATCCGTAATATATGTTTCATGTCCAAAGTAAAAAAAAAATGCCTCAAATAACAACTGTTTGGAGAAATATTATATAATGGAAGATTTCTGAAAACTAATTTAAAACATAAACTCAATTCACAAAATGCTTACACTGTACCGAGCAGTGCAATACTGTTATTTTGGTTTACATAACATTCCGTTTTTATGAAATAAGCAAATAGTAAGAGTGGTGCAATATTTATTTGGGCTTCGTCGTACTATTGTGACCATACATAAATCAAACGAATAAAATACGAGCTGCAATAGTTTGGTAATGAATGTCTTATTCTCATTGCATTTACCTGAAACAATACAAACGCTTTGAGATAATCAATGATTTAAGAAACGAAATAATACCTCGATTGTCATGTTTTACTAATTACATTCACTGAAAAAAAAAGTTTAAATAAAAATATTCATCATTCTATGTCGTGGGAAAAATTAAAGGTCAAATTATATCAGCCATTAAATACACACATCAGTCGGCTAAATCTGTGAAGAAAATACTAGGTTTGACAGTTTTTACAACTATTTTTAAATCCAAATCTTGTCGCTATCTTTACTCATCACAAACAAAAATTAATATGAATGACTATATCACAGAATCCTTGAAAAATTGTTCAGGTTACTGAAATTCTCATGACACCGAGGAAAAAATTCACAGTCACACACTCGATTATTTTTACACATATTTAACATTTTATAGTGTACCGCTAAACTAACAAAGTGGTATAAAAATATTATCTTAGCGTTTTTTTTTTGTTTGTTTGACGGCTTAATAATCAAACAAGTTTTTAAATAATATTCATTATTGAATTATTGTTGTCCTCCTGGTGGATAAAGGTAAGATGAAATATCTGAAATAGTAGTAAATGAAAGAGTCGGACAGTTTTTTTTACAATCACTATAATCTCAATTGAGGAACAGATATTTTTAATGAAAGCACGATAGTATTATCGCTCAGATGTGATCGGCAGATAACATCACGATCAAATTTGATATCGTTTTGAATGATTTCGAAATTAGATGCAAGCAAAGATCATTTTTGATGACTGTTAACGCACCATTGGATCGGAACGCTGTTTGGTTGCAATCAATGCAATGCGATGAAATCGAGAGCGATGAATTTGCTCCTCTTGCTTCATCAACTTCACGGTCAGTATAGTTATCTCTAAGGTGGGAGAGTGATGCATCAGTTATATCAATTACAAAATAGTTGTTTTTATATAACAACATATATACATATTTTTATTCAATTTCAAAATATTTTAATATTATTATGATACAAAAAATCATGACATGTTGATGATATAATTTAAAAAAAATATATGACAATACATTTAGTATTCATAAAAAGCAGACAATGTAATTCATTAAATGCATTGTATTGTATATGCAATTAAGAAACGTTAGTAAGTCGATGATAGTAGTTTTGATAGAATGGAAAACCTAAATTCAGTTTTGAAGCATTCATATTTTAGGAACTGCAAAAATATGGCCATTGTGTTCATAACTCATCTGTATTAAATGCTGCTATATTTTTTTTTTGTTGTTATTGGTGTATGAGTAGCAATCAATAAATACCAAATGATGTTGTAAGATTTTTATATTTATCACTGCTAAGACCTAAAGAAGCTTTCTTTTACAAGTTTTTGCATCAATCAATGCATGTGAGAGTTTTATAAATTAAAATTTAGCTAATAAACTCTCGTTGTTCAGTTTAAGCGAGTAGGACATATAAATAACTGTTTATAAATCGGTCCAGAACTAAAATTTATTTGTTATGTATCATACAACCATAGAATAATCTTTTAAGACACAACATATACGCATTTTATTGACCGTGGCATTGCATGACCAGTAGTCGAAATTCGTGATAGCACATATTTATGTTTTGATCGAGTATTGTTTTCACAATGATACGCGCAAAGAAATGAGATAGTCATGGATATCATGAGCAAAAGATCGATTAATCAAAGCGGATACTGAGGTCATGATTACTTTCTTATTGTCATGTTGTTATAAATCATTACATTCTTACCCATTCGGCATCATGCTTTATAAATACTTCAGTGAAAGTGGTTTATTAAGTGCCTGTAAAGAACAACCAACTACATATAATAATATTACATTATAAAACAACAGCATAATTACTTACATCAGTTCTGAATAATTTGATCTGTTCTTTGATATATCGCAAGAATATAAAAAAAATGTATGAACATTTTAGAAATAAAAAGGCTCCACGATATTACAATAGTTTGACACGTGACGATATAAAATCAAACAAAATTACAAACACCTTATATTATAGTGTGTACCTACATTTTATACATATGTTTCATAAATTGAACATAGATATAATCATGAAACATATCTAAGAATCATCGGTACGTCATCAAAAAAAATATTACAAAAGGTATGGTATTACACATACATATTCGGTATATAGTAAACCCTTTTGTCAAACAATAACGATCTGGAGGAGGTTTGAATAAAGCCCCCCGAGTCTGAGGTGAAGGCCCTATGTGTTCAATCTCACGCCGACAGCTTTACAATATAATGATGGTAATAATAATACTGTACACATGAAAGCTGTGATGTAAAACTTACTTAATATTTGGTTAACAACTTAACTTTGGGAAGGTACCATGGATGATCGGAGATGACAGCATTAACTCTTTGTTTGCTTCCCTCTTTGCCAAGAGTCGGTCGACCACCACAGTAAACAATTGTGAAATATTAAGACAATACCGTAGAAACATGTTCGATATTTTTAAACTATGAAAGAGAAATTACATTATTTTTTATTTGACGATTAAATTTAAACAATATTTATAATGTAAGTTCATTTAGGTGATCGGAATACAAACATAACATATAGCATTAAAACAAATTAAAGAAAGTGTAATTGGTCACGAAATGGCAACTTATGAACTGAGGCAATGAAAAAGACAGCATTGTCAGCAATAGTAAAACGAGAGATTATGTTATGGCATTTCAATAATAAACGATGACGTGTGTTCACTAAATAAGTAGTACTGTTAAAATTCAAGATAACAATAATAAAAAGAAAGGAGTAAGAGAAAAGCTTTCTTATTAATGACTGTTGTTTTTTTTAATCCGGTCGTGTTAATTTTGCATAAATTAATAGCTGGCACACAGAAAAAGCTACCGATGCCAGTAAATCGCAATGTTTCGAGTTGGCAGGCAATAATAGGTACTAAAATTGAATTGTGATCGTGTGAAACATCAGACCACTTTGATGGGGCCGTCGATCGATTACAGTATGCTATAAAAATGAAGAAACTGATTATGACACTTCACGCATTGCTAGTTTTTTTTTTATTATTATTATTGACATTTTACAAAATTCATACTTGTCACTCTCGTAGATGATTTTGAAATCTGGTCAAATCGCGACTAGAAAGCAAATCGCGGACAGTTATTTGCATAATAATTACGACAATTATTGCAGATGGTTTCGGATTTATTTTTTTATTACAAGAAAAAGCATAATCAGGCAATTCGTAAGACACAGTAGTAAGAATCGCAATTTCTTAAGCCATATATGAAATAAACAATAGTTCATAACTGCACATGTTGTAACTGGCCTTCGAAGCGCCTACTAGTCATAAAAAATATTACTATTAATTAATGAAAGTATAAAGCAATAATTTACGATACGATTATTTTATCAAAAATAAAATAATACTCGCTTACAAGGATACATTGTTGTAAACATAAATTGACAATATTATATTGGTAAGCTCAAGTTGCACTGAGCCACAAGCTTGATTAAATAATCAAACGTAAAAAAATATCATTAATTAGTATGCAAATGTCAAGTCAATATCCAGTTTTCGATATAAAGAAGTTCCTGTTAATCAACAATAAATTAATATCAAACTCTCTGCCAAATCAGGATTTATCTACTTATTTATCCGACTAATATTAATTTATTATGATATTAGTATTAGCTGGTAAGAGTTACTACATATTTTCAGTGCACCTAGAGATATTAAAAATATAAAAAGCAAACTGAATGTGTATTACACAAACAAATGAATCGTTAGTTGAGCAAACGATGCATTATATTATTATGAACATAAAAATAATTATGTAAGAAAATTAGCCAATATTGATTATACACCGGTGTGCCGAAACCGTATCAAAAAATAAAATTTCCTATGTGCATAACGAGGGCAAAGTCACCCGGCATTGGAGGCTATAAAATTGCATTAAAGGCCGACAGCCAAAGAGAATGCAGCTGCGGACACGCACGGTTATGCAATTGTAAATAATATGCACCTACTTTTGACGCGGTTCACGCCGACAGACTCCCGAGAGACGGATCTAATTTTCTAACCGTGACAAAACCTGCGAACGGCCCGAATCGAAATGAAAACCGAAAGTTTTCAATTTCACGTAACTCATTTAGCAGAATAACTATCTCGCAAACATTCGCTATAGCGCTACACATAAGCTACGTTGGCTGCATATACACAACGGGTGGTGGTGGGAAACCAACTTGTACACATAAGCCAACTACCAGTTATAAAATTTGGTCCACAATCTAATCTGAAACTGATGTGTGATATGACTTAGGAGTGAACATTGAGTATAGCTCCACTGAACGACTACAGCAATATTTCAGCATAAATTACTTCCTAATTTCAATAAAAGAGACTACATTACATTTACCTCAAATAAAAAAACGGTCCGTCAAAAAACAAACAAATTAATGTAAAATGAAAATGTACTCGTCTATACATATGATGTATAACTGTTGATTTTATTTTCGAGTTGCACAATTTCTTGCTAAAAAAAAGGCTTACTTTACGTGTCAGCTGCTCCACATAAAAACAATTCAACACGTTTATTAATATTAAGTGAAATTGTGCAAACCATTACGAGCATGAAACCAAAAGCCTACAGAGGTCACATTTTTTCACAACGTGTACCATGTGAAATCTCATTCACAAAAAAAATAATACACTCAAGAGTCACGTTCCTGCGGCCCACATTACAAATTTACCACATTATGTAAAATTCTCTCACAAACAATAAAAAATGTTTTGCAACACTAAAAACATTGCAGAATATGTTTTTATTGTAATTTGTGTATTAGCAACCTTAATAATAATTATAGCTTTCGTTATTAGTTTTCTGGTGATTTGCGTCTCTTTTTACGATTTTCTGTTTCGATTTAAAGTATAAGCATTTAACAATTCACTATGTAGGCTGAAATAGTAAAGCAAACTTCATCACCAAGGTGGTGAGGGTAAATAAATGTACTGGCCAAAAAAATGTGTAATATAAGCACTTATCAACTATAGCAGATAAGACAAGGCCGCTGCACGAGGAAAGGTTAACCGGACCAGGGGCCCAGATAAATAACTCTTTACTTAGCGTGTTGTGAAAAACGTTTTACATACATAAAGATAACAATGTACAAGGAAAAAATACGTGATAACGAAGATGGTCCGCATGTCAATCTGAAGCTAGTGTTTAAATGTATTACATTGCATGTCTCCAGTTTCAATGAGATACAGTGTAACTCGACAATAATCACCAGATTCCTATAACGCAAAGAAATGTTTTGGCAATATATAAAACAACACGGCTACAAAACTTCGAAACTAGGCCGATTAATAACTTGAGAAAAACTGTAGTCATTGCTAGGACGGTTAACTTACATATTTAGTGACATGAAAAACAACAAAAATACTCAATTATTTTATGAAAAATCAATACTGTACTAGTAATTTTTACTTCTGGGCGATCACTTTAATTATACCTAAAGCAAGGTTATATTTAAACAATCCAATAACAAATCCCTTGTGTTGATTTTTTGTACGTATAAATAATCAATTTCTGTCCATATGAATTGAAATATAAATAATAGTATTTAAAAACATTTAAATGTAAGTAAAGTTTTTTATGCTAAGCTGTTTGGACACGCAGACCTTGCATATATATGTAAATAACCATAATAAGTATAATGTATCTCCATCAAGCATAGTATGATATTTATTTTATCACAATAATTACAAAATAATTATGTATACTTAATATTAAATTGAATTAGCATGTAAAGTTCGACCTAGACCATACTTATTTTATTTGTTCAACTGACATAATTAATTATGACTAGTCTTACGACCAGTTTAATTCGGTCAAGTGGCCAACAACTCTTAAAGTATACCAATTATAATCAGCAGATGTGCCTCCTACGTACTGTATTCACTGTTACACATCTCTATGAAGTTGCATTAGTTTAGGATAAAACCCAATAATAAATCATACTGGGTACATAAAAACCATTTTAACGAAATGTTATCCAGGCCATCTATCACTGCCATTATACTATTTAATTATTATTCGTTTTTAATACAATAGGGCATCTATTTTTGTCTGACTTTTTAGATTTACGAGACTCGTGTATCAAAAATGCATGCCTTTTTGGTGTGTTCACTATTGATAATAGCTGTTCATAAATTTATAGACCAATATAAAATTATATTTAACAACTTGGTGTGTTATAGATTGTCACATTTTTTTCGCCTCTTTAAGAAGCATCTTCAAAAAGAACTTCGCAATTAATAAACTGACAAACTAACATGACAAGTGGAGTAACGAAGTTATAAAATTAAATTGTATATTAAAGAATAAACTTCCACAAAGTTTCCGCCGAAACCATCGAAAATGTTTTATACAAATTAATCGATGTCAGTAATTGTAAAGTATTTATCATACAAAATTTTCTTTCAATACATTAATTATTAATTATAAAATAGCTTCAAATATCATTAGAAATATAATTTCGGAAAAGGGTTTTTTGAGACAAGTAAATACAAATAATTCATAAGTGAACAAAAATGTGACGATATTAAATAGTGCTGGTCTTTGGTAGCCCCTGTCATGAATGGTATTATCAAAAAGAAAAACAACAAGATGAGCGAATTATAATTATTATAAATGCGGAAGGTCGGACATGTCCCGCGGTCAAAAAAAGATCTTACATGAACACGCCCGAAAAGAAAAACTTTGCATGCATTTTGTCTTGCCATAAAAACTGTGACGGATGTTAACAGATACGCCCACAATATTTATCCTTGGGATAATTTCTGGATAATCACAGTATTCTCACAAGTCACTTTTTTATCAATAGACAATATTCACAAAATTAAATATTATTTATCGTGTGAAAATATCAAACATTATCTATTTATACAACATACATACAGAACAATGAATCTGCTTATTTAACGTTGATTTATAAACGAATATAAATTAATAATTAAATTACGTTTACTGACACACCTCTGCATAATATATATATATTAATTGTAACATAAAAAGTTTTTTTCGATTTCTCGTTATAATTTCTACATGGTGTTTCGAAAAACTATTTATAAACAATAATACTCACTATTATTAACAAATTCACGAAAAGTTTTGTTACTAATACACGTTTTCAAATAGCGCTGTAGTGATGAAATAAATATAAGACGAAAATTATAGAGAGCGATTCAATTTATATATTTATAACCGAAAACATCTGGAAACTATTAGTATTGGAATAAAAAAATAGGCAATACCTAGGTTAATAATAAAATTGTGCTCAGAGACAATACAAGTCTTGATCGTGTATTCCCGAAATATAAATTTAAAAAATGTATTAACCTTTTGTGGGATCCAATATATAATACAAATATTTAAATCAAAACTTTTCCGCGTATTAAGAATTATTTGCATATTTTATCTATTTAATTTTATGTAATGTTGTATTTTCAATGTGTATTATATTTTTTATTAATTTATATAAATAAATTTGTTTCACTGAAAAATTAACCGAATCAAATTTCCGCACATCTAAATCATTGATTCATTGAGGTCTTACATGGTCTTGGGCAGACTATCTTCAGCTATCTCAATGTTATGTATTAGATACAGTAGAGTTCAAGTATGAGAACGAATCAATGTCTAGCCAATTTACCATTGAATCAAAACATATTTCAAAATAAAAATATGAAAAATAAAATCAATGTTCAAAAAATTTTTTGTACAAATTGTACACCAGGACCGCTTTCGGTCTTTACGAACATTAGTTAATAATCTGGTCCTGTTCTTTTATAAAAATGAGGAATTAGGACGAAAAAGTATTTTGGTTTTAATCTATCAATAATCGATAGTCTAATTAAAAGTAATGTCAAAATTATATGAAGTATGTATATCAAAGTACGTAGAAGAATAAGTTTGAATTATGTATAGCACATATGAAGCATCGACGAATATTGAAGAAAGACTTTACACATAATATCTTGGAAGTTCTTAAACGTTTAATTATCTATCACTGTTAGTTAGTGCATTATTTTTGCATATTCTTATGCACCATAATATGCAAAACGTTTTGAATAATATGTATATAATAGATGATTTTCTTGAATGATGCACTTCCAACGAGCGACCTTCGCGGTGTTTGATTCTTTGATTACATCTCAAGCCTATAAAATGTGTAATTAAAATGGGGAATGTATGCAAAAAATAATTGCGGAAATTTAAATCTCGAGTTATAAAATGTCCACGCCAGAGAACACCGAGTGAGGTCCGTTCGTTATGTAATATTAACATTATGGTAGGTTCCGCGTTAAAAAAAAACAGCACAATGGTTTTTGTGCGCTTTTTGATTCTTCGTGTGAAATGAAAAAACACGTAATGTACGAAAAAAATATGGTGTGGATAATCAACTGTATACTTGACAAATTGACTAACTACGATAAAATCTACAAATTTCTGTTTAACATCAAAACAATGCTTCTTTTTTAATTACCGAAATTAATGTGGAAAATTTTGTAAGTTTAAATGCCAATATTTTACAATGTTTTTAAATAAAGACTTATCATTAAACGCACTAACAAAAATAGTTTTTCACTCATATACACGAAGACCGCTTCTTGTCAAGTCAGTTAACACATGAACATTTTAAATTGCATCATTTATGATCCGGATTTCCTCACTTATTAATATCAGGTCTTTCTTCGTTTGTTTTTTACACGTATGTATTCATATTATTTTTAAATGATCAGATAAAGTAATAATGTAAATATAAAGATAAAGTAATAAACTAAGCGTGTTATATACAATAATATTGTTGTGAAAATTACATAATTTATAAATTGCATTCAATGACGTAATATTTAACTGACATTTTCATTGATTGACAAGACAAATGAAAAATAATTATATTATAATATGCAAAATATTTAGACATTTCCTGACTGTCTTCAATTATTTTTTTTACAAAAACAAATGAAATTGAAGTCTTTTAATTTGACTGCGTAAACATCAAACAAACTCTGTAAACCATGATAGCTGATTTATGTTTGACATTTTCCTTAATATAAAAGTTATATTAATGATTTCAAATACAAACTGTATAATTAATTATTATCGGCTGAAAAAATGAGTTATTCTTCTCCACTTTTAACTATATTGATCATTACAAGTAAAATTTAAAAGAATTATATTTAATAAATTGTCAACAGTTATAATTAAATATACATATATATTTGAATTTTAACATTACAAAAAACGTTTGGTGAAATGCAATACATACTTTCAACTACTGATTAATAATAAGTCTAAGTTAAGTATGGGATTATATTATATTTTAAATGTGGGTTATTTCATTTTATTATACAAAGATTTATAAAACGACATAATAGAAAAATATTTACGGATACGCAATAGCTATGTGGTGTATGATAATATCGCTACCTTAAAGCAACAGTGGGATAAATCTAAAATACAAGTTCCGAGATAATTTAACTTTGAAGTTTGTATTCTACTTTTTAAAAAAAAATAGTGGTTTTCTTTAGTTTCTTTTACGGTTTATAGTTTTTTGTATACTATTATTTGTATAACAGTTATTCTAATAATCTCGCTGACGCTTTGAAGTTAATAATTATAAAAGTAATATTTTCCTTTTAATTGGGGTATTTCTTTTAATTTAAATATTTTAGTGTGTTTTTGGTTTGATCTTTCAGCAATCGATTGACATACTTATCTTATAATCGACTTTTTTCATTTTATCTCCCATACAGATACGATGAACAACCTTAATTTTAAAATTGACTGTCTATAGAATCTTTCCAAAGCTCCAATATAATACAAATGTGACCTTCTAACGAATACAGGCAAGTGAGTCTTTAATGAAGCGCAATTTAATAAGATTTCATCTCAGATCCGAGTAGATTCCTATAATGGCGAACCATTTATTAACGTTAAGAACTTAATCGAGAAACCGATTATTTCTTGTAAACAAGACATTTGATACATTGTTTTACACTGTGTATGTATAGCGTCGTTCGATATAATAATACTGCTCAATAATAATATATTGAGTTTAAATAAGCAGGCTTACAATCACAAAAGCTACGCAGAAATTATCAATATTTTTTGCATAATAAGACGCGAAGGATCAGACTATTTATACGATTTGGCTGAATTAAATTGTATTAAAAAATCATAATTCGTAGATTCAAATGACGATTAACTGTGATAGTAGTACTATTATTTTTTTTGTCATGCCAACATCTTACTAATACTACCATAAAAGTAAATAATAATCTATAATTTTCCTGCGTTTAAAAGTAAAAAAATATTAACTACACATTAATTCAAATAGTTGTAATGTTGCATTAAATACTTGAATGGAATGTTCACAATATAACATATAGTACCCATCACTTTTATGAGCAATTACTATTTTCAATTTAAAAATCAAAACCTGTTAGGTATTAATAAAATACGCTTGCTGACTTTTCTATGATTGCCGTGCACGATCATAAAAAAGATGTTCGATTAATTTACGAGCAGGAAGCGAAAATATAAATATTATGCAAAGATAATAAAATGTAAGAATTCTTGATTGAAAAAATTGACGACTGCCAATCAAAGAGATCACCTAATCGGACCAAGGCCATTTTTATTACGTAAAGATGACCATACTGATAGGCGGCCTAGCGCCGATAAATATTAAATAAACACCGACAATCAACCTCGATTCCACCTGCTATTGTACGACTATCATCTCAAGCGCACTTGCATTTTTTGCACGTATCTTAATAAATTTCTCCTTGAAATTTATGTAACTCTATGTCCGTGAAAAATGATTAGTTAAAAGTTTAATTTCCTCCCACCTCAAGGAAAGAAATAAAAATTCAATATAATTATATCGTAATAGTAAATGTATTTGTCCTGGTGTCCAAGTGGCATTCTAGGAAAAAAATAGTTGGCTGCGTTATGATATTCTACAAGTCCTAACGTTTCATCATCATAACAAGCCATTATATAAAGTGACACTGAAATATAGTGTAGACAACAACAAAAGACATTATCTTACCATTCGCAAAGACGATGGTGGTAACTGACTATTAAAATGAATAAATTATAAAAAAGCTGTCATTTAGATATTTTAATAATATTCATATTAACTAGACTAATCCCAAGTTATCGTCTGGCATTGCGTAATAGACTGACATACATTTGAGTATTCATGGTTATTCAACTCATAAATAATGATCATCCCATTAGCGGCCGGAACAAGATCTATTTTATACCCGTGATTTTTTGCGATTATTTAAAGAGGAAAAAAATACAGCTTTATAAAAATAGCCATATTCAAAGAATCAAATCAAACTATATTTAGACATTAATATCCGCTATCTCATGGCAATAAAAAATAATGAGGTGATTATTTAACGTAAATGAATACGCACAGGAAACTTTTTGTGGCTATCGTAATTCTTCATTATGACCGATACTATAAGACAAAATTTAATAATGATCATTTTTAATTAGTCCAATTTTGTTAATATTGACAGTTTTTTTTAATGCATAATAAATTGATGTGTCTTTTCGTCCCTGATGATTGATTTCTTTCTTCAGATGGAGCCACCACACCCTATTACTACAAGATGGGCTATTCCCCGGCCTTCCCTGGCCACCTCTAGTAGCAGTTTGACCTCAGGAGGCAGAACCTCGAGGTCAACGCTTCCAAACAGCAAATCTAGGGGTAGCGCATCAAGTCAGGGTTCTAGCAGTAATCATAGCACACATGTAAGTTCATCGATTAAAATCTATATTGTATTTGATACCTTACCGGACCTAAGATTGTGTATGACCACTAAACTCTCTACCAATCGGATAATTTTGAAAAGTACGAAATACTTTCTCATGCAAACTCTGATAACAAGAGTATTATTAACAGTCATAAATTAATTCCTGACCTTAAAGTCAAACAACACTATCTACAAAAGTGAAACTTTTCAGCCAAAAAACGCTTCTTAATATTTTGTAACCTAATGTCTTTAATTTTTGTCCTTTTGGTGTTCACTGTCAATACTCGGTGGAAAGGCATTATATTATATGAGATCAGGACCGGTTTCGCTCATGGCGAGCATTATCAACTGATGATAATGTTTGTCATGAGCGAAACCGGTCCTGATCTTATTAAATAAAATTGGGAATTAGTACAAATGAGAATTTAATTTTTTAATCTAATGCCCTTACTTTATAATTTATTTTGTTTGTTTATATTGAATGGTGATGCTAAAATTTTTAGGTATTACATAAAATTTAAAAATGAAAATTTTTATATAGTTAACATTAAACTTCACTGGTGATTTCAGAAGAAACTAGAAAAGAATCAC
Source organism: Himalopsyche anomala (assembly GCA_031772345.1). Taxonomy (NCBI): domain Eukaryota; kingdom Metazoa; phylum Arthropoda; class Insecta; order Trichoptera; family Rhyacophilidae; genus Himalopsyche; species Himalopsyche anomala. Next base: position 19,317,040 of record CM062822.1, on the reverse strand, counting down.
ATAATATTCTTCAACTACCCGAGTAGCCGAGAAAGAAAAATAAAGTAATCAACCAAAAAACGAAAAACACTTTTTTTAGATATCATTGTTTGACTTTAAGCCAGTGATGCACAACCTTTACCTTCTAGCGGGCCGCATAAAACAAATTTATCGTTGGTTCGGGCCGCAAAGAAAAAAATGATTTAAAGTACGCTCAATCCTTTTTTTATACAGAAAATATGTATGTTCCATGTAAAACAGCCTTAAAAACGTGTAAAAAGGATTAAGTGAATTTAGATAAATGAGTAATAGGTTCCATTTTATTATTTTGACCGTGTTATTTAGAAAATAAATAATGTGTTTCATTTATATGCAATTCATAAGTTAATGCGTTCATGGTCTTTGTTAATTTTTAACTATTTTTTTTAATTTGACATAATATTTGTATGCCTGTTTCTATGAACCGATTTATTCTCCTTCATTGAAGAAAAAGCTTGCTTAAATTTGTTTAATACATGTTTTACGTGAAAAAAGTATTTTTGAGAAAGATATTTAAGGGCCGCGACAAAATTCAAAAAGGGCCGCGTTTGTACATCACTGCTTTAAGCCCTCGAATTATTATGTGATTTATGTGCTATCCTCAACATTTTTTTTTATTTTTCAGAGCGCTTCATCAGGCTCGCTACTCCTGAGTGCAGCAAATCTAGCAAAAGTGAGCAATCACCATTCACCTTCCCGGCTACCGGCCTCCCCCGGAGGAAATTACGATAATAATCTGACGGTCTACGTCCACTCGACCACCGGATCCCCGCACCCAGGAAAACTTCCCCAGCTGGAATCGCAAGAGCAAACAGAGGCTATTCAGAACCAAAACCACCATTCGGATCCGTTCTGGAGCCACGTCAAACTGGCGTCGGTCAAAAACCAAAGAAAAGAGCAACGTGACGATGAATCCGTAGCCAGTTCGACCCACTTCACAGTCGTGAACGGATTCACGAGACACGGAAGGAGTGCCAAGGTAGAGAAGCAGATGTGGTGCTGCAAGAGCTCGCACCAGATTACAGTGCTTGTCGTGACAATGACTATTCTATTCACGGCGGGCATTCTAGCGGCGATATGCTATGTTGAAAGTAAGTATTTGCCTTAACTATGTGCCAAACCAATAACAATTGATTCAAAAGTAACGCTTTTATATATAAATGTACACTAAGACTTCACGATTTCCCAAGATTAAATAATTATTGACAATTAAATCAAAGTTAGTTATATGTAGTCATTTAGCTCTTCTGTCGCTGTAACATTTTCTCTTGAGACCTTGTTTTTTAATTAACACTATTGACATATATTATTGTTTATCTTTTGACATCAATACCAATGAATTTTGAAGTCAAAGGTTTCAAAGGCTTCAAAGGCAGTTAATCTATTAAAAAACATATGTTTTAAATATGATTGAATTATTTATTATCTGATGCAATATGTACTAAATAAAAATTATGCCTTAAAATATTTGTATTAAAAATGGCTAATTTTGAAGTAGATCACATCTAAGCCACTCAGCCTTGAACTATTAAAATTGTGTTAGCAAAACAATCACCAATTTGCCTCTGAATAAAACAGATACAATAAAAAAAATCACAAATAAAATATAGATGAAAACAATAAATATTTAATGCAGAGTATAAATGATGATAAGCAAAAAACATCAATCGTCGAGAAGGGAAATATCATCATTAATTTTACGAGTTCTGCTTTGGAGATAATAGACTTTGGTATTGCCCGCAGCCATGATGATATCATAAGATAATTCAATGATGAGTACCGGACTCAAAGCAGTTTTAAAAATAGTTTTACCAGTGAACAATGTGTTTTTTTTTGCAAGTCCACCACAAAACAAAGTCTTGCTCAGCTTAACTATATCAATGAAAAAAATCTTAATAAACCGACCATCACTATACCTATTTCATTTCAATATAAATATTATCCGTTTGTAGTAACCATCAAAGATCAATTGAGCAAAATACTAATGAAAAATATTTCTTTTTTATTTCTAGTGCGTCAACGGCGAGATGGTGGATCAAGATTTTCGTAGTGAAATCACCAATGCCAGTTATAAATACAACATGCTTTATTTTAGTTAAGAACCATCTTTCATCATTTTATGAATAAATACAAAAATATCATTGTTTGCGTATTATATTTCATTTAAATTATTATTCAAAACAAAAAAATAATCTTATACGGAGATATGATACTTCTTAGTTCAGTTCTCCAACTAAATGTATCGATTCATGCTTAAAAAATACTAACCTATTTATGTACCGTTAAAATTAAGCAAAGTGCTCAAACTACTATTCTTAAGTAAGCATTGTTTTATTCCACATAAATATTAAAATAGTGTTATCAATAATTTATGTAACTGTGATATATACATTTTCCAATTAAACAAAATATGCTATTGAAGTATTGTGCCTATTAATTGTACCTTCAATCCCAAAGTAACATGACTCACAAAATATTTAATTTAAATTGACAATGGACATAAAAGTTGAATCCATTTATCAATATGCAGGAGATAAATTTAGTCTTATCTATAGCGATCAGGAGTTATAAGTAATTTTTTCCAACATAGCAGATGCCTAAATGAAATATTCACACAAACTTATCGTTAAGGATGTCATTTGGAGAACAAAATCACACACACATGCTTAAAGATCTCTATCTCGTCTATTGTCAGCATTTAATTTGGTTACAGTTTAAATAATATTATAGCTGATAATGGTTGTTAATTTCTTTTACATTTCACCAAATCTAATGGTGTCGTAAAAATATGAACTCACATTTTTTGGACTATTTTTTAGAGTAGGGAGGGCAAACTTTTCGGGTGAAGGGCCAAATTCAGGAATTCAAAATGAGCGGCGGGCCGCAAGTAAAAGTAAAATGCCATTTTTACACACATTTTGTACACTATAATCACCAAAAAATAATCTTATGAGAGGAATGGAACTGTTTTACGTCTTTTAACATTTCTTTAAATTCAGGTATTAATTTTGTATTTGAGATTCTTGAAACTGCTTGTAAATGTTCATCGGTGATGTTTGGTCGTAAAGAGTTTTCATTGAGGTTCATGATTGAAAATATTTGTTCACATATATAGGTTAATCCAAAAATAACGAACATTTTTCGAGTAACATCTTGAAGCTGGTTGAATTTGTCCGAATTAATTGCGTGATAAAATTTGCAGATTTCTTCACGATGGTACAATTCGCTTATTTATCCTTTTATTACCATGTAATATTGTGTACAGACAGTAGTAAGGACGAGCGTGACCGTATGGGCATGCAAACATTCGTGGTTGAAATATAGCTAAACGTGAATTTTTTAAAAAATATTTACAATTTGACCTCTTCAGATCAACATAATTTCAATACAAATATATTAGCAAAAGAACTGTAAATATTTTTTAAATGTTTTGATAAAAAAAAGTTTCAAAAAGTAAATTAAAAAAAACGGAAATTAAAAAAATCACATGTGTTTTTGGTGGCCGTTTCTATCCTGACGGCTGATGACTAACTGAAGTCTATACCCTTCTTAATCAAATGTGAGCAAAAGCAACGATATTCGGGTAGAAAAAATATGAACAGTGGGATCAATAGACAACGGTGTTTACTGTGACCATATGGTCACGTTCGTCCTTGGGGGTTTAAGTTATTAATTTATTTTCAACTTTTTTTAAAAAGGCATTAAAAGATAAAAACGTGAATCTTTTTCAAAATATATAATATTGCTAGCAAGCCGCAGAAAAATACGCAACGGGCCGCAGTTTGTTCGTGCCTATTTTAGAGTAATTAAATTTCAAATTATTTTCATTAAAATATGCTCTTTATAAAGCATGATAAAATATAAATTCAACAAAGCATTTATTTCATTAGCTCTGTTCTTCTGCATACTTCTGACGGTTTGCTAACGGTTTGCAAACTGTTTTCGAATTAGAATCGAATTGAAAGCTTTTAGATTATAATTCGAAAACAGTTAGAAAACCGTCAGCAAACCGTCAAAAGTACACAGAAGAACAGAGCTATTGTAATTTCAAAGGTTCTATCAATATTAGAGCAGTAGATTTAGGGACCATTCTGACGGAGTTAAAAGTTTCACCATTCCCTGAACAAACAATGAAATAAAATGAATGAGGTGGGAATGTGAAAATGTACTTTTCTTATAAGTTGATTTTTACTTTTGACATGATACTTTAGTTTATCTTTGATTTTATAATATCAATGGAAAGAGATCAAAAATCTAAATCTTGAGGAAGCAATATAACTTTTTTTATATGTATAGCTCAAAAGAAAGAAAACTCTGTTATGTATACTTTCCTACTACAGTCTGCACAAGAATGTTTCGCACACCTTGCGAAAATTCAGCTTTGTATTTTAAAATGTTCTTACAGAACAGAAATGATTTATATCATTATAAATATGTCTAAGCAGTATTCACATCTTAAATATAAGTGTTTTTAACATTGGGAACAGCTAATAATGCGCTTATGATAACCGATTTTAAATATCATTACTATAAAGCGAAAAGCAGTTAACTAACATTGAAGTGATATTCTGAGTATGAAAAAAGATATAACGAAATGTAAAATGTTTTTTACTCTTGGTATGTTCAGTATTTTTTTTATAAATAATGAATAATTAACTTGTTCAATTTTCTCAGGACAGAAAAGTATCCAATGTAATTGAATTATGTTTTCGCGAATAGTGGATAACGTACTTATCCAGTTTTCATTAAACATATTAAATATTGTTCAAAAGACCCTATTTACTTTGGGAAAAATTTCATTTGCTCATAACTTATCATTTAGTCACTTAGCCACTTTTCGCTTTATAGGGACGATATATTTATTGTCTGAATAAAAATATGGTAAAACAATTGTAGTCTTTTTTAAAAAGCGCCATCTGTAGTTCTTTCATCAAAATAAAATAGTAAGTCTCAATATTATATTTCAAATACGTAAAACATAATAATGTGAATAATAAAGCTTGATTATAAAATCAGAGAGGGCAAACAGCAATTAACCCTTTTACTCCCAAGAATTTTGCAAAATATTTTTTTAAATTTTATTAATATTATGTACTAACTTTTTTAAAGGAAGAAGGGATAGGTAACATAATATAAAGAAGACAATACAGAATAAGATAAAAATAGATCAGAGACAATCAGTGACGTTCCTAGGCAATGCGCCGCCTCTAGGCAAAGTTTAAATTAACCCCCTTACTATTTTTTGAAATAAATATATGAAGCGCTTAAAGCCATAAGAGTATAACTGTCACTTTTTCATTATTTCCGATTATTCTAAAAATACAAATACATAAATTTGAATCCTCAACTCACCTGAGTACTAAAAATGAATAAATTTGTCCCTTAAGAGCTTTTATGACACGCCATTTCCGCTCGTCATTATTAATTTACGCCAAAGCCGCCGCCTATAGTGCCGCCATCAGTAAATGCCATATTTAAAGAGGTTTTTTCGATAAAGTTAACAACTGTATACTCGTAGTATATAATATTATTGCCATTTAAAATGTACTTTTCGGCATTTTTTTATCTATTCTGAGATCATTTGCCGCTCCCAAAGACTTGCCGCCCCTAGGCAACTGCCTACTTGCCTATGCCCACGGGACGTCTCTGGAGACAATTCAGAAAGGGGAAAAAAATAGCAAACATAATAATTTGTTTTATAATTTGTAGTTAACTAATCGCTCTTAGTATGCCTCATTCATTTTTGGATTAAAAGGGTGGGAAAGAATTCGAATATCTTTAACACACGAACACCCACACCTTTGAATAAAACTTAACCTGAACTTGGACCTGAACTTTTGCGTTTGTGCAATGAAGAATATGACCCATGTCACTTCTATTTTGTTCTAGGAGATTTTGATTTTCTCATTGAAAGATTGATTGTCCTTTGCTAATTTATATTTCACAGCTTGAATTTTTTTATCCCAAAATATTGAGACGTAGCGAGAGTGATTAGTCAACCACTAGTCCTGTTAGAGCACTATCTTTCTATCCCTACTCTCTTCAAAACAAAGAGGTTGAGCAACTGAGTAACAAGCAATTCTCGTAAAAAAAACCTGTGTTGAGATACTGACATGATGAGACTATATGCTTCACATTGGGAGCGGACAGGATTATACAGAGCGGGAGAACATCTGACCCTATATATATTTCCCTTTGGATTAAGACCTAGAAAATACTCAATAGGTGGGGTAAAATGACAGAATAAAAACTCACCTCAACTTCCTCGAGGGTTTGAGTCCACCTATAGTTGGGAAGATCACAGCCATTACCAGAATTTGGCTTTATTTTCCCTATATCTTTCGGATCTTCCTCATCACTTTCATCATCTTTTTTTACACTCTCATCTTCGGTTGCCGCTGCGGGAGCTGCATTCAAAACAAAAGAAATATTATAATCAAAGGTAAAGATTGCTAACATTTGGAGTAGTAAATTTACTAATGAAAGTATATAGAAGCTATAAATGAGAATTCAATTTTATTAAATACCTGTCTGTTTAGAAAAAATTAAAAAAGGGACAGGTCCGTAAACAGTAATGTTATAAATACATGGAAATGGTGGGGGTCAAATTATTATAAAACTATTTTAATCTACCTGTTTCTTCATTTTTCTTTTCAAGTTCTTTCTGTAATTTATCTGCTTCGTCATCTGTGAGCTCAGTGATTTTAGCAGACTTGCCACTCTCTGCTTTTTTCTCAGATGCTTTTTTCTCTGCGGATTCTTTACGACGTTTTTCAGCTTGTTCTCTTTGCTTTATTTTGACCTCATGCTCGGCTCGAGATATTTTCTCTTGTTTACGAAAAGCTTCGTCAATAGCCTACAACAACAAAGAATACGCATTTAATAATTACGCCCTGCTTTTGAGCATTATTGTTTTTCTCCAATAAATGCTAGTTTGGCCACTAAAAAATGATTTCAAAGAAACTCTAAAGAAACATTGTACACTGGCAGTTCAAAATATAGATGATTTTTTATTATCTATCATTAATGAAAAAAATTAGGCAACAAATATAAATTCTTGATATAACATTCAAACACTTATAAATTATCACTGCAGTTACATACATCAAATACGACACATTCAGAATCCACTGTACACAGTTAAAAAATACTCACTTAATATACAGAATTCGGAAATTTGTACTTATCTGACAACAATTTATAGTATTACATAATTATACCCGAGAATATCAAAAAACAAAAAAATACAAAGGGTTTAGAGCAGGGGTTACCAACTTTTTTGACCCTAGAGCACATTCTAAAATATTGGAAGGGCGGCGGGCACCACATTTTTTCTAGGTTATTTACCGATTTGCCCAAATTATTAGCGTGACTTTTGTTTACTTAGTTCTTCCAGGAATTTTGAATTCGAAAAATCCGGGAATTCACCGATTTGCGGCCAATTTTGGCGGGCACAGGGTTAGTAACCCCTGGTTTAGAGATTGGTTACTGACACACAATAAACTATCTTGCACATTTTTCTATTTCATACTTGGTCACTTTTTCCTGTATGATGACAATATTTTAAGAATAATAGAAATAAAACTCACCTTTTCCCATGCACCTTCTTTGCCGCCAGTAAAGAAGTCAGTTTTCCTTCCCAGAAAGCCCACAATGGTGTTGATAAACTGAAACATGATGGAAATCATCCACTCAAATTAGAAAAATCTTGCATTGAAACATTCTATTAATGCAATACTCATAAAAAATAATTTTGGTGTATCTATAATAATTAAGACTCCCAGTCAATGTTCCCTCTAAAGCAAGAGGTTAGCTGCGCGGAAATTTCAAAGGCTGTGCGGAGACTGCGCGGACCGATCAAATATGAATTGAACAACTGTCTTGTAGTGCGCGCCAACCCGGAACATTTGACTGTATGCACCTCTAAAAACTGCATTTCAATTAGCCCTTTCGAAACTTTTTACTAATGGCTACACATTCCCAAGATATTTTTTTTGATTTTCATTCTACAGGTCAGTGCAAACATATGGCCTGCGGGTCAGACACTGACCCACGAAGGCTTCCTCCCCTCCCTCTTTCCGAGTGATGCCGCTGACTTAGTGACCCAAGGCTAGTATTTAAAAAATAATGAATAAAATTTGACACTTATGCCACCACTGCTATATGTTCTCAAAATACAAATTAATATTTTTTCTTTCTTTTATTATATTTTTTAGATTCTAATAGGTTTTTTAATTCATTTTTATTAATTGTTAAATTTCAATTTTAGGGATGTCTTCAGCATTAAGGTATGCATGTTGGGTGAATGAAAAAGGTAAATTTGACTTTAATCATGCCGCGATTATTTTGGCGAAAACTTTCACAAAGTAGCTAAAATCAATGCCATGGTTTAAAATCTTTTTTTGCGGACTTGATCATCGCATTATGATGATCACTGATAAATTATGCAAAATACGAAATACATTTTAGTATGAAAATATCACTGTCGTATATGAAATGTTCCGAGCTTCATTCCTTTATCCACATCTTCACAACACGTAGTTGCCAGGTGGAAGGAAATCAGCGGAAGAATATTAATTTGTTCTTTAATTTCTTCAAAGGGAGAAAAAATAGACTAGGTGTGTTAAACAATCTTGGTGTGTATTTCGGAAATAAATATAATGTGCTCAAATATGCAGTACTTATTCGACATTTTAAAAATATATCATCTCGAAACCTGTAATCTGGGACACATTATATTTATTTCTGAAGTACTTTTATATAGTTTGTCTATTTTTCTCTCTCTATAGAAATTATGTGAAAAAAAAACCTTCTAATTTTCAATGCACCTGGTAACAACGTGTTCTGGAGATGTGGATAAAGAAACGAATCTCAGATTTTCGTATACGACGGCGATGTTGTCATAATAAAATGTATTTCGTATTTTGCATAACTTATCAGTGATTTCATAATAATGTATCATTTATTGCGATAATCAAGTCTGCAGACATAAGATTTTAAATCAATACGTTCGTTATAGCTACAATGTGAATTTTTTCGCAGAAATAATTGCGGCATTCTTAGAGTCAAATTTATCATAAAAATATAGATCTTGTAAATAATCAAAAAAATGCTTCTGAAAAAAAGGAAAAAAACCTGTTCTTCATGAGATTTGTCCGTCAATCTGTAAGTTTACGATACCGAACCCTAAAATTTAAAACAGAACCCTAAAAAATAACAAAAATATTTCAAATCCAGTGTTATGGGATGTATTTGAGAATTTTTAAATCGTCACTGACTACTAGTAATGATTTTGTAAAATTAAAATATCCAATGATCAGAGAAAATGTATTTTTTTTAAGTCAAAAAATCATGTTCGAAATATCGGCTTTATAGGAGAGCGCGATAGCTCTGCTCCGTCGTTTTCATACAAGTATGCAGGAGCACGACCGCGCTCCTTCGTCATCAGATGGCTAGGCTGTCTGAGTAACTTATATGCTAGTAAATGTTCGGCAGAGAAGTCTTCAAAAAAGGATTTACATGTAAATTACTTAGGTTAAGACTTTTAAAATACTATTGTCATGGCAACGGACACAAGGTTATGTTTTTCAATTTTTAACTCCTATTTTAATACTTTTTACCTCTTTAACGCCGCCCTCGTGCTGTTGGGCAATGGCCAATAGCATAGAATCGAATCTTTCAGGATCTTCAGACATGGTGGCAATAAATTGTAGCTTTTACACAATAACTTCCGAAACAGTGAGACTGGGTGACAGTCGCAAGAATTACAGGCAATGACAATGACAGCATGCCAAAAAGATTAGTCTATGAAAAATAGCTAATAAGCCTAGAGTGTCGACTGTCTATGTTTTTTTTAAATATCCTCCATGAAATATGAAAAATAAATGACTTTTTAGTATTAATATAAAGATTGTTGCAAAAAAAAGTCAATAGATTTTTTCAATTCTTGGTAAACTTTTGCGACATAGCGTGACATAAATAATCACCCACACGCTTAAAAAAAACACATGAATTTGCTTAAAAGATTTATGGGTTATGATATTTAGTGCTTAATTAAAAAGTCTAGGTGCACTGATAAATTATAATATTCAAATGCTGTTTAACCGTTGTAATTCCATTTCGGGACCAAACAGTTTCTAACACTTCTTCCGAAACATTATTAGAAAAAATATTTTATTATATTTACGTAAGCAATTAGCGCTAAATTTCCAAATCATCTTGCAAACGTGTGGGAGCGTCAACCTAATGCACCCCTATTCCGCTATACTTATGGTATTAATGTAAAACACGCGATGAGCTTGAGTACGAAAAGCCGCAAACGACAATGCAAAGAACTACTAAGTGGTTCGGTTTATTTATAGTTGTGTCAGTTATGTAAACCTAGATTGATGGTTTTTATTTTGCTATGGATTCGTTTGATATATTTTCTTTTGATAATTTTTCACAGTACGACTTTTCATATTTGCAAACAAAATATATATATGCAAACGTTGTCGTCAATGTTTCTAAGAGCTTTAAAATACAATATTTTATTCATCAAATCTTCATTTCTTCAACATAAAATTTTGGAAAAAAGTACGCGAGGAGAAGAAAAAATCTTTTAAAAATAAATGCATTACTGTATTATATTGTAGACTGTAGAGGTTATTAAATATTTTGGTTTAGCATTAGAAGTAAAGTAGAACTGTTAGTTTTTAGGGATTTTTTATTGTTATGTTATCCTGGCAATATAATTTTTCGGCGGTAATCTGCCATTTCGGCATGCAAAGACGTGCTTGAACTCGTTAGAACCTCTGGTCAGAACTTTGGCGTTGTTAGAGTTGTCTAGTGTTTACAACAGAGACAATACTAGTTTACAAGTTAAATCATAATGGCAGAAGATTTGCCATTTCAGGCTGAATATGCCAAATCCGGCAGGGCTAATTGTAAAGGATGCAAAACAAATATTCCTCAGGGTAGTCTGCGAATTGCTGTCATGGTCCAGGTAATACAATCTATACATTGTCAATAAACAACATGCAGAATTTTATTTGATGTTTTCAAAAAAGATATTTGAATGGTGTTTTTATACGCCGATTCCTATCCTGTAGTGAATAATAACATATAGTCAATATAACAGATTGGTAAATCTCCCGTAATTTACCAATCTACTGTGGATTGGCGTTTTGTTCGAAAGAAATGAATGCCAGTTTCCTTCACGGTAGAAGTTGTTTTCGCATTTCAGTCTGCGTTTTTCGATGGAAAACAACCAAATTGGCATCACGAGACCTGCTTTTTTGCACGACAGCGCCCAACAAATGTTGGAGATATCGGAAATTATTCTTCGCTGAGATATGACGACCAAGAACGTCTGAAAACCACCATAGGTATTTTCCATTTATTGATTTTAATGGCATTGATTTGTCCCTATGTAGCTTGTATAATATATTTCAGTTATTAGATATCCAGGCAGTTTTTATTCCCAATGTCGGTATTCAAATTTGTGTACCCTTTATAGTTTATTAAATGATAAGATTTTAATATCAAATTGATGACAATAATTTCTTCATTATAAATTTTTTACTAAAAACATTCTTCCTATTCACACATATTTTTACAGATACCAAAGATCTCATTTAATTTGTAGTGACATGTCCTTGAACAATGTCATGAATGGCAAACACATCTTATTTCTCAACCAATTTCATATCAGTCAACTTATTGACTGCACTGACAAGAAAATTCTTACTGATGAGCGTATATGAAATTTCTCTTAGCAATAAATCCATACTGTGAACTTAAACAGGCTTACTGACTTCTTGTATATCATATAATGAAAACTTTCTTCTTTTTCTAATACATACATGGCATTCTGGTGTCTGACAAAAGAATATCACATTGTTCATAGAATCATTTGCATTGGCGGTGATTTATTGCAAACATATCAATTACATTTACTCCCAAGTGTGAATCATGTAGAATCCTTATTGAGTATTGAAACACTGTGTTTCAATTTTACTAAAATTCCCTCCCACCTTTCCAATCCCTTAATAACTGGGGGCATAGCAAGAGCGATTAGTAAATCACTAGTCCTTTTCTAGCTTTATTCTTCTATCCCTACTACTCATTGGATAAGAGAGGTTGAGTGACTGAGTCACAAACAGTTCTTGTAGTAAACTTCTGTACAGAAACCTCCATTATGAGGCCTTATGCTCCACATTGGAAACAAATATAAATAATAAAAATATGTATTTTGAGTAGTCTTCTTGTAGGCGACTGGTTTTTTTTTTTATTATTCTGCACTTCATTTGTACTAGTGTTGAAAACATTACAGATATCTTATGTATTGATACAAAATATCCTATTTATTTCTGATTGTCATTTTTAGTGTTTTTAATTTGAATTATTAAATTTCAGAACTTTTTGTCATTGAATTTACTTGTATTAAAAACCTTTTATATTTTTTAATTGTTATATTAATTCGATTTTCGTTAATTTAAAAAAAAACTGCCTTAACCCACATCAGTGATGGCAAATCTGTGGTGTATTTAAATCGACAGTTCTTTGTTTTATTCACATTTTTAATGCAGCCCATAAGCAAAAATCGTTGGCTGATCGTTACAGTTTAGTCTCTTTATTGTTATGTATGTAATTAATTTTTGAAAATGACTTACGCTTTTTTATGCAAGAAAAAAAAATACTTGGAGTAGAGGCTCCCAACTGATATGCCAATGATTTGATCTGTGGATCAAAATAATTGGTATCAATTTTATCATACATGCAGAAAAAGATTCTCTATTGAACTATGCTATCTCATTGATGCCATCCCATTAAATATATTACCTGATAGCATTATTTCCATTTTTGGCCTTATTCTTTTAAAATATCACCTTATCTTTAAGATTATTAACTATCTTGAATAAAAAGATAATCTTTTGATCCTGGTTTTCTGATATTGAAAGTAATATGTAAACAGTAATCCGCATATGTAAAAAATCCAGGGTAAAAACGGTCAACATAGAAAATAAAATGTTCAGAATTTTATAATAAAAATATAATTTGATCAATAGCAGTCTAAAAATTATTTTGAGTGGTGATCAAATGTTTCAATTTATTGTTTTATTAGTAGTTGCAAGACAAAATTATACTGACATTGAATCCATTAAAAAAAACAGTTATTATAATTTGTGCTTTTCATCCTTTATCTGATGGGTCAACGCTTTTGTATGTTCAATGCTATACGATATTAAATCCCTATTGAACAATTTCATACATTGATTTTTTAATTTGCATGATGACCTTCAGAAAATTGTGGCTCCGGAGCTGTTTTGCCTGTCGCCAAAGGGAAAAAAGGCAAGGCCACAAAAAGACCAAACTCAGATGATAAATCATCTTTGTCGGCACTTAAAGATTTTGCAGTGGAATATTCCAAATCCAGTCGAGCAGGTTGCAAAGTTTGTGAAATCAAGATTACAAAGGTAACTATAAAATTCAATACAATTCTTGACGACAAAGAACAATTTAAACTTTATGATTGTGTATAATACACACACATTATGTTTATATACTGAAAATAGTTAGCGAAAAATTCACGTTACAAGAAAATTTAAAATCTTCTCAAAACATTATTTTTTTTCAATTCACAGGGCGAGGTTCGCATCAGCAAAAAGGTATTCGACACAGAAATTGGACAGAAATATGGAGGGCAGGCCTTGTGGCATCATGTCAAATGCTTTGTGGAAACTCGTTCCGAACTTATGTATTTTGCCGGGGGAGAATTGCTGCCAGGATTTAATAGTCTTACCAAAGAAGATAAAGTAATGATCAAAAAAGAATTACCGTAAGTTACTCCCTTTTTATTAATTATATTTCAAATTCTTCTTAACACTCGAGCAACTGGCAGTTTCGCGACAAAGTTATGCTTAAACCCGCACATGCAGCCGGATTCGCGCGTTTTTTCTTTAAAAAATCATATCTTTTTATTCAATCGACACATTTCTTTAAAACAAAAAGGGCTCGGAAGCAAAGAGAACCTATGAAAATAAACAATAAATGGTCTTGTGAACTAGTATGTGGCACGATAAAAATGTATCATTTCACTGATGTTGACATCATTGAAAAGAACCGAAAATAATAAAAATTTGACACGCGTGAAGGCTATGTCCGATTTTAAATGAAATATTAAACCTACCGGGATCTCCACTTCTATACCATATATAAACATAATCATAAAACCTTTGCCGACAAACAAATAAATATAATTCTTGAGACTACTTACTACTCAAATCTGTGGGCATTCCCACGAGCTTATCCTTTTCACCAGCAATGGCTCTAAACTCAATGATACATTTATTTCTTATATAAACACGAAACATTCATTTACTGAGCGTCCTCCGTGAACTTGAACGCCTGAAGATGCCGAAAGGCAAAACCTGGGTCGTTAGTGATAAAATCTGTGAGAATGTACATAGTTTGAACGATTCAAATTTTGTTATTTATTGTTTAGCATAGTGGTGTATGCATTTTAATTTATTTTATATAACTTTTATTCAGTTTAATTTACTATATTTGAATTTGTGATTAAAAAATGCGTATTTAAAGAAAATATCACATCATTGGGTGCTAGTGGTGAATTTTTATGTATGACAATTTTGGGATGGTAATGGTCTGTTCTTATTACTGTGACATTCAAGTCAGGCACTTTGGAATGCTTTTATTCATCTTTTACTTGCAAAATAATTTTGTAATATATTCACAGTGCATTGAAGCAAGATGAAGTACCGGTTAAAAAGCTAAAGGAAGAGCCAAAAGATAAAGTTGAACAAAAACAAATAGACAAAAAAGAGAAACTTCTCCAGGAACAGAATAAACTTGTTTTCAAATACAGGTTTGTGCAACACATATTTTATTCATTCTATATTTATTTTTTTTGTATCCGGTTTGTAGTTATAGTTTTTTTTTTATTTTTTCAGGGATAGTCTACAAGGAAACATGAATAAGAATGAAATGCGAACTCTAATGACTCACAATAAACAAGAACCACCAACATCTCTTGAAACAGTAAGTTATTGTATAATATTTACTTATTTTGCAAGTAATTTTATATGAAAAATTTCTAAAACCACATTGAACAATTTTTTATTATCTTTGCAGTTGTTGGATAGATTGGCCGATGTGATGGCATTCGGTGCACTAAAACCCTGTGACATCTGCAAGAAAGGACAATTTGCTTTGGAGTCGAATGGCTATAAATGCACTGGTAATTACAAATATGCTTCATGTATTTTTTTATCAACTATTATTTATCTCTCATTATTTTTCAGCACATCCTGTTTGTCAAGTTTCAATGATAAATATAAAAAATAGTTACCCATGAATTGTAGTAATGGTTTCAAATTTATTTATTATTTGATTTTAGGTGATTTAACCGAGTGGACCAAATGTCAAAATGTAACCAAGACCCCCGAAAGAGTGTCTTTCAGAATTCCGAGTGATATGAAAGGCCTTGATATGTTTAAACGCTATAAATGTAAGCCGACTGAAAGAATATTTAGAGACATAGCACCAACTGTTATGATTAAATCGGAACAAGAGCTGCAAAAGTAATTTTTAACATATTCTTTTAAATTTATTCATATCAGATGTTTATTTTCATTGTCCGCCAACATCTCACAAAATTATTTTCAGGGAATGTTGATTTTTTTTAGCAAAATGACTGGTAAAAATAATGTTCATTGTGATAATAAACATTGAAATGCAAAAAAGCAGTGTCACTGTTACTCTATACACTAGTAATTGTTTGAATACATCGTTATTGGTATTAACTACTGAATGAAGATGTAACATGTAATGGCAAGGGGCTTGTGTGGAAGCATGCTTTTTGACCTAGGTATACTTCTTAAACTGAGTAGCGCAGAAGCGGCACGACTGATAAGAAAAAGTCATGGGCTTGGTGTTATTTATCAGTGTTCTGTAAAAAGGGCGTGTACAATATTTTATTAAAATCAAATCACTTCATTTATATTGTTGTGTTGAAGTGGAACATTTATAGATTCCTAATAAATATTGTTGTAAACTTGTTGTAATTACCAAATCGACTCAGTTTGCTTGATAGAAATTCAATATCAAATATTAAATTTTGTACTGTGTAAAAAATTTGAATGCTTCAAAAATATGTTTTAAAAACAGTTTTTTATTGAAGTTTTTGTTTTTAGTGCAATGGGCTAATTATTAATGAATGTATTATAATTTACAAATATTAAACACCAACAAAATACTAAGTTAAACATATCTGTAGATAGAAGTATTAATTAAGCTGTAGCTATTGATTGAAATACCGGACAAATATATCAATAGTGGTATTTCATATTAAATACCGATATTACAAATAAAGATAAAAATTAAGTAAAAAATACTCCAAATTGGATCTCAATACAGGGCGAGTAAATCAAAATTGGTATTTGGATTTTCATATAAAGTACAATCATTAAAAAATACATCTTAATATTCTTTTAATAATTATACACCATTAAAAAGGGTCATCAATTCTAGAACCTGTCAATATTGATACAACTCTTGGCGGAATATTTAAATTATCGTGATCATTTTTCATTAAACATGTGATGATTCCAATACATTAGTGATTCAGTTTTGGATGATCTTTGATACTGAAATACTGGTATTTTTGGATTTTATTTTTTGAAAAACTGGTGTTTAAAAAGCTCCATGAATACTAGGATCCCGGTTTCGTTATTGCAATCTCTATTTGTAGCCATGTTACCTTGAATTATAGCTTCCTGATATTCAATGCATTGCATGAAATCCATAAGGATCTGCTGAATTTGTGTATTTTTTTAATTTTTTCATTCCACTTTTATTACATGATTTCATCAAGTATTTGAATTACCTAATAATTTATTAAATATTCAGGATTAATTGTTTCATACATAAATTATAATATTTTATATTTGAATAAATTTCACAGGCCTAAAACTGAAAAACCTCCACCGCCTTTGAAGAATCTAGAATTCTTCATCTACGGCTTGAGTACGAAGTCAAAGGAAGAAACAAAAATTAAAATTTTAAAATTAGGAGGTAAAGTTGTTTCTAAAACGGTTGAAACCCTCGCAGCTGTAGTGTCTACTGAGAATGAACTTGGAAAAATGTCTGAAAAAATGCAGAGCTTTAAAGATCTTGATGTTCAAATTATAGAAAAAAGCTTTTTTGATATCCTG
Organism: Himalopsyche anomala; assembly: GCA_031772345.1. Taxonomy (NCBI): domain Eukaryota; kingdom Metazoa; phylum Arthropoda; class Insecta; order Trichoptera; family Rhyacophilidae; genus Himalopsyche; species Himalopsyche anomala. The sequence goes on along the minus strand of CM062822.1, from coordinate 19,299,809 downwards.
AAAAAAGATACAACAGTGGCCAACAGTATTGAACTTATAACCGAAAAGAATATCGCACCATGGGGTTCTGATGTAAGCAGATACAATCATATAATTATTTTTTACCTAAGAATTTATTGAATTAATTAAATAATACCAATATCATAATATGTGTGCTATCTAACAGTCTAAGTGACATTATCTTTTATTTATGTTGACTTTCTATAATATTAGTTTTTAAATAAGAAATTTCTTACAGCCTAAGTCAAGAATACCAAAAGATGTTGTTGATGGAAAATCTACTCAAAAATCGGCAAGCAGTCATTACTCCAAAGCGTCATCTGGTGTAACAAAACTAACACTTAAAGGTACTTAACAAAACAGTCGAAGATTCAATTCACCAATTTTTAAAGGCCCCTCAAAAAGTCCATGAACACGAAAGTGTCAAAACCTATCAATATATTATTTTAAGAAAATCATTAGAAATTTACATACTGGATCCATCAATAGGTTCAATATTGAAACGATAGATTAAGGAAAACTATAGATATTTATCTGAACTGAGGAGCGATGAATGCTGGATTATTTATCTAATGGTCGTTGGGACCAGGACTAAAAATTTTGCCATAAATGCGAGAATAATAAATTTGAGTTTCATTGTATTCCAATTTTTTAAAGTGGAATTTCATGTGTTTTTTTAATTTTATAAAATTTAATATCAAATGATTTTGATAAAAGCTTTAAATTATTTACGTTGTGTAAATTAATGTGAAAAACCTTTATAGGTGGAAGTGCTGTGGACCCAGATTCTGGTATCGATGATATTGCACATGTATACAAAAATGGTCGCGGTGTTAAGTATTCTGTTGTGCTTGGTCTTACGGATGTAGTATCGAAGAAAAATTCATATTATAAACTGCAAGTTCTTGAAGGAGATAATAAAAAACGGTCAGCAGCTTGAATTAAATAATAAGAAAATATGAATTTATTTAATTGAAACGTGATGTTCTTATTGTAATATTTTTTTGCAGTTATTGGCTGTTCAGGTCTTGGGGTCGAATCGGGACAACTATTGGAGGAAATAAAACGGAACCGTATGGCGATATATCATCTGCTTGCCAAAAGTTTGAAGAATTATATACAGAAAAAACTGAAAACTCTTGGAAACATCATGGCACTGATTCATTTGAAAAGGTTTGATTGCTATATAAACAAAACTATTGGAGATATTTAGCCTAAATGTGAACCTACTTCATCTTTCAACTTATTTACAACTAGTTAAAAAATGATGTTAGTCCTTTAGTGGAAGATACATGGTGGTAAATACTCTATACTCCCTAGGTCAGTCATGCACAACCTTGTTTTTCTAGCGGGCCTCTTAAAAACAAAATATGAAAGTTTCGGGCCGCAAAGAAAAATAAAATTTAAAGTAAGCTCTATCCTTTTTTACACCAGGGATACATACATTCCACGTAAAACAACTGTGTGAAAAAAACCCTTTAACCGGATGGCTGCCACAAGCGTCTTAAGGCGCGAACATTTCCGTGAACGGTACGCCAATCATACATAAAATGACGTCTTCGGACGCACGCTTTGAACGGGATTTTACTAACGTAAATCAATTATGTTAAACATACAACTGTGTCGAACACTTAACGACATCTATTGGGAATATCGTTTTATACTCACAATTGAAACAGTTTTCGTTTTTACTACTTGAAATGTAATTTGAAATAAGTCTGTCTCCGAGTATGAAGATGGCGCAAAATTCAGGGGTGGCAGTCATATTATCTATAGAAGACTATTAATTTTCTGAAACTTAGTGTGTGTACATTTTAAAAATTAAACTCAAACAATTACTTTTGAAATAATATTTAGTTCGCGTATTTTCTATGACAAAATTTGTGACAACCCTGATGTGTCATAAACATTTTCACATTGTTATTATGTATAAATGGCGGCACAATCGCATCGTCATCGGCACACTCTTCATTTATTTATAAACTTTAAAACATTTTCAAAAACGATAAATTAAAAAATATATATAATTGCAATTAAACTCGTGGCGTGCGAGGTACCGCCATACATACACCTGCTGGCAGTTAAAAGGTTAAAAAGGAAATAAATAAATGAAAGAAGGTTTGATTATATTTGGTTGTGTTATTTCAAAACCATACAAGAGGATTAGGTGTACTTGTTTACAACAAATGTTTTTCTTGTGACATATTTATTTATAATTCAAAAGTTAATGCGATGTTTGTCTATAAATTTCAAACTAATTCTTTAGAATTTGACTCAATATTGAAGTATTAAGCTGTAAAATCGAATCCAAATTTTCATCATTAAGTCTATTTCTTATAAACTGATTTATTCTACTTCATCCACGAAAAAGCTTGTTCACATTTGTTCAATTTAATGACTAATTTCAATAAAATATGTGCCATATTTTAATTTTAAGATGAAACATTTGAGGACCATTAAAATAGTTCAAAGAGGCGTGCGTTGTGCATTACTGCTCTAGGTTAATCAAAATATACTATCATCAGAGAAAAATTAAAGGTTTATTCAGCGAATAATATCGTAAACAGAAATTGACAGCCCCATCGAACAAAGCAGTAACTCGTTGATTAAAATAAATTTATTGATACTAAACAGAAGTCCTGCAAAATAAGCAGAAGTAAATTCCTGCTTTGTGCGTTAGTGGTGTCAATATGGCATTGTAAAAAAAATGCAATACCGTATATCATTAGTAATGCTTGCAATTACAGCACTTTTTATAGTAAATTGTATTGCAGAATTTAAATATGTTATATAATATTATTTTCATCAGGTTGCAGGAAGAATGTACCCGATTGATATTGATTATGGCGATGAAGAACCTCTTAAAAAAATGGAGGACAACAATGTTCCTTGCTCATTACCAAAACCTGTACAAAACCTTATTCAAATGATATTTGATGTAGCTGTTATGAACAAAGTTATGCTTGAATTTGAGGTAGGTGTGAACTCTAGAAATATTTGCTCTATGTTTGTTATTGTATTTTTACTTATATGTATGTGTCTTAAAAGTTTCTTAGTTAAGATCTGTGATGCATTTAATGTTTTTAATCTAATAAAAAGCATTGTTTAAATTTTTTGATACTGGTAGAATGTAATCATTGGACAAATGTTTGTCTTAGACCCGCGAACGCTTCTAGATAGTTCGCTGTATTGTTTGAGCTGATCCATCAACGTATTTCAAATGTGCAGCAGCAAATATCACACTAATAATTTTGTTATAATTAAGAAGCATTATTACCATTTCGATTGTTATTTTTTTTATGTTGGCATTTGTACCGCTTTTATGATGCCTTTATCGGCATATTTAAAGTCATGCATCTTCCCACCGGGGGCAATTGATGGTAATAAATATTGCTATAGTTATTGTACTGTAAATGCAGATTGTTAAATATATTTTTTTTTAGTTGGACACTGAAAAAATGCCCCTTGGAAAACTGTCACGTAAGCAATTGATGTCTGGATATAAAGTTCTAACTGAATTGACTGCAATATTAAGTGATGAAAATAAAACGGAAAAAACCAAAATGAATGTTGCAAAAATCACTGACGCCACAAACAGGTATGATGCAAAATTCTATATTACGGAAACAGTTAACTTTATAATTTTGTTATAGGAAAATAAAATTTTAATTAGTATGTAGCTAGTAAACAGAATGTTATTTTTTTAATGAATGTTGGAGTTTGTTGAATTCAGCCCGTAGTGTTGAACTCTCTGTAATTGGGAGAAAATTATCTATGAACTAAAAGTTGAATTTAAATATTGTTGATTTTCTGGTTTTAGGTTTTATACACTAATCCCACATGATTTTGGCATTAACAATCCACCCCTTTTGAATGATGATGAAACAATAAAAACAAAAATATTGATGCTCGATAATTTGCTTGAACTCCAGATTGCTTACAGTATGATTCAGTCAGGTAAGACGTAGTGACACTTGATATCTTATGCTAATACAAATAATCATACCAATTATACAGTTTTCTCAAGTAAAATATATCGTTGTTCATCATGCAATATCGCTATAAGTGACAAAAAATATATTGTGCCCGAGACAGAAGTCAAATTTGTGAATGAAATACAATTAAATAAATTGGTGTTCTAAGCTGCCTGCAAAATTGTAGATTTAAACAAATTCTTGGCATAGATGAACGCTCATTTGCAGAAAAAAATACTTATGTGCATCTTATCATTTTTACTATAAAACTGTATGTCATTCTATAGTAACAGCATTATTACTATAAATAACATTCACGTAATACAGACGACTATAAAAATAATGTTTTGTTTATCATAGGTTCAGGAAAAGGTGACGCTAGTCCATTAGACACACATTACATTCAATTGAAAAGCGAAATTGAGCCCTTGGTTATTTCTAGCCCTGAATATGAGATGGCTAAAAAATATGTTATGAATACCCATGCCAAAACACATACTATGTATGAATTGGAAATAGTGCAGGTAATTTTAATCCATGTGATTTATGAAAACATGATAGCAAGGAAGCTTTTGGAAAAACAATCTAATAATTGCTATTTTAACTGTGCGCTTGAATTTCACAATTTGTTTCTATTTGCAGCTTTTCAAAGTTAAACGAGAAGGTGAAGAAAAACGATACAAGCCTTTTAAGAAGTTGCCTAATCGAAGGCTACTGTGGCACGGATCTCGTGTAACTAATTTTGCTGGAATATTGTCACAAGGTTTGATATTCTTCTACGACTATCAGTTTCTTTAATAGTTGATTTTTTGACTTAACGACTTAACATTAAAATGTTGCAGGGTTACGTATTGCACCGCCAGAAGCTCCGGTAACCGGGTACATGTTTGGAAAAGGAATATATTTTGCTGATATGGTTTCCAAGTCGGCAAATTATTGTAGTACCTCAGTCAGCAATCCGGTGGGTGTGTTACTTCTTTGTGAAGTTGCCCTTGGTAAAATGTAAGTTAAAATGTCTTGTTTAGTATTTAATTATGGGATTGTTTCAACCAATAATTCTTCATCCATTTCTTTGTTATACCCAAAAATATAATTACTTCTTCAACATTTGCAGAATAATTTTGTTAGGTGACTCCATAATTTTCATGTTTAATGTACAGATATCACAAGACATCTTAGTATCGCATGAATTTTTAAACTAGGTGTTAATTAAACTTATTTTCTTTATCAATATTATAGATTGTTGAAACACATTTTTTTTTAATATTAACATTTCTTTGATAAGACTTTTATTATAACATCGGAGCATTTAGTTATACGAGAATTATAGGATTTAAATACTATTGCCCTATCTCAATTTCTAATATGAATTTTTCATATTTCTAGGAAAGAATTACAAAACTCTGAATATGTAACTGAATTACCTCAAGGAACTCATTCAGTTAAAGGTGTTGGCAGAACTCAACCTGATCCTAAACAGGATGTAATTCTCGATTGTGGAACAATTGTACCCCTCGGTACACCAGTCGAATCCAAAGAAAGCACATCTCTACTCTACAACGAGTATCCTTTTTCGTTTTTCATTATAATTTTTGTGTTTTTTTTATATTTTTTATATCTATTGACAAATTTGACACTTCTTTCACAAAATCTTCTTGCTTCATTAATCCTTTCGCACAAAATTTATTTATTATTAATTCAATAAATTGTTTCGTTATTAACTAGTTTGTACTGGGCAAATTTATGTACCTATAATTCTTTAAAACAACAAAATTAAATTGTTTATTACAATACTAATAAAGTTGATATTTTTTCTTTTTGACTCAAAAAGTAAATTTTGTTTCTTCTGTGCCAGTCTAAATTCATTGCTATTAGTTGATGGATATTAAGATTTTTTTTTATATATTCAAGTCAACCAAATGTTTGGTGTGGAAATATTTTGTTTGCCAAAACTGCTAAAAGCTGAGATGACTTCTTTATGGATTTTATATACTTTTACATATAATGATGCTAACAATGATTTCCTTAACGGTAATTTTCAGATTCATCGTTTATGATGTGGCCCAAGTGAACGTGAAATATTTGTTCCAGATGAAGTTCAATTTCAAATATTGAAACCATAATCCTTATCATTCCTCTATTTGTGAATCTTCTTTTTATTGCATTTTGTTTTGAAAAATGATTCATATACTGCACTGGTGTTGCTAATCCTATATTATATTCCATATCATCAGATTAGTGTAAGAAGTGACTAACTGGTCATTTTTGGAAATAGAGTTTCTCAATTTTAAAATACAGTGGAACCCCCAATTACACTACCCTGAATTATGCGCTGGGTTGAAATATTCGCCGCAAATCCCCCAATTGAACGGTCGCATTCCATTGTCGTTGCTACAAGATGGTCGTATGTGCGGTGCATACAGTCAAATGTTGGCTAGCGTCTGTGTATTCAACACGTGCCAGGCTATACACGCATAGCTGGGCGACTGTCTATGTGTTGGATTTTGGCGCGCTTTGCATTTTATCACTTGGTAACTAAATATTTTGTCAATATTTTTTTTTGGAAATCTTAATTTTGCATTTTTCACAGAAAAAACCAAATCCCTAATTTTGTATGAAATTCAATCCCCCAATTACACTACCCCAAATTACACAGTCCGGACTAAGTGTAAATAGGGGTTTTGCTGTTCAATTGATGTCTTCTATATTTTCAAATGTCATAATTCATATTAGATTTCAAACAACATAAATTTACTATTTTAAATAAATGTTTTTTCTGAGCAACTGAAGGCATTGAGTTTTTTTTATTGATCTTTGGAATTTTTTTCTCAGTTAGTGACTTCTTGGACTATATCGTCGACATATAATTATTTTATGTTTTTAAGTTTATTATCGATTATTATAAGAAAAGTTTGTTTGCCAATATTCTCTGTTAATATAAAGTATATCGATATTAAGGTAGTTGTACCATGGGAAACCTGATAAATTGAACACCTAATAATTGCTTTGTACATTGTGTGATACCTTTGTATACATAATAAGTTTACGGTAATGGCATTTAATTACAGTTAAAATATAATGATACCGTGTTGGTTATATCATAATTAATATTTTGTAATACTCTGTTTGAAATGTACCTCAAATTTATTCTATTAAATTGATTTTAATTAAATTTTTATGTTCTTATTGCATCCATTTGTATTATCATATTCATTGTATCACATGTATATATATGCACAAGTAATTTCTAAAATATTGACAGCTAAAAGCACAAGTTCATCGAATTGACTATCATGTTATAATGATCAATACTGATAATTCACTAAGCAGTTTACACTTACTATCTACAAAATATATGTACAACAATGGTCAATAGTCAAAAGATATTCATTTTTACTTGGCTAATTATTTTTGCTACGTTGTTTATTTACAAAAATGGCTTGGAGATAATAAATAACTGATAAAATACTTTTTTTTTTTAAGATTTCGACTGAAGGTGCTTGGTGGAATTTCAATATTAAATTTGAATCATTCAAATTATGTACACTCCCACAGATTTTGTCACTAACGACCCGGGTTTCGCCTTTCGGCATCTTCAGGCGTTCAAGCGCACGGATGAACTTGAACTGTCAGTTCAAGTTCATCCGTGCGCTTGAACGCCTGAAGATGCCGAAAGGCGAAACCCGGGTCGTTAGTGACAAAATCTGTGGGAGTGTACATAATTTGAATGATTCAAATTTGATAAAATACTATTTAAAAATTCTTAAATCGAATATCACTGTGATGATTCGTGTGAGTTGGGAGATTTCTTATGAAGTTCTTCACTCTCTGAAGCCATGATGTATTTATCTTCTTGTGGAGTTCTTTCTGTATCTTGAATAGGGGATAGGGTTCCTAATTTCTGATGATTCATTTGAATGCAAGACTTGTCTTCGGTTTCTGCACATTCTTTATGTTCCATAGTTTCTAATGCATTATTATACGCGGCAGGTTCCATTTGACTGTACACACTGTCTGGTAAAATGTAATCTCCAGTTTGATAATTGCATGAATTCGGATAATATCCGCTCACTTCACCGTGATGCCAATTCGAAGCATAGGTTATATTTGAAAAATTAGCATTAATGATCGGCGGAGTTTGGTGATAAGTTTGTTCACCCGGAGAATGAACAGCTGATGGCGTATGATATAATTGCGCTGTGCCTTCAGATGGATGACTGTAATGCGAGGTGTAAGCGTTTCCTGGACTCGGTGGATGTGTTTGATAATTGGTTGTTGCTTCCGGAGAGTGGTTTAACGGTATGGTTTGATATCCCGGCGGAGACTGGGTTGGATATCTATGAACAGGACTAGTATTAGAAGGTACCGGAGAAGAATTTTGATGAGATTGCTGCGGAGGTGAATGAGCTGTAGACGGCGATTGAGATGACCAGCAATAAGGTGAAGTTACAGGGACTGGCTGAGCAGTCGGTGCGGATAATGGGCTACTCCATGAAGTGTAGCTGCTCGGACCTGGTGGACTGTACATGGATGCCGTTGATAGTTGCTCTGGAGGGTTATAAACTGAAATAAAATTGATACCGCGTTACATAACTTTGTGTAAAATATTTTACATAGAAAATAAGTATTGCTAATATTGATGCTTGAATATCAAATAATGGAATAAGAAATATCACATGCCTTCAGGAAGGCCTCTACCTGATGGTGGAGTTGTTGAATGAGGATGTGATGGAGGTCGAGGCGGAGGGTATGGAGATCTTCTGTTAGTGGTACGTATCGGAGTGTACACACTCTGATGCGGAACAAACCATCCAGCAACTAAAAATAAATATTTATATATGTTAATTATTTGTGTAAACAATGTATGGTTTAACTAGGAAATATCAGAGGCTTCAATTTTGTCTCCATAATGCCATTGAAATGAAAAAATGATGGAAAGGATGCAAATCAAGCATAAATATTTTGCTTTCAAGAAAGAATCCAAATAGTAATAGTAATGAATATTAAAATTCAATCCTGTACCAAGAGCGATTAAATGCCATGGTAAACACAATTTACCCCCTTAATCTATTTAGATTTATTGTTCTTAAATATATTTAAAAATATTAAATGGAGTGTTGGTTGCAGGGCTGTGGAGTCGGAGTCGGAGTCGCGGAGTCGCGGTGTTTTGGCCGGAGTCGGAGTCGTGAAAAACGGGCGACTCCGACTACTTTAAAAAAAAAAATGCAAATTAAAAAAAAAAAAAAATACTCACGAAATTTATGAAAATTGAGTTACGTAATAATTATTGTGATATAGCTTAATAATATTAAACGTGTAGGTGTCATGAGTCACGCCGAGCCAGTGAGTCACCAAGATCCACTGCATATGAGTCCGTGCAAAAGTTGTTGTTTCTTTCTTTCTCATGTCGAAAAAGTAGATTCGATATATTTTTTTTGTTACTTGAAGTGCATACATTTATATGCACGCATTTTTTAGTCAAGTCATAGTCGGACTCGGAGTCAAATTCGGAGTCGGAGTCGGAGTCGTGTTTTTGAAAAATGTCGGAGTCGGAGTCGTGTTTTTTTTTAACGACTCCACAGCCCTGGTTGGTTGAGATGAGTAAATTTATTTGAGTATCATATTAGAGATCACTCTTTAATCACACACCTAGCGCTCTATCTGACATATATAGTAAATTGTATTGCAATTGTAAATGAAGAACGCCCCCAATAACTGAGATGTTTTTAAAGTTTCACTTGGCAACATTTTATTAATTGAATGAATGACAATTAACAATTTTTCTGATTAATGGATGTTACTATACCGAATTCTGAATCCTTACGGTCACTAAAGAAAAAGAAACATTTATTTTGAAGTTAAACATTAAACTTATACAACGTTCCCCCTAAGCTGTGCACGCACACGACAGTTTGAAAATCCCCGCGCACTCATTCCGAGTTGGCGCACACTCCAATACAACTATTCAATTAATATATTTTTAAATTGGATTAACCCTAAGAACAATTTGATCTTAATGGAGTATATAATATAGGTATAAGTTGTTTTGAATGATGTAAAAAGCTAGATTTTTGTAAATAAATTTATAAAATATGTTAATTAATTTATTAGTGACTGATTATTTAATCATTTGTTTCATCTGCTTATTTTATTAATTTGTGATTGTTTTTCTTTTATGTAAAAAAAGTAGAATGAGTTCTGTTATTTCATATTTCTTTTTATTGAATACGCTTTTTAGTAAACTTTATGATAATATTATTTATTATGCCAATCAAAACACAAAAAAACACTATTTTTATATAAAAAAATATGACAAATTATGCCGCGCATTTGTTGGATTGGCCCGCGCAGCCTATAAATTTTAAGCGCAGCCGACCTCCTGTTTTAGAGGGAGCATTGGACTTGTGTATAAAATTTTTCAAAATAATAAACAATCTGTTCGACACACATGTTTGTATCTTATAATAGCATTAAACCACAATTTACAGTTAACAATATGAAGCGATCTTATAAATATTTTTGTAAATGTGTTACTGCAATAAAAAAGAAAAAATATTACTGACATTGAGTATAGTGATGAGGTGATGTATTCTGTTGACTGTAATGGCTGCTCACAAAGTCCCCTCTTTGATAATAACTCTCCGGTCTTTCCTTGGCATCAAGAAAAGCTTTCGCAAAAGGGTTGTATTTGATTTTAAGTGATGTCACCTCTTCATTTTGGTAAGCAGTGACGGCGATGAACTGGGTTTCCGGAAATGGATATGTGACTATCCGCCTCAAATCTGTTCCAACTTTCACTAAATGAACTCTGGGCTCGTATTTGTGTAATGAATTAAGCATTATCTGGAATATCACATATGTAATTGAAAAAATATAACAAAAATTCAACCAATTTTTAAATACCTGAGAATATAAGAGAACGTGTCATAATAGCCTATTCTCTATATTTAGAGAGGGTATTGGTAGAGGTATGAAGTCACCAGAAAACTAATAGTTAGCTTTTCGCTTATTTCATGCCTTTTTTACAGGATCAGGGTAGGAAATGAAAACATTACAAACTGTATATCAATTTGAAAATGAATGAATGAATGTTTCACATTTGGGTATCTCAATAGGTGACTACAACCAAGTGGGGTTGAAACCTAATGAAATATTCTATATATAGTTAGCAGTCTCATCCTGGGAATTTTAGTCATTTTTTGTTGATCATATGTTAAGTGAAGAAGGACTGACTTGCTCATCGACAACTGAGGCTATATGATGGAGATAGAGAAACATTCAACGCACGCCGCCGACAGTATATAAATGTACCACAAATATAATTTTCGAAAGTTCTTAGCTGTCATGAAAAAATGATATTCCAAAATATTTTTTTGTTTTACCTGTCCATTTCCATTTGTCTTATTGGTAAGTTTAACTTTTGCAAAAGAAATTGGTTCCTTCATCCAGTGGGCACCGAAGTTTGGACTTTCAGGATGAATATAGATGGCATTTGTCGGAGGAACTTCAGCTTTCCCGCCTGGTACCTATAATATTACATAAACGAATTATTAAATAAATAAAATTATTTGTTTCATGATATATTTAATCCTCCATTCTATGGTCAATGGATTAATATTTAGCATTTTTTTCATAATAAATAATTACAAAATAACAGTACAATATAAGCTAAGTTTTATATCTTACAACCTTAGAGAAGTGGTGGGCTGCCAATACGTTAACAAGGGGCTTGCTTAATCTCAAAGCAATTTTCACTGTTCTGGGAAAGAAGTGAACTTTTTTATCACTCCTATGCAATTATGTGCAATACTTAAATAATCAATCGATTGTTACTTAATACACTTATAATATGTAACGATATGCAATTTACCATAAATTTATCAATGTAAATGGCTAAAAATGTACTGCTGTGTATACTAAAGCTGTCTCGTAGATAATATATTAGTCAGAAATTACAGTTATGTACTAACTTGATCTGAGAATGTTGTTTTCTCTTAAAATAATATGGGGCTTGCCGGCCTTAGTAAAATTTAACGAAGGGTTCGGCCAAGCCCCTCTGAGCCCCCTCCAGCCTACCCCTACCTTAGGGTATTTGGAACATATGTATTTAGTAGCTACTTGTATTGTTATTTTTAAATAGAAACTGCTTTATTGAAAAAGTAAATATTTTTATACAATGTATTGGTTGAAATCCCTACTTTCTTACTGTAAAATGCACAGGTATTTTTTTCTTTCATTTATAAAAATACAATTATGAAAGAATAACAAATGCATTAATAGTGTCAAAGTGAAAAACAACAAATATGTGAAGAAGTATGTATTGATAATGATGTACTATACCCATTCTCCATTTACATATTTCCATCTATGTGAATCAATCTGCACAAACTCCAGTAAAACCGTGTACATTGCTGTTGGATCGATTCCACTCGCTGTAACTTTCACGACAGGGAACATCCTTCTAAAATATTATTTATCAATAAGTAACTGCACATAAAATTGAAATTTGTTTATTTTAAGTTGAACATATTTTTTTACAACAGACCAAGCCTCCGTAACCGAAGCCAACGACGTTGACGACTTGACCACACAGGCGGCATTATTTAGTATGAAATATATATTAATTGAATTGGCCTTTACTTGATTATTATAAAGTAAAAATATCAAGAAATTTAGTTCCTCGAGAATTATAATATCAGTTAGTTGAAAGCTATTTTGGTCTCAGGTCATCCAGGGTGAGTACAATGGTCTACAGTGATATCTATAACTAAGATAAATTTTTAAGTGACTTATTTACAAACATTCGTGTAATTGTTAAAGTCGAGCTAAATAGGATTTTCAAAACATCTCTGTCAAGTTAAGCATTTCTTATTTTTCTATTCCACTTACAGTTATCTGTAAAAATGAACTGTAGGCCAGTGGCGTGTTTAAGCAGTGACCTCTTATTTTTTTTTAATAAACATTTTTTATCAAACAAAATATACTATTTACTATTTTTTAATATGTTCAGCACTAACGATAGGTAAAAGACTAATATCATCATTGCTTTTTTCGTCACTTAACGAATCTCCATTTCACAGCTACTATTTCAACATTTAATTAACTATGAATGTCCAATTAAAGCAACAAAAAAAAAATGGGATGTTTTCAAAATTCCATTCAACTAAATGTTATCAGTTACACAAATGTTTGCAAATAAATAACTTAACGATTTTTCATATTAAAAGGTGTTGCTTATTTTTATTTATGGTCAGGTTATTAGTCAAGATCATCAGTTAATAATTTTTATGATTAGCAAAACCAGTAGTACATAAAATTATATTGTTTTATTTAGTCTAGCTTCACAGACAACATATTTATATTATGTATAATATATCATTAACCTACTTAGTCAGGAAAGTTGCTCAAACCTCTCTTTTTCGAACAGTTACAAGCAGTTCTCGTATATACTCCTGGTTGAGAGCGGATATAGCAAACAAAAAATCATTGAAAATTAAAAGAATTTGACAGTATTGATTTTGGTTTCGGGATGAATGGAAAGATTTTTTTAATAAAGTTTTTTACTAATGCTGTGGAGAAACTAAAAGTTGGATCTTGAGCCATGTAATTTTTTCCCCTTCTGAAAGGATTAGATAGGGTTCTGTTGGCTATTTTCTTAATAGAATTTCACCAACTTATCGACACCTTCAACGCCTGTGGTCGGAACAGTGGCGTAGTTAGAAATTTGAGACCCTCATGCAAACGTCATGCAATCCACCTTCCATAATTTAGAAAATGTGGGCACCCTTTTTTGCTGGGCTCTCATGTATTATTTCTGCTCATGTATCGCAAGACTGCTATGAGGTGACTACGTCGCTGATGGTAGTGGGTCAAAGATTATTCATATTTCAAGTACGTAAAATAATAGCACGTTTGTGCAGTGAAAAATAAAATTCTTTGTATTACATATATAAATTTACATATGACATAGTTATTTTTTTGGTAAATTAGTTTGTTATATTGAGTATGAAGAAATTTGGGCCCCCCTTTTGATGACTCTGCTATGAGATTGCGTTTTTTTCTACTTTTTAGTTACATAAATGATTTGTATTAAATAATTTTTAGGCTTGGATGCTTTGATAAAATCAAATGTTAAAATTAACATTTTATTACGAAAATACTATTGGCCGTATCTTCCAATCTGCAAAGTATTGTGATGTCAATTATTGCAACATCAAAATAAATCTACTGAAATGTTGCCAATTTGTAGTTCCGACTTTATAATATTATTATGTAGGCGGAGTCGTTTGTTATATTATTTGTGGTGTAGCGACAAACGGTGGCGTTTGGAAAATAAACGATTTTTTCTCTTGTTTTATGATAGTGAAAAAGGATTTCCCTTTTCCATTACATTTATCATCGGACAGTGCTTTCTTTACCCATAGCTACATATTACTTGTTTATTTTTTAAGTTATTCACATCTAATCTGTACTGAGTCAACAATGGATATTGTAAGTCAGGGTTTCCCAAACATTTTCTGGAATGGAACACTTCGCAAGTCTGGAAAATATTACAGAACACTTAGCTGAATTTTTAAGATTTTTTTAAAACTGTTGCAGCGTATAATACCATTCCAATTTTTTTCGGAACACCTACTCTGGCTCCACGGAACACCAGTGTTCCACGGAACATAGTTTGGGAAACCCTGTTGTAAGTCATATATATTTTTTAAATTATTTACCTTCCATTCTTGGTGACAATCATCTCGTTGGTGAGGGTCTGAAATCGAACCCAAAGATCTCGATCGTCAAGTGTGATGCCAACCTCTCGGTCACTTCTTGATGGTCGCGTGGCGCTTGTTGCTCCTGCCGGATCCACGGCATTCAGAATATGTGAAGTTGTCATATCTGTGCTATTTTCGCAATCTGCTGAAAAACTGAGTTGTTAGTGATACTTTATTGTAAGCATCAGCAGAGGCAGACTATCTCTTTAGCGTATAAAGTGCACTTAGGGATTGAAAAATAACTTATGTTATAAATATTACCCATATATTTCGTATTCAGATCACAATATTTATTTTTATTTTACGTCAGCGATTTCCAATCTAGGAGGCGCGAAAATTAAAATACACGTAATTTTCATAACTTAATATACACAAAAAATTAACTGTTATAACATAACGTAACGTAGCAACAATACATCAATGAATGAACGCGTATTTTAAACATTATTTTTTTGATAATTTATTTTAAAAAATTTTACCCGGAGCGGAGGAATTTAAAAAGTGACGAGCTCCAACGCTCTGGTTTGCAAATGCATATAAAATTTAAGCAAAAGAAATCAAATTTACAAAAAGTGAGTTGGACATGTATTCACAATCAAAAAAAATCTGGACTACTGTCAATATTGAAGTAAACAAAATTTTTTTTTTTAATATATGGATGATTTAGTGCTGCACTGGAGCAGCCTGAACAATAAAAACAGTGGCGGATTAAGCACTTTGTAGGCCTTAGGCGCAATAAATTTTGGAGGCCCTGTTTTTCGAATAACATAAAGGTGTTGCAAAACTCTTCGTAGAATAAAAATAAACATTGAAAGCGGAAATTATAGTATAAAGGATTATATAATTTATGTTATTTTTGAGGCCCCTAAAATTTGGAGGCCCCAAGCGCGCGCCTCTTGCGCTTATAGGGTAATCCGCCACTGAATACAAATGACATCGAAGGTCGTGATTTTTTAAAGTTTGCGTGAGTATATGTATATTCCATTTGTCGATAATAAAGATGATGAATTTGAGCTAACAACAATTGAAAAAGTAAAATTGGTAGAATTGTTATGATTGTCGGCACTGGCTGCAACGACAATCAAATGAGGGGCTTAGTATCATAAATTATAATCTTCTTTCTATCTACAAATCTGGTTTTGAGACAATCGCAAAAAAACACAGGAGCACAATTTCTCTTCATAAAAATGTTATAAATTGTTATGAATATTTATCGCAAATGAAAAGCAGCACTTTTACTATTACACCATGAAAAATAGTAATCGCCGATTGGTTCTTTTGAACCATATCGTATACATAATTCATTTAAATATGTGAGCTTAAACACTGATAGCAGCGGTGGGCTGCCAATACGTTAACAAGGAGCTCGCTTTATATCAAAGCAATTTACGGTGTTCTGGGGAAGCAGTGAGTTTTTTTATCACTCTTATGGAATACTTAAATAAGCAATCGATTGTTACTTATACACTTATAATATGTAACAACAGTGGCGGTTCTAGGTACTGGGCTAGGTGGGCTAAGCCCGACCTGCATTTTTCACCCAAAACATTAGATGGCTGAATAAAAATCAACAGCAATTCGGCCGCTGAATAAAATAAATACATTTATTAGCGTAACTTACCTTTCCCAAATGAATATAATATCTTTGTTTTAATTTTCCTCTGTCAATATAAGACAATGTTACGTCTACCTACAATCATATTCTCGATTGTGTTTTGTATTACAATTTTAAAGTGAGCCGGCATAAAAAAAACAATAACCCTATAAATATTTCACAGGGAACAGGAACTGGAACACGTCACTGGCAACACCACTCAGGGGCTAGCGCCCATTAAGTCCGCAACCACAGACAATATCATGACATATTTCTTTACACTGGGGCGCAATCAAGCACGATTAGATTTTTTTTGTATTTGTATGTACGGAAACGTCATCAATCACAAAGGATAGTGTTTCAATCTGTCAAGTTTCTGTTGATCGTTGGGGGCTGATCTGATTCAGCCCATTACGCATACTTATGCATTGAAACACAATACCAATATCGTTGTATTGTATGAAAGTGACAGGTATTGACTTTCAGTGACAGCAAGTGACAGTTCTATACTGCTTTTAGTAGGTACTTGTTATTTCACTTTGAAAGAGACGAATTTAAGGATTCCGTGTTATTATTCTATTATTTCTTAGTTACATTAGCATTGATTTTATTATATAAAAATTTATGCATTGCAGTAGTATCGTAATATTTGTTAATTTGCTTGTAGATTAATGTATAAAGTGAAGTGGAAATATGCTTTTCTCTAGCCCACCCAAGATTTCAGGTCAGGAACCGCCACTGTGTAACAATATACAATTTACCGTAAACTTATCAATGTGAATAGCCAAAAATGTATTATTGTGTATACTGAAGCTGTCCTAGATAATAAATAAGTCAGAAACTCATTTTCAGTCAAGTCATGTACTCATTTGATTTGAGAATGTTGTTTTCTCTTAAATGAACAAGGGTCTTGTCGGCCTTAGTCAAATTTAACAAGGGGCTCGCGCGAGCCCCTCCGAGCCCTCTCCAACCTACCCCTGACTGAAAGTGATATTTGGTCGTGGTTTTAATAATGTTTTGATGTATGTAGTTTTATACATTTAGAAATTTTTGGCATAATTATTTCAAAAACATCAAATATGGATATTAATAGTTTAAATACCAAGCCCCACAAATATCGAGCGAGGCGAGTAGTAGAAAAAAAGTTACAAGTGCCATTTTCCTCATTGCTTCCAATATTTGTTTAAATTTGTGCTAGCTAAAAACCAGGGGTAGGCTGGAGGGGGCTCGGAGGGGGCTCGGAGGGGCTCGCGCGATCCCCTTGTTAATTAAAGAGAGAACAATATTCTCAGATCAAATTAGTATATAACTGCAATTCCTGACTCGTATATAATCTACGACAGCTTCGGTATACACAGTAGTACATTTTTAGCCATTTGGATTGATAAGTTTACAGTGAACTGCATATTGTCACATATTATAAGTGTATTAAGTAACAATCGATTGATTATTTAAGTATTGCATAGGAGTGATAAAAAAAATCACTCTTTCCCCAGAACACCGAGAATTGCTTTTAGATTGAGCGAGCCCCTTGTTACTGTATTGGCAACCCACCGCTGCTAAAAACCACACCCTTCGTAAAAACAATTTAATATCAAAATAAATACACGTGTATATAAAAAAACTTTATTATAATTCTGTCAAATGTATTCTTTATTTTTGTTTGTATTAATATATGTTTTTACTATTTAAAACGTTAGGGACGCGCGAAGATGTTTTCTTTTAGAGGGACGTAGTGATACAAAGCTTAGAAACCACTGTTTTACATGGAGTTTTGCGAAGAAAAACAAGACCTACAGATTTTATTACGCCTGGGTACTGCGGGCTTATTATGCCTCCCAAGTTTTTTAATATGCCGCTGAGAATCATAATGAGAGGCACTGAGAATGGATTTAATTTTAGCTGGTGCCACTCATTGCAAATTTTCAATACATCATCTGTGCAGGATTGGCGCCGGGTGTTTGGACGCTTTGGGAAAAAATGTATTTTTCTACGGTTAGTAATTGCATCCACTACAACACAATTAATAGAACCGTGAAGTGTGTTCCTTCAAGTTGCCACAACAGGCGGTTGATTGCAGCGCTTATGTGCTAGGCGCTAGTCTACAATTAACGCCGTAGGCCGCGTACAGCGTAACGCCGTATGCGATCGACGAATGCTAACTATGAATAATATTATTTATATAAATCCAAGTTCTGAGCCTGCCGACATCCGTCATTTTTAATTTTTGAAAAAAGGTAGTAACGATGTTTTTAAGAGGATGGTTATTTATTTTTGGATATGGAACATTCAATAAGGCGCTAAAATCACATATAAGTAATTGTGTTTTTATAAATAACCAGGTTAAAGCCAGGTATGTCCAGCGGTGGGCTGCCAATACATTAACTAGGGGCTTGCTTAATATCCAAGCAATTCTCGTTGTTCTGGGGAAGTAGTGAACTTTTTTATCACTCCTATGCAATGATATTGTACAATACATTAATAAGCAATCGATTGTTACTCAATACACTTTTAATATGTAACATTATGCAATTTATCGTAGACTTAGATGTAAATAGCTAAAAATGTACTACTGTGTATACTGAGGTGTCGTAGATAATATATAAGCAGTTACATACTAACATGATCTGAGAATATTGTTTTCTCTTAATTAACAAGGGGCTCGCGCGAACCCCTCCGAGACTCCTCCAACCCACCCCTGCAATGCACCGTAATTCAATTAAAATCAAAAGCTGAAAAATGTATTTACATAGGTACATTAGATTCCAGGAGTGGAATAGGTTATATTATTTTAGTTCATATGGTATGTTTCAAACGATATACTTTTGCCGTCGAAGATAATATTGTATACGTCAGAAACAGAAACATCATACAAATATCACTGTATTCTTAAATTGTATTGTAATTCATGTTTACCCATTATATAACTCATAGATCTGAGAATACATTTATTTCTTAATTTAAAAAAGGGCTCACGTGAGCCCTGCGGTGGGCTGCCAATATCTTAACATGGGGCTCGGTAAATGTTATCCATTTTTTGTCCGCTCCCAATGTCAAGCATGTAGCCTCCTAATAAAGGTATTTCACCAAAAGTTATTTTTCTACGAGAACTGCTTGTTACTTAGTCGCTTAACCTCTCTTTTCCAAAGAGAGTAGTAGGGATAGAATGATAAGGATAAGACAGGAATAGTGATTAACTAATAGTAGCACCCAGTTGAATTGAAGAATCGTAAGAGTGGGAGACAATTTTAAGACATCACAAACACTCATGCCTTCGAAAATAAAATAGATAAATCGATCAAAAAAATGCTGTTTCGTACTGGGACTCGAACCCGTGAAGTCCAACACGGAAGCCTACAACGCTGAATGAAAAAATGAATGGACAAATTGTTTTCAAATTTAACCATCTACAGAAATTGCAGTTATGTAATGATTTGACTTAAGACGAATGATTTTCTTATCTTAACAAGGGGCTCGCCGGCCTCGCCGAAATTTAACAAGGGGCTCGCGCGAGCCCCTCCGAGCCCCCTCCAGCCCATCCCTGCGTGAGCCCCTGTAAGGCCCCCCAGGCTCCAGCCCACCACTGAGAATAAGGTTATTTAAATATACCTCAAGTATAAACTGATGTGAAAACTCAAAAATATAGTAAAGCATGAGCAAGCGGTTCTATTAAAAGTATAAATGAACTGTTAAAGGAAAATTTAAATTAGCTTTTCTAGACCTTTCAGCTCTCAATACACTTGTGCCCCGCTGGTATTTCGAATAACTACATTTCCCAGACACAAAAAAATCCAAGAAGTCAGTAGTGATTAGTGTCACTTTTATATTAATAATATTTTGAATTAACTGATTATAAATATGCAAAAAACCAATGAAATACCTCCACTCAATTTCAACGGTTTTTTGTATTTTTTTTTATACATTATGCAATTTAAAAAGTGGCGAATATATTACCACTTAATTATAGTTAAGGTTTCAGTGTCAACAAATTAATGGTCCTTGAGTCTTTGAAACGAATAAACTTGGAATCCAGTCCCAATATAACGTTTTACTTTTACTAATTAAATACAAACAAATGAAATATTGTAGAGTGATCAATGTCGTTGGTTTCGGTTACAGAGGTTACGGGCTTGAATCCCGGTACGGTATTTTTTATAAATTGTTTTTTTTTTCATTTAGATTTATGAATTTCTGTTTGAAGACGTGAATGTTTGTGATGTCGTAAATTCCCTCCCACCCATGTATTCTACAAACGGGCGTAGCGAGAGTGATTAGCTGACCACTAGTCCTGTCCTAAACCAATCCACACCCTTTTAGAAAAAAGAGAGATCGACTGAGTGACAAGCAGTTTTATAATGATAAAAACACTTCTGTTGAAATAAGGTCCATTGTAATTTGTAAGCCTATTTGTTGTTTATTGAAGAATTAACTTCACCAAAGGAGTAAACTTATAATAAAGAAATTTGGACGAGCACCAACGAGCCTCTCCTCTGATAGATCATAATGTGTATACATTGCACAGTAGTGATTTATAAAAGTAATTTGCAAAACCGGACGAATATATCAATACCCGTATTAAAAAAATGTTTTATTAACGCAACAGAATATAACAGTAAATCAATATCGGTAATTCAATATTTCATATAAAATACCGCCACTCTTAGCAGACTAATTACAATATTTTAACGCATGAAGAATTTCATTAAAATATATGAGTTTCTTAATATTCCACGTTAGATTTTAGTAAATTTTCAATATCGAACTACCGGGATTTTTAAATTCTCAAAACCGGTATTTCAGTGTTGAAAACACACCATAAATACCGAAATTCCGACTTTGGTAATATCGGTTTTGTAATCTCGGTAATACGCATGTAATATTAATCTATATCTACATACTATTTTTATAAGCGAATTGTCTTGTCATTTCAAGATGAACATTAAATTGGTCACAATTTTTAAAGAATTATTTAATATAAATGCTCGAAGAATTCGGAAGATCATGTTGGAGTAGCAAAGTGAAATGTTAGTCTCATTTTTATGGGTTTATAGACATTTATACCAGAAGCGTGCCATAAAACCCGTATTTTTTTATTATTCGTGAGGTCACCTCGTCTATCATTCCAAAGAAATTTAAGAGCTTTATAATTTATATACATAATTTATCTTTTAACAAGCATCATTAAGGACTTAAGTGCAGTCAAAAGAAAAATAAAAATTGGAATACTTCAAATATTTAGAAATCCGAAAGACATAAAAAATATATGATGAAACAGACGTTTTTGTCTATTTCTTTTCAATCAAATGAATTTCAGAATAATGTTCTTAATGCACGAAAAAAAATGTGTAAGTAAAAATATCTGTACCTATACAGTGACTGATTAATTAGTTGGGAAGCCCCAGGCGAAAGTAAATTTGGAAGCCAAAACTGAATTAAAAATATTATGTGAGTTTTATACAATATAATATGCTATTTAGAGACCCCTAAGATTGGAGGTCCTAATCCACCACTGTCTCTATACATATATTTAAATAAGAAAATATTATTAATGTCTGTATGTCTGTTGTAAGTTACCGCCGAATACATCGAAAAAGTTTGCCGTGTTAATGAATTAAATTTCTTTCAATTTTCATATTGAAAATCGTTGTTAGGAATTAAAAAATATAATCATTTAAAGTGATATTTTTATATGGAATACGACGAACAATATCGCGAATTTAAAGTGAAACAAGACTATTTCGTAATTTTACGGTGTTGTGTTGAACAAAGCAGGCTCTTACTGATATTTTCCTGTCAGCAGTAGCGGATTTCCTCATAAGCGCACGGGGTTCCCACTTGGGGCGTTCGAATCTTAGTGGTTCTCAAAAATAGCTTATATATTTTTTATTCAGCTTTTAATATTGATTTTAATTTTACACACATTTTTGTGGAACTATCCGAAAAAAAGGGCTTCATTTTTTGCACCTGGGGCCTCCTAAGTGCTTAACTTTTTAGCTGCCGTAGATAATTAATAGTAATTACCTAGCACGCCGGCTATAATTTGCAACTATTAATTTAATTAGTTATTGACGAGATAACTCGTCTCTGGCGTGTTGACCACAAACATTTTTACGAGATATCGTCTGTGCCAGCCATCAAGTTAATTCGCCACTGCCTGTGAGTTGACATATTGTCATAACATCATGATATAATTTTATTCACCAATGTTTTTTTTAATAACAAATATAAAAGCTTTTATTTTACAGTTTTAATTTTAAAAAAGTGTGATATCGTTACGTATTTACCATCGCAAAATGAAGCGTTATTTTAAAATATGGTATTGATTCAATCAATCAATACTATTGATCTTCCTGCCAATCACTATTTGTGTATTTTTAAGCTTTGATTGTGCTTTATAACGCTCAACTCGATGACAATATTAATTAAAAAAATGTTTTCTATTTTGTGCCCGAGGCTACGGATTGTTCATTTCACTCAAAAAGATTAATCTATCCAATGAATGGCAGTCAGTAATCTCCTTACCTTCACATTCAAAAAATATGTGTTGGTTGTCTTTATAGATCTTGCATTAATTAAATAATGTTTTGAATATAAAAGTGTTTGCAAGCAATGCACATACACAATTAAATAATTAGATACAATTTGTCAGAATTATAATAAACCTGTAAGTGAAAAGTATTGTTTTTTTTTCAAAACTAAATATTTGATTGTTGTTTGATTGCAAATACAAATGGATAACACCGTGTTAGAATCTAATGAGTAAAATCAGATTTTCCTTTCATCTATGTAAAGATGCCTAATAAGAAATAATTGCGTGAAAAGAGTTCTAAGTATTCGTAAATATGGCATCTATTTATCAGATAATATAGTAGTTGTAGATTACCAAGTCACTAATTTTAACACATACCTACCAGCGTGTCATTTGTACACCTTGTTCATATTCATTGTCAATTAACAATTTGTGTTTAAAATTATCGTGCCAGCAACCAAATGAAGCGTCTTAATGGAATTGTTTATTTAACACAATGTTTTAATGGAGTAATAAGTCAATTCTCACGACGATAGTAATTACCGAAGAAAATTTGGTCCTTGATCGATTTATATAGTAAAGTTCGCCGAATCTATAAAAATATAAATTTATAAGCGTCTATTTTTAATATTTTATTTTATAAATATGTACTACAATATAAAAAAAATCGTCACGTATATGAACTGTAAAAGAAAAGAACGGTTTGTCAGTTTATTATATAACCATGACAGTGTGATAATAGCATAGATTTTTAGCACTTACATTTTAGAGCACTAACAGAAACAATAATATTAATTATGAATTACAATTCGAAAAATACTAAGTTTTTTTTTAAGACCATGATTTCAAAAAATTTCTAAGGGTGTGTAGATTTACCTGTTTTAAATAAGCAATAACTCATTACCTATACAAAGTTGAATAGGTTGTCATGTATAATCTTGTCGTGTTTTTAATTATTATTTTGAATTATCTGCCTTTTATGTGTATATTCCTATTAGTATACATTTTAAATATTAACTTGATAATGATGTAAATAATAAACAACGATTGACAATCACTACAATGCATATATATATATAATATTATAAAAGCGTATTTTTCTTTTGAAATATATTATAATTTAAATAAACATACACAAATAAAAGTAGCTGGTATTATATTCATATGAAGAAAAAGTAAAATTGCGAGAAAAATAGTTTCAAGTCAAATATTATTGTATGTATAGTATTCAGGTTGAGGTAGATATCTGTCACACGGTGTATACGCCAAATTTATATGATTATGTTACCAATGTTATCATAAA
Source organism: Himalopsyche anomala (assembly GCA_031772345.1). Lineage (NCBI taxonomy): Eukaryota > Metazoa > Arthropoda > Insecta > Trichoptera > Rhyacophilidae > Himalopsyche > Himalopsyche anomala. The sequence continues at coordinate 19,275,646 of CM062822.1, read as the reverse complement.
TGCTTTAAGCCAATTAACAGTAATTTGTCATATATGTCTAAACTTTCTTGCAAACACCAATAAAATCATCTGAGTCGACCGAACTATTCCAGATATTTTACACACCTTTAGCATAATTTTCATATACTTGTCGATTATAAATACCGACAAGTGTTTGCCAAGCATTTACTTTATTTTACAAGCGGAAGGATGCATTTGAGATTTTCACACGGCTGTGTTAAATAAAACGTCAATCTATCATACCTTTCTTAAACATGTGGTTTGTAGGAATACACGAGGAAAACCTCAGACGGTCTGCGGACAGGAGCACGACCACTGGATTTTCGGGATTTTCGTCACACTTGTTTTTACAATTATTTCACTAACGATTTATTATTCGATTTATGAATGGGGATTGACAGTGTTCCAGTAGACACAGTTAACACTTCGCCGTGTGAAATATGGCAGAACAATAATGGTTAATTCACACTTCTAAGAAAGAGCACGAATCCGATATTTCACCAATACAAGTCACAACGCCCTACACGTCAGATGGCAGTTTTCAATGTGCGTGTGTGGAGCCTTGGTTACTGATGGAACAAATCAGAGAAATTTTTCATTGAAAAACGTTCTCACATAAATCCTACGATTCGACATCTTAGCAACGTAGTGGATAAGGCTTACGTTTCTGTGTGAAGCTCAAAAGCTTTTGAGCTAGTTCGCAGTGAGGAAAAACATTTCCCCGGGCTATTCCATATCGTGCTTTATCGCAGCTGCGCCTAAGGAGTATACTCGCATGATGTGTAAACTGACGTACCTGGCGAGCGGACGCCATCTCAGGTGAGTGTAGCCCCGCCTACATTTTTTCTATTGGCTGAAAATATACCTACAAAATAAATATTCAGCAAAATAATAAGAGTCGCTTAACCTATTTTGTTTGATAGATTTTTTCGACTGAGTAAACAAATAAATAATGTCTTATAGCTAAGAGCTGCTTTTGTGTAAATATATATTATGATTTCCATTCCGTAATTATATTGGTCAATATAATTTTGAATCTGCAAAAATAATACTTGAATAAGTTGAAGAAATATAAATAATATGATGCTCGTCTGAGAATCAAATATAATAAATATAATATTTTTTTAGACTGATACGTAAGGTTGTCAGAAACGTATGGTAAATGTGATTTTAACTAATGGAATATCAATAATTTCTAATTAGGTTGTAATTAGTATATTAGTCAATGCGAACACCAATAACACTTAAAATTAAGATTAGAAATGATCACTTAGTGTTTTAACGCATAAGAAGTTACACTTGAGTACCAAAACGTCGAAAATATGATCAAGGAGCGACGGGGTACAAAGTGACCCCAGACAAATTTTCATAATATTTGCATCGGATTTATTGAAAATAATATTATCGGAGATTACAATAAATATCAGCTAAATATTATTGGTATTCAGTGAATGGCTGAAATACGAAGAATTTTGCAATGTGAATTACTCCGCTAGGAATACATCGCGTATTTATAAAAACACTGTTTCGACAATCAATTTTCCTAATTCACTAGCATAAAGATAAAATTTACGTGCACAACGCGGCAATATTATTGTTCAAATTTGTGGCTATTTACCATTGGAGCTATATATGTAGATTGTTTCATAAATATTATCATTATGCTTGAAAATATAGTGTTTCTGGCAGTGGCGTAACTACCATACAACGAGCCTATGTAACGCACAATTAATATGACTCTGATCCTGGGGCCCCAAATTTGTATCCATATTTAAATCTTAAAAAAAAATAGCTTCTGACCCGGAAAAAGTCCTGGCCAGAGAGTAAATGGTAAGGGCCTTTTTCTTTTTATTTTTGTATCAAAAAAATAAATTACTCTTTGATGTTTTGCAACTTGATAACTTGCATATGGGCCCAGATTTTCTAGTTACGACTCTGGTCTCTGGACATTTACTGAACACAGCAATTTGGAAAAATAATGGAAATTTTAGTGAGGACCAATGTTCCTTCTAATTTTCCTAAGGTTATGTGCGCAAAATATATTGGCTGTGCAACTTTAAAAGGAAATTAAAATTTTTGTGCGCCACATAACGGTATTTAGACTTACTTAATGATTTTATTTTTATAATGACAATAATTAACAACACTATATAATGACAATTAATTTATTCTGCACACGCGCACAGCTTAGAGAGAACACTGGTGAAGACTGTTGAAAACTGTTCAGTTCTTTCTACTCCGATATGCCTTTCTGAAACAGCTTTGAAAAGTATTTTCCCTATCTATTATACATTAAACTTTGTGGTATTATATAAACATCAACAATGATTCGTGAAATAAAATTTTGGATGGGGTAAAAAATGTTTAGCATTGTATTACAATCTGCGAAATTGTGAAAGATATTGCTCTGATTGACATTACGTTGCGTGAAAACTATTCTTTGTTTGTGTTTTCATGTATGGAATATTTTTATTTTAGCTCCGCTATATATCAATGTTATTTTTTTTCAAAAAATACTTTTAAACGCATTTTAAGGGAGTATTGTGTAAAAACATTTGTTTTACTAGGGACTTATTCTTAATATGCATGCGTAAGAACAAAGCAGATTTATCGTATGAATTTATGATAGGTTAATTACGTTGAACGATAATAATGGATTTATTTTTCGTTCATACAGCGGCCGAGTTGCTGTTTGTTTTTATAAATTCACCTTAAGATTTTTTTTATACACATTTTAGACGAAAAATTCAGGTCTGGCTAAGCCCACCTAGAGCTGTATGTAGAACCGCCACTGATGAACATAGTTTCTTTTTACCACTATTTAAAGAACATGTTGCTCAATTATTTTTACTCATCGCTTGAAAATTTCCTCACTTCTATTATATTAGCAAAACATTTTTTTTATTTCTATATGTTTGAAAATAAATAAAAAAATCTTGTGTTTCAAATCGCAAATGTTGAATAATTCAGATGCGCTGGCGATTTCTGTTGATGTTGATATTACATGCCGTTGTGCACACCATATTTAATTATAAATCAATCACTTTCTTCATACCGTGTAAATATATCATGTCTTGTTGTCTTACACACTTCCAATTAATTGGTATACGTTGTTTTTAATCTTAAATGACCATTAATAATGTACACATGTAGACTCATGTCTAAATAACGCAAAATTAGTTTTTGAAAACGCTCCAAAATCGATTCCAGTGTTGAGTATGTGTGCTACGCGTTCTCACAGGAAAATGTCTACATACTACAGAGATTAATTTATTTCGGAAAACATTTTTTTTAATATGACGGTGTTGATTAAGATAGATATGTGTATAACTTCACATTGATTAGGGCACCTAGTCGCTTTTCTGTTGAAATAAAACTGTATGCATTATTCCATATTCAAAAAATGTCAAATAAGAAACAAAGAACATACGAAACAATTACAAACTTGACTTTTTATCGATTGAAGAATAGATTAAATTAGTGGCAGATTTAAAAAAATCTTGATGTTGCCGCTAAATAAAAATGAATACATTTTGTCAGTATAGTTCAGTGCAATAAACTAAACAACAAAACTAATATTTATATACAAATATAATCGCATAATAAATTTATCGGTATTATTTGTGACATATTATAATATATCCAGATTTGCAATGCTATTAGCGAAATTTTAATTAATATATGTAAATCTTGTCGCCGACGTTTCTTTACAAGAAAAACGCAAAAAACACCAGAATCTTCAGAAGATCTTGTCAATAGGACACATGAATGGAAAGCAATCTAGATTAACCAAGCAAGGGGAGGGAGGGTGGTTGTTGTTGTCTTTCGTCTTTTATAGGGATGCCAACGTTTTGATGTTGGTGTGCGGTTTATAGTAATTTTAACAAACTAAGAAAAAGCTCTATGTTACTTAATCAGAAAAATAATTGAGAATAACTTTGTTAACGGTGAGTGGTATTGGAGGTGAAGTTATTGTGATATGGTTACTTGAAGACGGCTGAGTCAATTATCTCAAGCTTAAATTTTTATTTTCAGTAGGGATATGCAGCTGATATCTGTATTTTTTACATCTGTATGCTTCCACAGGTTCTTCAACACATATTCATACTTCCATTATTTATTCTCTACCTTCTTCTCATTCTTCAAATATACAAGCTCCGTATATAACATTACTAATGTTTTTTTTTTTCAGTAAAACAATAATCTCTTGCAGATGAGCTGGAATATTCTTGCTAAATAAAGGTCATTCATTTGTAAAAGTATGTAGCTGAAACCAATCCTAAAACACGCTTATGTGTTTTTCCGCTTTATAATCTAGTATTTGTATATTTAGTTACAAAATATTCGTTGGTGGAATTTATCAAAGCTGGATTAGAACAAGGCACAATAAGCATGTACCAAGAAAAAAGCGACACTGTTTTCTATCACATATTTAAAATGAACCATATAAATACACCTAATGCAAACGGTAATGAGTCTAAATCTTTATTTTATTTTTGTAACGCTTAAGGAGAATTGATAAAATGCTTTTATATATCAGAATTTGGGAGATCACTATTAGGATATCAAAAAATGTAATTGAAAATTTTTCTCGTCTTGAAAAAAGATCATCACAAATAAATAATGATCGTTTCATCGGTGCCCCCCACAAAGTGAGCACTGCAGAAAAAAATGGTTTCTGGATAAAGGGATAAAGGTTTCCAATCACGAGATCCTGATCAATTTGGCGATCCCGGGATGCCTTAATACCAATCTTGAGGTTTCGAGATTTACTGTAACATGTAAAAAAACAAATTTATAATCTAAATACCTACTTCCTGACTTACAACTATACTTAATATTAAAAAAGAATCCCATTTATATACCTCAGTGTGTTTATGTACATATTTTTTTTTATAACACCTACATAATAAATTAATGAATTGTTGTCACACTCTCTCATATTTAGGAATAAACAGAAGCAGACAATTTTATTGTTTTTTTTCATAACTGTGAACAAAAATTAGGTTCAATTAATTATTTTTAAATACAAGATTAGTAGCATCCCGCCAGTGTTTGTCATTAAATATATGATTGTTTCCATGAATGGATTTCTACGAAGTTGAATCCAGAAATCCTGGGGTAACAAAAATGATCCGGATTTGGATTTTCTTACAGGTTTATACTAAATAATTTAATATAATGGGTATAATCTTAATTGTATATACCATAAAACGTTCTGAGTTATTCAAAGCTAGATTCTTCTAGTTTATTTCATTGACATTTAAATAAAATACAAATATCTAGATTTTATATTGACCTATATTTATTTTAGGTACACCAACATCTTTGAAATGCTAAAGTCTTAAATTCGACCCTGATTTTTATGGATAATATTTTACGAAGTGTCAAGTGACTGAAAACACGACATAGCCTTCATTGATTCAAGTTGAAGTGAAAAGAATAGGTGAAATTTTGATTTCACTTTGTTGAAAGCCCCAAAAATTAAGTTCGCGCTGAATGAAGGTTTCACTAAATGTTGTCGGTGCTTTTCAATGCTCTGTTCTCTGGGTGAAAATGTCCAGTTCGTGAGTTTTGACTGATGTATGAGTTTTGAAGGTTTAAAACTAAGGTTTTTTTTATATTTGACAATTAAGTTACGATTTAACAAATATTATATCAAACAGAAAATGACAAGTGCACGATATTCAATAAATATGTATTTTAGTTTTTTGTTTCCGCTGGCGAAGTCGCAAAAAACCTTCATTCGTCATTACTATCACGACCAATGGAATCGCTGCATCCTCTTGAATACCGGCGGCTGATATGATAAACTATTTGTTATTTATGATTATATATAGAATCTCAGTCAATTGTGAGGGTTCTCCAAATCGATAAATGCACACAAATATTTTCAACAAGATTATCGAAATATCTACAGCCCACTGGAATGTTTACAAATACATTTTTGAGACATTTTTATAATAAACATATTTGACAACATGAAACATTAAATATTATAAATAAATAATTATACACACACAAATAAATATTCATAAAAACATTTTTTGATCTTTTTGTCACATGCTGCATTTTAGTCATGTTTCGAATTTTGATATTGGTAAGTATATGAAAGCGGTTGAAATAGTATATTTAATTGTTCGGAATTCACAAAGACGTCAAAAAGTTCGTATCACGAAATAATAAAAGAATGTGTCTCGTAACATATTAAATTTTAATTGGCAACGCCAAACAGGGTGAGTATTTTAAATTGGATTATTGTATTCTGTTCATCTCACTTGACTGGCCGATCAGCTACTCCAATAACCCTACCAATCCAAAGATTTAAAAGAGCCTTGCCACTATGCCAGCTCTTTGCCCAATTATCTGAAGTGACTTAAAATCAACTAAAATCTAGAGCATGTACAGTACCTAAATACATTTTATTAAATATCGACACACTGCAAAATGATTTTAAAAGATTTCACTAATTATTTGCGAGTTTCATGTATTCCTAATGTATGATTGATACAATATTCATTAAATGGAATTATTTTGATTAAGCTTCAACTTAACTGTTAAGTTGAGATTAATTCACACTTTATGAAAGTGTGTCTTATGATTACTGAGATGACGGATGCCAAATTAATTTTATTTACTATTTTTTTTATTCTTATTTGAATATATGTACATGAGTGTCACGAAATAATCATGTGAATGTGAATCAGTTAGATGAACTTTGCGTAGTGTTTTTTTTCTCAACTTGAATACCAGAATACCTAATTGAAGACGATTGCTCGACACCGTCGAAGATGTTATTGAGCGTTTGAGGAGAGCCAGCGTATAAGCTCGGACTCCACAAGCGGTGAGGTGTTAATTGGTAACGGAAACAGTAAACAATGGAACATGGGACTGGACTTAAAAATATTTCAGTTACCTTTACCTACCGACACAGGCGCGTTTGTATTTGTACGGCGATTATATATATATATTGATCAATACCAACTGACACTCTGCGCAATAAAATATTTTTTTATTTTTAAATACATGTATCCGAAAAACCCGTTAATTTGTAAACTCTTTATAATATCTCTGCTAAAAAAATAATGACTATGAAAATGCTTATAAGACGAGGCGTTTTTTTGTAATATATAATAACATTATTAGCCAAAAGTTTCGGAAAATGCATGTTTTAGTTTAATTGAATAAAGTTGTTTTATGTGAGAAGATGCCTCATAAAAATTGGCCATCTATCAATGAATATCATTATTATATAATCAATGTTATATAAATTATTTTAAAACATAGAATACCTTTATTTATAGAATATGATAGATGGTGAGTTAAGCAACTAATACTTGCCCATTGAAAAGTAAATATTTATTAATATACATACCTGTAAATGGGAGGTGAAATACACTTTTAGCCATATTGAAATATCGACATAGTGTAAGTGTACCTCGTGACTCTTTCGGTAATATTGAGAAAAAAAACACTTTAATTATAGAAAAATATTCTATAATAGAAATAGAAAAAATAAACCAGTAAATTTTTAACACAAAAATCATGAAGAAGCTTTGAACAGTCATAGTGAAAAATTGCTATTTTTTGTCTTCATAGTTGTATTAATTAGTTTACTCTCCATATAGAGATAATAAAATTTATTCAAATAATGCGATATTCAATAATTTATGAATAACTTAAAGTAACACTTTAAAATACACTTATGTACGTACTTAGGTATCTATATCCCTGTAAATTTTGGATCTTTTAAAGGTTACATTATATAAAAAAAATATATGAGCATGATACATTTGAATCTTTAAAAAAAATTACACTTCCACACGTCTTGTCATTAACAGCTCGGGTTTAACCATTCGACAGCTTAAGGCATTAAAGTGCACGGATGAACTTGAATCCCCGATGCCGAAAGGCGAAACCCTGCTCGTTCGTGACAAGACCTGTGGGAGTATAGAAAATTGTAACGATTTATTTTAATATTGAAATTTCATCAAGCACCTTTGGTCAAAATCTTAAGTTATGTCGGTATAATAGTCTTTATTATATCGAAGTGATATTGTCGTCAGTAAAGTGTATCGTTTTCACAATTTTTAGTAGAGTAGAATCAATTTATTATGTTCACGAATAAATCAAAAAAGACCGTAAGTTAACACGGTTGGACTATAAAAAGTATCATCTCTCATGTCTGTTTCAAATATTATATACGGCGAGCTCTGTGTGTTTGCCATCGAGCTATTTGCATAGGCTGATTTTTTACTCGAATTCTTCCAGTTCTGACTTCACGATCTCTACGCCGCGTATTTTATTTATTTAAATGTGTATTGGTCCGATGAGCAAATACAAATCATTACATACCGTTTTCGTTGCAAGAACAAATATGTGCTTCGCCATGATTTTTGTATTTGGCGAAATATTTTGAGACCTCCTTTAATGTGAAAGCGATTAATTCTAAAAGACAACATGTTTGAACTGATTTTTTTTTATATATCAGAGCGAATACAAAATGATTTTGTATATTTAAGTCAGCAAAGAATTGATTTACCTTCAATATATAATTAATTATTAACTTACAGTTGACGTGCATTATTACGGAAAAAAACTTTTGCGTCGGTAAGTAAGTAAAGTAACATTAATTTTGACAAAATTAAATTTATTTATTTATTACTGGCGCCATTTGGATGTAGCAAATAATTTACATAGCTAACTTCTATCATTACTCAAACATATAATTACTTGCAATAAGGAAAACAGTTGGCTCATTTTTAGCATAATAATAGTTTTAGGAATTAGCTAAATGCTCTAATGGAAATTCAACGAAACTTCTTATTTTCAAGTTTGATTTTTTTCGGAATTCAATGATGTTTCTTTCTAAAACATTATTGAGTTAATGATTTTTATATTCTAGTATTTATTTATTTTGCAAGAATGTGTATTATACACTAAAACAGTAATGAATATTATTAATATCTGATTAATTCATTGAGATTTATTTAAAAACACAACGAAAATATTTAAATTAGATGAACCTTTTATTTTCAATAATATGCGCCGATAAATATAAGATTTAATATTAGATAATAACATGAAAATATAAACATATAAACGATTGAATCTAGTTTTATTAGAAAATTAGATCTTTGGTCAATCAAAAAGCAAAGCGAAGTAGGTAATCAGGGGTGGGCTGGAGGGGGCCTCGCGCGAGCCCCTTGTTAATTTAAGAGAAAACAATATTTTCAGATAAAATAAGTATACTGCAATTTCTGACTAATATATTATCTACTGCAGCTTCAGTAAACACAGAAGTACATTTTTCGCCAGTTACATTAATAAGTTTACGGTAAAATGCATATTGTTACATATTACATGTGTATTAAGTAACCATCGATTGCTCATTTAAGTATTGCATACACTTGAATAGGACTGATAAAAAAATTCATTCTTTCCCAAGAACAACGAGAGTTGGTTTGAGACTAAGCGAGCCCCTTGTTTACTTATTGGCAGCCCACCGCTGTAGGTAATTAATAATAAAATCGATTCACTAAGGATAAATAGGGCGTTGTCAGTTTTTCATTTTTTATTATATGTTCATTAAAATAGCAATGGGTTGTTTTGTAACTAAAACAAAATAAAAATATTCTTCCTGAGAAATATCATAAATTTAGTTGCAATCCCAAATGAATTACTTTTCATTTTTTTTCCTAAATGCAAAAGTGTTGAGGATTTTTTCTGAAAATTTATGGAGAAATTCCAAGAATTTAGAGACCTCCCAAGCGACGGTACCAATTCTATGGCGCTTCCTTAACAACCCCCCAATAAACTATTATGAAAAATAGTTTACAACTTTCTGAATCTATTCTATCTCTGAAGTTATATAGTTTCTATAATATAAATGATTTTTAACCCCGTTTTAATTTATTTATTTCGGCACTTACTAGTATTATTATTAATACTACACTAGTCAAACATTTACAATTATGCGGAAGATGAATATATTGACAACCATATTCGCTCCAAATGTGAATAATATGCACTTCAAAACAAGCATTTAAGAATGACATAAGTTGTTTCAACGAGAGTTGTCGTTGTCAGTCCCTCAGCCTCTCATTATCGTATTGGGCAGCGGTGGTCATTCCATCGACCGCGTAGCCATTACCAGCCGCCCCCTGACGTTTTGAAATACTAATTGAGTGTCTTTTATTATATAAGTATCGATTTTATTTCCCATTAATACACATTATTTTGTACTTTGAATAACTACTCTTCTTATAATAAATTAACACATGTTGGTAGACGTCTTCCATTGATTTCATTATTAAGTCGCCAGCAGAAGTCAAAAGTTTGGAAACCCATGGTATAATTAAGAATATTAGGATGGGGATACGAACGAATTAGTAATTAGTCAACAGCTTTTCTTAAACCCTGTATTCTTAGTTATTTTACTAAAATTGCTACCAGAACAATAGTGTTAAGCTATACATATTGTAAAACCAGTATATGTATAAATTTATTGGTTGAATATACGAGTTAACAAATTGGCAGTGTTCTATTTCAATCTAACTGATTTACCCAAATATTCAGTAGAATTTACTGGACTGGATATTGTTGAATTTAAGATTCATAGAATTTTGGACCTAGAGATGATTTAAAAAGATCAATTTATTCTGTTTATGAAACGAGAAAAGAGTTTTTCTGCCAGTAATGGCGGAATACTCATTTACAAATGCTTGAATTTAAAATCAGAATAGATTATGTTTGTCTGATGATGAGAGTAGTATAATATTTTTGATTAAGATATTAACCATATCTATTTATATAAGTTTAGTGTATATAATAAATAAACATCTTCTTTATAATTATTTATATTTAATAACTTATCCGCGGTATTTGCGGCCTGACTTCAACATTCATTAAGTGCGAAGTAAAAAGTTACGAATGTTACGACCCCGTTCCGATGCTAATATGAAAAGAAACCATTCTTCGAGGCATTTAAAAAAAGCTGGTACAAATCCTTGGCTAAAAATTTATTACCATCGGCTGTAAAGGTAATGTATGCATCTTGTTTTTTTTTAAATATCCAGGTAAGGTTCACATTTATGATGCAATTTGGAATAAAATTATGCAAAAGCATTTCATTATTACACACAGCATAATATTCGTGGACAGAAAAAGAAAAAGTATAAATAACAAATGTGTGAATTTATAGGAGAACTTTTAATTGTAATCTTAAAGTTACAGTATTTTTACATTATGTACAATATACTCAAATGACTTCAATTCATTTCCCTGAATAAAATGACCGAAATCGTAGAAATGGCCATACCGTTGATACAATTCATATACTTTGTATACGGAGAATATTGAAAACTTTTCTATTGATAATAATTTCATACGAAACGGCACCTCATCCCAACATATTCATAATTTTAAGCAAAACTCCCCCTAAGGGTTGTCATCCCGTAATATTTGGTGTATCCCATAACACGCAGCACTAAATTCTTTCAAATGATTACCAGGGGTACTTCAAATGCAATTGAAGACTTATTTCTATTATAGTCATATATTTCTGCCTCTATCGTTTTTTGATCAATAAATCTATGTGCTTGGTGCTTAAATAATACAACCAAATATTTATCCATTTGAATATTTCTAGAAAATGCCTTCGAATATCTCAAACTCCCGACGCCCACATCGAAGGCTACTGTCTCGATTTATATTATTTTAGAGATATTTATGGAGATATATGCATATTAATTAAAATTGATATTTATATAACTTACACTATTGTCAGTTTAAAATTGAAGTGTCAGGTAATAAGCAAAGGTTCTCATAGTGATTTTATTTAATATTTATTTAATGATCCATCTAGTTTTTAATGAAATTCGAAGATAATATGATTTTGATTCTTGGTTTTCTCATTGTTGTTTGAAATTTTTCGAAAAATATAGAAAATTAAAACGTTTGATATTGTCGTAATAATACAAAACGATTTTCAACGTAAAAATAAATAGTGTTGAGTTTTCCGGGTTAGTTTGTTTTTTCCCGCTCAATACCTTCAGCTGATCAGCGGATAGACTCATTTAACACGACAGTAAATAGTCTAAAAAATATATATTAAAATATCGTTGTGTTTTAAGACCCTAGCAACCAAATTCGCCAGGAAAAGAGGAGTTGGTTCGCAGGCTCAGCTGTTTTCAGCCAGATATTTTTATTATATAATACTCTTTAGATAATCTACCCAATTCAAAATGATATATATGGTTTACATGTATACTGAAAATAGCATGTAAATGTTGTGCGCTTTAAAAGACCGCGTAGGTAGGTACTCCATGCGACGGGCTTGGTAGAGGTCGAACGTTTTACCATGAATGAGAAACAATGAAATTGATGATGAGACAAGATGTCGTAAAAGATATGTTTTAGAAAAAATATATAAATGTATTTAGAAGTTTTAATAACACTACTAAAATTAAACATTTTTGAAATCTGATCGACTAAAAATTGAGTCTGAACATCTTGTGATAAATTGACAAACTACAAGAAATATTTGTTATATTATTTAAAGTTTTACGCTATTTATAGATAGTGTGTGCTGACTATGAGGAGTTATTTATCTCTGTGTCACTTCTGTACGGTAAAAATCATATTCACCATATGGTTGTGAAATTACAATTTATCTCCATCATTTGTAAAATACAATATATATTTTTATTTTGTTTCATTGAAAAAATACAAATATGTTCTTCAATGTAAATAAGAAACTACATTATCATCATAGTATATATATACAACTGAAAAATTAAACCAAAATTCACGTGGTATTATGTGGAGAAAACACCTTAGGCTTAAATACAAATCGTAAAGGCTTACGTATATGGATCAATGTGCTGATTTGTATTTGCTTAAATCACACTAAATATAAATATTTTTAATTTTACAAAATCACTAGACGCCGCTATTAGTAAATAATTGTAAATCTTATCTTAGCAGACGCAATTGGACAAGTTTATCAAATCGTGTGAATCATCGGAAACCGGAACCCATGATCAGAATTTGAATTACCTAACTGATGTTTTATTTTTTAACAACTCTTTTTTAAACCTTCCTACTCCTCCGCTTCTACCACTATATCTATTGATTACAATAAAAATCAAGTTGAAATTACCTTTTTTTCTTATTTGTACCATTTTTAGTGACTGGGAAAAGATTAATGAATTTCAGTTATTTTTTATGGGAAAAATTGTTTCTACATTCATCATCATCCATATTCGTTATGCCCTCAAGAACGGATAAATGACGTATATGTAGGTTCCACTGTATATGCATTCATAACAATGTGTATACTTTTATTACAAGATAAAACAAAATGTGTATTTAATACAATACATATTAAACAAAAATACCGAGCATAGCCTGGTGAAACCACTAGTAGTTACATAAATGACATTTGGCGCATATCGGGTATAGTTTATTATAATACAAAATTTATTATTTTGTTGACATATTTAAAAAATATTAAAAATATCTTTATGAAAAACAATAATTGCATACAATAATGGTTACTTTATTCCTTATATTGAAATATCTAAAAAATGACAATGCACTGCATTTGAAAATACAAAGTGTAAATCAGAATTTTAAAAATGTTAACAAGATTTAACAGGTTAATTTAAAATTATAGCGATAGCCCAATACTTCACTGAGTCATAAAAGCGGTTTCTTTACTGCAGTGTGAAGATTTAGATTTGATTCCCCCAAGTATTTTTCAAACAGTAGCTCCTAAAAACTGTGAATTACTTTATATGCATGCTTTATAAATTAACCAAAGGTGTTTGGAGTGTTACAAATGGCTGTTTGCTGCAAGTTTACTAAAGGCAAGACTGCCGGAACGACAAAGCCTGTTTTATCCAAATCATCACAGTTATTATTATCACAACCACAAACATTTTTTAATTGATACTGTTGTTTTAAATAAAAAGCATAATATTTTTTAAAAAACAAAAATTAACGAAGAAATGTATTATTGACATTAGTATTGTGAACAAACATATATGATCAGATTTATTTCGGAAAAAACTGCGTATAGCCGTCACAAAATTGATACAAACGAAAATATTTTTGTTGCCAGTGTAAACGTCAATTAAATAAATGTATATTCATTTAATTCAAAGTTCATGACCATAAAACATTCATATGGCAGCATTAAGCACTTTGAGAAATATTTTTCATTTTGTAACATTATTATTATGTTGAGGATTGAATATTCTTTTTTGACGGTTATAATTAAAATATTTTAAGAGCGACCCATTGTAGTGTTCTTTCACAAGAGCGGTATACTCCTCGGTGATAGCGGATAACTCATATAATGATATTATGCTATTTAATATTCTAAACATTGTTGTCACTATTTAAGAGCTTTTTAAGTTAAACGATCGTATCTTAGTACTAACAAAGAGAATGTATTCGTACACAAGTTAACTCTTTGTGCCATCATCTGCTTTATGCGTGTTTATTTAAAAATGCTTATAAATAATTGTTAGTGGATCTACAAATCTCTATCATTTCGTATTAATTTTTCATTACTGAGGTTAGCGATGATCATCTTCTCCTTTAAATGTGGTAAAAATCTATATACATTCATACATGTAGTTGGTAAAGCGGTTTTAATATCAAATACGACCAGGGCCGGCGCCACCATATAGGCGAAATAGACAACCGCCTAGGGCGCAAACCATTAGGGGGCGTATAAATGGGGTACTACAATTATTTTTATAAACTCTAATAATAGTTAATAATAGTACGTCTTATTTTATGTTGACGTTTGTATTTGTTCGTTGTTATTGTGTATCGTATTCTATATGATTCGAAAAAGAGACGTTGAGTGACTGAGTAACAAACAGTTCTTGTAGAAAATCTTCTGTTGATATACCTCCATTAGGAAGCCATATGCTCTACATTGGAAGCGGACATTGATATTTATAAAAAATAATATTTTTAAAAAAGTGGGACGATTTGTGAAAAAGGGGGCGCGCCAATAACGGTTACCTAGGGCGCCAAATAACTTCGTACTGAATACGACATCAGCATTCGAGGAAGGTCACAAATGACAATGGGACGTAGTATTATCACGCAGTATTAAAAAACAGGGCTATGGAGTCGTATAAAAAAAGATGAATCCGACTCCATCTTTAAAACAAAAAACGACTTCGACTTCGAGGAAATTTTTCAATAATTTCATTTACATATATGTATTCCATCAGATCATCTTTAGTCAGCAAGGCATGAAATGCCAACACTTTGGAATATTTTGTTTGAATTCACATCATTAAATATATTTAAAAAAAAAAAATCGAGCGATTAATTTTTCACGACTCCGACTCCGACTCTACTGCCCTTAAAAAAACCATAAGCCATTTATTAAAAAAAAATCATCGGACATATTTTATTTCTCTTGCTTGTGTAATTGCGTTATTGAATATAGTAAGTAACTTTAAGATACTATTTTTCATCATGCATATATTGAAAAACAATACCAGTATTGCTTAACTAGTGATAGTCTTATAAAAAATGGTGAGAACATTTAAAAGTAGTACAACTTGTCAATTTGTCACACCATTGTAATCTAAATTGCTGTGCATAATTAATATTTATCTATAATTTGTTTTTTTTTTACTATCGAAACAAAACCGCTCCTGTTTTTCAGTAAAAAAAATGTGGAATACGATTTGTAGATTTTTAAAAATATTATATCTCATAATGTCTCTTCACTTAGGATTGGAAGGAAATGATTTTACGGCGCGATTGCAAATTTAAAAAAAATATATATTACACAATAAAATTCTTATATAACGATTGTAAAAACAATAATATTGAATAAATTATAAACTTGAATACAGGGACCAACCTGTTTGGCTCTAGAAAAATATAAATATAGTGGAACTACTCTCAATCTGTTTTGTTTTATAATACTTGAATTTTTATTTCAGTAAAATTTTTTGAAAGTAACTTGTATAAGAAGTGTTAAAACAAAACGGCCGTTTGCATAAATGATGCATAACTAGGTACTCCGACGTTAAGTTAGTACACGTACTTGGGCACTTTTAAAAACTCTCACTCGTTGCCGTGAGATGTGGCGGACGAGCTTTCAACATTAACGCATTTAACGAATAATAACCATTCCACGACCTCCCTAGGTCAACATTAACAATGGCGAAAACTGCATTGTTACGTTGTCGGATGTAAAAACAAAATTTCTTCAGCAAATGTAAAAATATATAAATATTTTAAAAATACAACAGGTTGTCATTTTTTAAAATTCGGTCTTTATAAACTGCTTTGTTTTCTCGTAGATATGATTATGGTTACACATCGTCTACATCACGGTTTCTCAACCGGGGGCCACAGTATGTTCAAACAGAGAAAAAAAAGTTTTAGGGGAGCCACAGCACAGCTTTGTTGGGCCACGGGAAAATCCATAAACTCCCAGGTTCTTAAAATCGGGCAGCGACAAAAAAATGTTTGAACTTCGCGAGAGAGGCAAAGAAAAGGTCTCGCGTCTTTTCATTTTGGGAAATCCGTTAACTTCTGTGTTTTTGAAATTGGGCAGGGACAAAAATTTTTGAAATCCCTGTAAGACCTAAAAACAAAAAGGTTCCACATTTTTTCATTTTGGGAAATCCGTAAATTCCCCGATTTTTTTTAAATCGGCAGCGATCACAACTTTTTTAAGAAAATTATTTGGGAATCTTTCAGTTCCTCACTTTTTTCACAGTCATCAATCCCGACATACCAATATAATTGTGTGCTGAGTCTCTAAAACCCAATAACTACGGGTATGGGGTGCACGGAAAAATATGACACTAAAAAGAGGCCCACGGGCTCAAAAAGATGGAGAAACACTGGTGAAGTTGGTAAGTAACAGAGTGATGATTCTGGGTAAACAGCAAATGAAATATTTAATCTTTTAGGCTCAAGTCTTGAACATCGATATTTTATGTTACATATATAGTTATATGTATTATCAAAATATAGATGCGTTAATGCCTATCTGACAAAAATAGGATTTTAAATTATAAGAGAGGGACAATTGCCTGGCTTCAATTCAGCATTGATGAGCCTAGACCAGGGGACGGCAACCCGCGGCTCGCGAGCCGCATGCGGTTCTTTCTATGTAAAGTTGTGGCTCTCCAGTTCCAAATGAAAAAAAAATATTTACCCTTAAAAAAAAGAAAATATATTTTTATGTGCCTAATGTCTCAAAAGCTTCAATTTTCATAATAGTTAACTACAAACACGCTACGCTTAACATGTCCGTTGAGCCAATTGCATTACATTTCCCTCCCGAACAGCCACCGTCGCCAGTAGGGCCAGGGAGTTCAGTTGTGGCTAAAAATCAATAACTTCTTTATTTTTAATGGTATCGAATTGAAATAAACGGTACATCGTTCTTGACCATAGATTATATTTTTATTTAAATAATAAAAAAATGGGGTTCCAGAAATAAATCATAATACTGCTCTAAAGTACACTCGTCGTTATATTACATATTTTAGTTTTATTTTAAATCAACATTCTACATTAAATACACGATATTCAGCGAATAGACGATACACAATACACGATATATATATGTATATACATATGTACATATAAGTAAATACTATAATATTGAAACGAAAAAAATTAGTGGCTCTTTAAAAACTAGGAATATTTGTAAATTGTAACTTTTGGCTCTTCCGATTTAATAGGTTGCCGACCCCTGGCCTAGACAAATAAATGCCTTTTTTGACAAACTGGTATAATCAATGCACCAACTGAGTTATTCCAGACAAAGAATTTATATCAAATAATCTCTTTGTATATTTAACTTATTTTTATCAGTTTTGTTATTTACTAAATTAAAAGATACCAGAACGGTGACGATATTATTTTGATCTATAAAATCACAATTATTCCCTATTTTTTATATCATCTGTATATTATGTTGTAAAATTATCCATGTATCATTTGATGATAATTAATATTATTATACGCCAGAGCATATATTATATAAATATAATACTGGATGCACTACTTCGAAGTAATGGTCGAGCAAATGTTGATGAACTCTGATTTAATACACAATATAAAACCTTATTATTATTAAAATACGTCATCACTTCATTTAAAAAAAAAAACATATCGACACCACCGTTTTTGTGTGTAATATAGTCAAATATTGTGAGTTGATGCATATTGAAGGTGAATATATCAAATTTCTTTCGTCATCTTAATTATAACTTTTACTTTTTTTGTTTGTTTTTTTTTATTTATAAGTAACGGCAATGCGTCACGCCATTTAACAGTCGAAAACAATAATATGCCACTCTAAAGAAATATTTATTGCCATAAACACGAGCCTATCGTAAATATAAAAAAGATTGATAGGCAATTTGCGTTATTTATGAGAAATTTTACCGACAAATTAAAATTCATAAAAATACGTCACCATCATCTATCTACAAACTCAGATGCTTAGCTATATATACAATATTTCGAAATAAGCATAAAAAAATATATATCTCTGAAAATGTATAACTGATTAAAATGCAAGCTCAATTTTTTTTAAATATTACGTGTCGACTTTTACAAAGTTATTAAAATATGATTCATTTGATAAAAAACACAGAGGAACAGAAATTGAATGTATTACTTGTAAAGCAGGTGCTACGCTGTACGCGTTTTTTAGTATGCACAATATGTGGGATGCATTTTCTTTCTGTATTAAATTATCTGGGATGTGCTATCCTCATAGCCTCGTAGTTAATAAGTGCAGTAAATAATTGCTTTGTCCTTCACTAATAAAAGTCTGCACGGGCCAAAATTTGATGAAATTACCCGTTTCGAGCCCGGCCAATTCAGGCCCGGCCCGAGTGTTACTGGCACACTTGTTACCCGAACCCGACTCGAAGCCCAGATTTATATTTTTTAATCCGAAAACAACCCGATATTCTTAATAAAATTAGATTACTACATGATATTTTCTTGAACTGTTTTCTTATGAGTAGTATTGCCGCATGGCCGACTCCAAACACAGCTCCAAGATATTCCAAACACAGCTCCAAACAGCGATGTTCCAAACACAGCTCGAAGATATTTTCTGAAAAATAAATTCCTTACCCGGGCCCATCTCGAGCCCGAATGTCAGTCGAGTCAGCCAGCCCGGCCAATTCCCTTCCGATTAATGATTGTCTACTAAAAAAAATACTCAATTTATATCAGTGATATTAACTTTACTGCACAGAGCGACTATCAAGTTTTTTTGGTCGGCAATATAAACTTTCTTATCAGACATGTTTTAAAAAAATAATATTGGAAAAAACTACGACATTTGCGCCGTAATGTGCAAAAAACATGTGCAGCTTTAAAAATAAGTACAATTAATTTACTGTGCATAGGTGATAACATATCATAGCTGAATTAGACTGCTGTGTTATTTTGTTGCGTATTAAGCAATAGGATGCATGTTGAAATCGATAGTCATCAATTGGATCACCTGGAATCTAAAAACTGTTTTTACGACGAGGAGAAACAAGAGACGGAATTTATATGGGGTCTTATCTCTAACCCAAGATGTCTGCTGTAGGTCGCACGCATATATTTGTATATTTGTCCGTTTTATTGCATCGAATATAATATTATATTTCCAGCAATATTTCCAAAAGCTCACGTGGGTAGGTAGCTTCTACGAGACGTCGTTTACCTGCGATCAGCGGCATCTCAATAAAAGAAGCCGCCGAGACTTACCTTTGATAAAAACACTTTCAAACCGGGACCGCACTCGCAATACGTTTTTATGGTGATAGTTATATGGGCGCAGTAAAAATTTACGCTGGTGTGCTGTATAAATTTAACCCGCCGTTTCGATGGGAATCGATTGAGAAGTCGGTGGCGAGTTTGAGACGAGGAAGAGGTGCTGAGGTATTGTGATGGTGGAGATACCTACTGTTCAGTGTTCACGTATACCGAATGCGCCAATAAAGTCATCAAGCTCCCGATTCCATTACTCGCGAGATCGAGCTGGTGGGCAGACACGCATTCTCGAATTTTAACCAAAAGAAACATAATTAAGAAATTTATTATATTTGATGTAGTTATATAATAATATAAATAAGACAGTGAATAAGATAAGAACAGTCCTTCTATATACTATTAGTATTTCACATCACCACAATAGTTTATATACAGTGACGTCCCAAGGCTATGTGCCGCCCTTAGGCAAAGATTAAAATAGTGCTTTTACTATTTTTCTAAATATTTTTTTGGAATCCACTTAATATTAACTCATATTTAAAGAAGATTTTTATGAAAAATTAAACTACTGTTTACTCATCGGTCATAATATTATTACCGTTGAAAATGTTTTTTGTCTGCATTTTTTCATGGAAGATATTGAAGCATCATATTTATTTTAAACCAAATTCGTGTGTCAAAAATATTCAGTCATTTAAAGAAATTGACATTGATCATTTGCCACTCCCTAAGAATTGCCGCCCCTAGGCAACTGCCTACTCGCCTATGCCCACGGGACGTCTCTGTATATATTATAAGTACATATTGGTATTCTTTCAATAAAAATCTTTTATGAAAACGAAACACAGAATACCGGAATGTCATGAATTTTATTTCTACTAAATCACACATTTTATTCGGTAATTTAGACATGCCAAAACTTTTATGTACGACTATGTTAACATTGATAAACAAAAAAAAATATTCATTTCACTCGATACTACCAAATTATAACAGAGTTCACATGTATGTCTTCTTCTTCTTCTTCTTCTTTGGGCATGTTCGCTCCCTATGCAGAGCATATGGCCGCCATATGTGTGGACAATGCAACGTAAATTAAATAAACAAGGAAACATAAATTATATACGATATTTGATTTATTTTTTCACACATAATTTAACCTCTATAAAGAGGTTAAATTATTATAGCAACTAATTACATATTTATTCAACGTTTTACATAATTCACTTTAAAAAAATCAATATCTTGAAACTAATGCATGAACTAACAATTAATAAACATGTAATAACTTTAAAATTAATATTTTTTGATTAACTATTACTTTTTCATCCTTTAAAGAAATCACGGTATGCAATTGTTTTTAAATAATTTTAAATTTCGAATGCGGGACTGGATGGGTGATATAAAAAATATTGATGCATAAGTTCAAAAGCTTACAATACAGATGTACCATAAACAATAAAAACATAAAATATGAAAAATATTTCAATTAGGAAAGAAAAAATGCACAAAAAATATATCAAATTGATTGAGCCTTTTAATAAATCGAACTTGTGGGTTAGCTAAAAGAAATCTTGTTTATTTTTAAAAAGTATACATATATATTATGGAATATTTTGTCAATTGTTAAATAAAAAAAGAAACTCAGTGTCGTGACTAGTATGTACGCAATGTGGAAAAGGATTTTTCAAAATAATGTTGTTGAATGATAGATGTTCAAAAGAATAATAATAAATAGGTAGGTAGGTACGTGAAAATATTCATCTGCAATTTCTGGTTGGTATATATTTTTGTGAAAATATTTCAATTTTGTTTATACATTATTATTTATAGACAGTGTCATCTATCGATATTTATTGATATCATTTAACAAAAATGTCTTTGATACAATGAATTCTTGAGTTACAGGGCGCTATGGTTACATGCAGGGACCCGAACCGTTTTTATTTTCGTTTCGGTTCGGTAAAAAAAAAATTATCGGTTCAGTTACGGTTTTGGGTTCAGCTTGTATTTAAATATTAGCTAGTTAATGTAAATAGACCCACACCGTCCATACCTCTCTTTATACGGCTTTTCGCTAAATTTAGCGGTGATCACATGCACACTGGCGTAGCAAGGGGGGTGCGGTAGGGGCGGACCGGCGGCATTTTCAAAAATAAATAAAATATTTTTCGAGAAATTATTTATACATAAATAAATAAGCCACCTGTAGTAAAAACTCCTAGTTCATAAAATAATAAAAAATAGTAAAAGTTATTTAAAAACAAAATTAGAGGAAATATTGGGGGTGGCAAATTCAAATACCGCCCTGGGTGGCAGGACCCCTTCCTACACCACTGCACATACATCAGGGCTGTCCAAATCGTAGCCCGCGGGCCATATACAATGTGATTTTGTACGGTCCGCGGCCAACTTCTCGTTTTAATTTTTGAATTCGAAAAATTAAAATATTTTATGCAAAGACAGAAAGAGTCTGATTTGAATCTGGAGTTGTGCGATTTGCAAAAGACTCTTTATACTGCTAGAAATGATTTGGGAGAAGATTTCATCAAATTACTACCATAAGGGAAATACCCTAAATTGAGGAACTTTTGCCATAAAATGTGTTCAATGCTTGGAAGAACATATCTTTGCAAAAATACTTTTTCAACAATGAAATTTATTAAATCAAAATACAGATGTTCTTTATTAAATCGCTTTCGAACATCAAAAAAACCCAAAAATAATATCGGTTTGGATTCCGTTCCGGCAAAAATAACGGTTTGGTTCCCTGGTTACATATATATTGCTACTATTGTTAACATTATTTTTTGTATTTGATTTCTGATAATTTATATTTCACGTGAGTACAGAGAAAATTGAATTTACTACTTTGTATGTTAATGTTTTGTATCGATTTGATTAATTAAAATTTTACAAATAATGCACACAGAAACTTAAACATACAAACTCTTTTATATTTCCATTGTGCACAATCGAATCCATATTTTCTTCTTATTATTTAAAAAAAATTCTTTCCTCTTCCTAAAAAGTATAATGTTTTTAAGTAGGAACTATTATTTTGGAAGTCTTAATACCAATGGTATTATTAACCTTTATTTTTACTGGATTCAGCTACACTTTTTGGATAGATAATTTTTTATATACCTACAGATTGGGTCACGTGACCATGCGGCTAACAGAGTAGGAACTACACAGCAACACTTTATTAAGCCCCATTATAAATAAACAAATGTCATATTTGATTTATTTTACATCACTATTTTTACAAATATGTATTAAAAATCTGTAGACGGTTGAATATTATCATATATGCTAGACACAAGGCGACCGGAATTACGGCCTCACGCCCACCTAGTGAAACAACCTGGACAGCTGGATACAGAAGACGGACCATCTTAGGCGTTGCATGGACTAATGTTTTTGTTTGTAGTTTTAAGGTCCAAGGGCAACCTTTAAATTTTTTTGATTGATATCTATACATCAAATTATGGGGCTGGTGGAGCCGAGCTCCAATTTCCCTTTCATCTGGTGTATTTTGATGTTGCTTTTCCCGCGTAGCGTCCTGGATTTACCTGGGCATAGGCGGGTGCATGGTCTTTGGTTTTTGTGGTGGTATTAGTTCTCATTCGTAGGCATTACAAGTGACACTAGTGGTTGATTCAGTAACCTCGAGCTGCAATTAATTGGGGTTATGCTTATCTGATCAGTAAATATATATATTTTTTTTTTTTTTAAATCTTTTTTTTTGTTATTTATCCTCGAGAGGAGGTCAAACCTACAGTGTCTGCGGCAGTCGTTCAGGTTTTGGAGATCGGGGTTTTAGCAGATGTTGATAACCAAACATGTGAATGTGGGGGATCGGGGGGGGGGGCTAAGGAGGTTTCAGTAGGAGGACTCTCCGCGGTCGCGCTATGTTTGTGTGAGGGTAATCAATGTAGTCGTTAAGTAAATTTTTGATAGATTGGTTAGGATGATCCGCCATGTCACTATAGAACTTCTTCGACAGTTTTATGACGTGATCAAGGATCGGGTCTAGGTTCATGTCTTTGTGTAACGTGGAACTTCGCACGAACCAGGGTGCTCCCGTGACCATGCGAAGTGCTTTGTTTTGTATTGTCTGTAGTGTCCGTATACGATTCATGCCCGCGTGTGCCCATACTTGGCACGCGTAGGTCATGATCGGTCTTGTAATCGCGGTGTACAATAGTAATTTGCTTTTTACGGCAAGTTTACTCTTGTGGCCAATCATCGGATAGAGTCGACCAGTGATTTGCGACACTTGGCGTTTTTTCTCAGCAATATGTTTGCAGAAGGTTAATCGTGAGTCTAGCGTGAGCCCAAGGTATTTAACCCTGTGGGCCCACGGAATGTGGGTGTTATGCATCCGGATGCCTTTAATGTCCTTATTGTGTCTGTTAGGTCTACGACTGAAAGTTATCGCAGTGCTTTTCTCCGGGTGGATTTGGATCCTCCAGTCGGAGCACCAGGTGGATATGTCCGTGCTTGCTTTTTGTACAAGCGCGGTGGCTCTGTTCTTGTTTAGCGATCTGGCTAGGATGGCTGTGTCGTCGGCATATTGTGCAATGATTGTTTCGTTGCTTCCGGGTATGTAGTCTGGTAACGGAATATCGTGAGTGTAAAGGTTGTACAATAAGGACGATAAGGCGGATCCCTGTGGTACAATTGCTGTTGGCGTGCGCGTCGTCGATTTTACGCGGAACGTTCTGTTTGAAATGAATGAATTTATTAGTCCAAGCATCGGATTTTCGAGGCTGGCCTCGGAAAGTTTAACTATCATACCTTCGTACCAAACCTTATCAAAGGCTTTGGCTATATCTAGGAACAGGCCGGTAGTGAAACATCGGCGGTTAAAACTATCCGTGATGAATTCCACTACTCTAAGTAGTTGATGGTTGGTGGAATGTTTGCTTCTGAAGCCGTGTTGCTCATCCGGTATGAGCTTTTTTTCCAGAGCAAATTCCTCCAATCAAGATTTAATTACGCGTTCCAGAAGCTTACCCATCGTGCATATTTATCTCAGTCTCAAATATATCAAGCGTACTTTCAAATCTTTCAGAACTGAAATTATTCCTTATTAACAGGCAAATTTTTCTGTTTATTTTGGCTTACATATTTTTAGTTTATTATATAAGATATTTATATTATTTGACCTAATAATGAGTATTTAAGATATTTTATAATTTGTAAATAATGCCTGCCCGAATATGCTTAGGCTTCATTTTAATGGAAAAAAAAATAACTATCAAGCTGATGTAGAAGGGCATATTTTACGACATCTTAATTGACAAATCCATAATCAAATTGATGTATAAATACAGTGATGCTCCTAGGCCAGGGGTCGGCAACCCGCGGCTCGCGAGCCACATGCGGCTCTTTCTATGTAATGTTGCGGCTCTCCAGTTCCATATGAAAAAAAATATATTTACTAAATAGAAATACTTTCAAAAGACATGCCAAACCAATGCTCCCATTGATGTAATTACATATGTATCTATATTTGTGTTTTTAAATGAATAAATATTATTCCGTATTTTAAGGCGTTTATTTTAAATCAACATTCTACATTAAATACACGAGATTCAGCGAATACACAATATATATATAACTATATATGTATTTACATATGTACATATAAGTAAATACTATAATATTGAAACGAAAAATTTTAGTGGCTCTTTAAAAACTGGGAATTTTTGTAAATTGTAACTTTTGGCTCTTCCGATTTAATAGGTTGCCGACCCCTGTCCTAGGCTATATGGCGCCACTAGGTAGAATTTAATAGCCATTTTAGTAGATATATTTTTTTGAAATTACCTAAGCTATCGCCTATAGTGCTGAGATTGGTAAGTGTCATATTTAAAGAAGTTTTTTCGATAAATTTAACTACTGTTTACCAATCGGTAATAATATTATTACCATTGAAAATGTTTTTTGTCAGCATTTTTTTATCAGACAATTGAGGCATCATTTTTATTCAAATTTGTCTGTCAAAAATTTTCAGTCATTTTAAAAAACTGTGATCATTTGCTGCTCCCTAGGACTTGCCGCCATTTTAAAAACTCGTAAATTTTTTTAATTTTGATATACAGCACACCTAACATAAACACCCACCGTATGCCACTGATCAACATAAAATTTCATTGGCCAATTGATAAAACAACATAATTAACAATGGATGGATTTCTTACATGATTGAGTGAATATTTTTTTGGCACTCTCTAATGCCACTGCCCTCTGGCCAGTTTATGAATACTGCACTGGTATATTCGTAGATTTGCTAAAGGCTTCCAAAAACGATAAAGAAAGGATACTACAAAATTTGTGACTATAAGGAGGAAATAAAATGAACATTTTATAAAAATCATTTATTACAACAAAAAAAAAATCAATACATCAGAGATGAAAGGATGCAAAAAAAAACATCACCAAGTAAGTCTTGTTACATGATCTGTCTTTCTCTTTGAACTTTTTATGAATCCTAAAAATTGTAGCTCTGAAACAGCTCTTGTAAAGCGTGCTCTGTAAAAATATTTTAAGGAAACATTGGTTAGCAGAATATAGTTGTTAAAATTAAAAAAATTGTAAAATAATTCACTATTTAAGGGGCCTTTAAAAATTTTGGTTCAAGAGCCACACTAATTGTACCACAAAGTTAGTCGAACTATAACCTAGGACATCATACCAACGAACTGTACCTTGCAGTAAACCATTGACACAGCTTGAATAGTTGTAACTAGGTCCAATTATGGTACTCAAATTCATGACTAAGCTGTACTTTGGAGATCTCTGCACGACCATTGGATAAAAATTAAAACCAAATGTTTAATCCATCAAAAGGTATTTTGTATTCCATAGGGTTGCCATATTTTGCCAGTAATAGATCAGGACATTTTTATGAAGGAAGATTTTTTGAAGATTATAGAAATGAGTTTATTATAAATTTGAATCGTTCAAATTATGTATATTCACACAGATTTTGTCACTAACAACCCGGGTTTCGCCTTTCGGCATCTTCAGGCGTTCAAGTACATGGATGAAATTGAACTGACGCTTAGCAAATGAATGTTTCGTGTTTATATAAGAAAAAAATGCATCACCGAGCTTAAAGCCATTGTTGGCGAAAAGGATAATTATTGTGTGATAATTTATATTTTAAAACTGATAGGTATCTAAAAACAAATGACAAATGTGTTGATTTTGATGATTTTTATTGAAGTAAATTTATTTTAATGAAATCGTTTAACTATTGGTATTCTAAATTGATCGTTTTGTGCACCAGAGTATTTTTATAAAACTAATTTACATGATTTATTAGTCAATCTATATTAATTTCTGTTTTTGTTTACTGCCAGCTGGCAGAAGTAGTTTTACCTTTTGAAGTACATAAAAATACGGTAACTTTTTGTGTAAAACAAAATGACAAGGTACTTTATTTCAACGAGATGCGAAATCATTGACTTATTTTAAAAATATACCCAATGCAAATAGTATAATGGGTTGAAAATATGACGCCCAAGCTCTTTGGACTTTGTTACTGCTGTGCTGTGTATGTAATAATTTATATTAGCAGTTATGGGCACAACCTTGTCAACTGGCCTCTATTTTGTACCTATTTTCCTGGGGTGTTGGGATAAGTGTAATTTTAAAAGGATACTGTATTTCTGATCCGATTTCTCTTCTCTCTTCTTCATCGTTCTCATCATCAACAGGGTCGACAATTGTAAGAAAAGCTTGCAACCAATCGTAGAGATTGATTAGTTTTCCACATTCTAAATGAAGTTTGTAGACAATCGATATATCAGGTAACGTCGGAACTATAGATCCATGATCAGACAGCTCGCAGCATTTGCACTAGGAAATACATTTTTACTAATTATTAGCAATATAATTAAGCTTAGCCTATATTTTTTTTCAACATAATATAAGTGCAGCAAGATGTAATTATAATTAAGATTATAAATATATTATATCGAAGAACTTACTTAAAAAATGCTTAACATATTTAAAGTATTAGATAAATTTATTTCTCAAATTTAAAATTTGGTATGTACTTTCGTTACTTATTTTGTTTGTTGAACTCAGATTGATGTAACAAAAGTTTTTGTTCATCAGAATTCTTTTCAGTAGTGAGTATTTTTTTATTAAGTATCAAAATTTTGAACATATTCTTCATCACAGAACATATTTTTTCAGCTTCTCCTATTTAATTATTATGTTTACAACATTTTCTATGGATTACAATTTCAAATCGAAGCGGTAAATACAGTGGTCAGCGAACCTGTTCTTATGGGCACTGAAGTGCTGTTCAAGCATATATGCGGTGTCTACTAGAAATATTTTTTTAAAAATATTTCAGGACTACAAGTCTATTTAAATTATACTAGTTATTAAATTATGGTATCACAGAATGGCGAAAAATACTCAGTGAACTGTTCTATTATATAGATTGAGTTATACGACAATGTTGCTATTCTATTTTTCATTAGTCAAGCTGTATCACTGTTTCTTGAGTAGAGCAACTAACAGGCGTATTGGTCAATCGTGACTACCCCCTGAAGTAAAATTTAGATACAGTGCCCTTTTAATAAGCAAGCCATATAGGCTGCAAGTCTTAGTACAAGGCTTGTCAACTACTGTTATAATATTTATGTATTAAATTTAAGCAAACCTGCAAATAAGCGGCAGGATTATTCAGTGCCGTGTGTATTGAAGCTCTCGGAGATCCAACAATGTGTTTCTTGACTTTGTATACATCACTGAAGAAAAATATTTCGTGGTACACTAGCATGGTGGGAGGTTTTAGGTGGGTGATAAATATCTCTGTGAGATATGCTATTAGTTCTTTTCTGATAATATCAAATTCAGAACAAGGTTTGTCTTTCAAAGAAGAAGCTTTTAAAAGTTTCTGAAAAATAAGTGTTTGAATGTGTACAGTCAAATTACAAATAATCAAGTTATCAAAAAAGTAATATAATAAAATCACATCCACCTCTAAATTAACCAATCGGAGAGGAATTAATCAAGGAGACATTATATTATTTTAATGGAGACAGCGGTAAATTTGCTATCAAGACAAGGCATTAGGTTTTATAGCAGGGCTGTTAAGTCATGAAAAAAAAATCGAGACTCTCCGGCATTAACAGATGGTCCGATTCCAATCCTGACTGTTTTAAGAGATAACAAAAAAAATGTTTATTTTTAAACATTTACTAAATTGCATAACTTATTATTTTTAAGTTTAATTAAAACACATACCTCTTTAAGGTTCTGTCTACTCAATTTTTCCGTCAAATCGAGTGATACATCATTTTCGGTATCAATTTTAACTGATTCTAAGCTGGAATTTTCTAGTCGTTCGATAAAAGATGATAAATTTTCTCGAATTTTCATCATTTCATTTGTATAGTCTGTTTTCTTTTTTTTCTTACTGGGAGAAGATATTTTCTTTTTTGTCGGAGATGAAATTGAATGATCTTTTACTGTATGCAAGAAGTCATTCATTAGTGTCACCGTTTTTCTTACAACACTGATGATTTCTTCTTTAGATTGGAAGCTTACAATCAACATACATTGTTTAAAATCAACATGGTCGACTATTGGTGATGATACGCACGTTGCATACAGCTCCCTTATCTATAAAATAAGAAAAAGTGGAAATCAAGTCGGTAAACATTAAGCAAATTTATTAAATTTGTTGTTTAATGAAATATACGTGCTAGTAAAAAAATATGAAACAAATATACCTGTTTTCCCAAAGGAGCATTTGGTAAATGGCTTACAATTCCTAACAGTAGATTTAGCATTGAATGAAAATTATACAAATAATCATGAAAATTATTGAGTTGTTTTACAATATCAATTCTAAGATAATCATTATTCATAAGAAGAGCAATTCTGGCAGAAGGTGGCTTAGATTCTACATATGGCCTGAAAGAAGGCAAGTGTCTTATGGCATCCAAGTCTTCTTCGGATAATTCGTCGACACTTGAATCGAGCATTTCCTTTGGACAGCAAAGAGATTTAATTGGCGTAGAGAAATAGTGTTCCATCATACAATACTGAAAGAAATAGCAATCATTGATGAATTTAACTCACAACCAAATATGAGTGATCAGATGTAACAATGAGTGTAAGATAGCTGGATTTTGAGATTTGTCAGACTTCATAAATGAAATATAAATTATCATGAAATGTTAAATTGGCGCATACCTTCATCCCTTGAATAAACCCAGTGACAGAAAAGTCATAAAAAAGAAATACATCAATCAGTAACTTGAAGGTCTTTCCCGATAAATGAAACGGACATTTTTCAGTGAGAAATATATTTTCAAGAACCTGAAACAGATATACACAACATATTGAAACTTCTCAGACTATTCACATATAAATAACAACATGAAATTGATATGGATTGTATAAATATGCTGACCTGGTTAAGGTAGAGAGATGAGGAGTGTGATTGAAAGACTTGGACGTGAAGTCTCGATGAAACTTGATAAGGAAAGCTCTTATGAAGAGCAGAAACTGATGTGGCAACACCAAATACCAAGACAAATGGTAATTGAGGAGTGTAGCCACTGTAAAATAAATGTATATTTATCACACTTCGTAAGGTGGAATATAAGTTTAAATGGATCACTTCCGCGTAAATATGGAAATCTATGTTTGACTTAACAGGTTGTTAAGTTATGCAATGCTACTCAAATGCTGGTTTGTGGACCAGTTCTGGTCCGTGGGGTAGAAAAAACTGGTCTGCGGCAATGTTGGCAAAGTGTAATCTATAGACCACTGGTGGTCTGCGAGAAAATTTTGGTGGTCCGCAGAGAAATCTGACACTATTCTATGAACTTAGTGCATTTGATCACTTTTATTTCAATACGTAATATTCAAAGTCCTGTTAGTCGTCCGCTGGATTAAAATTGTGAATTTAGTTGACCGTGAGCCAAAAAAGTTTGCCGACCGCAGGTTTACAGGATGTCAGTGATTGACTGAAAAAAGTGGTATTATAGTGGAGCGTTCATGAATGTATTAGATGTGTTCATAATTATATTTACCTCAAAATGAGAATAAAATCTTGTAAAATTTCACAGTTAAAACTTTCAAAATCAGGTATAATAACAACCAAGTGGTTAGTATTATGAGTAGGTGAAATTTTTTTTGATGGGGTAAATGATTTTGGAGATATATCAGGAAAATAGTTTTCTTGATACCAAGCCTTCAAAACATTCATGTTGCAATGAGATTTTTTAACTTTGAGTGGCTTATTTCTCATGGAAACATCAACATCATCATCATCAAAGCTGGATTCCTGGAAATATATTAAAGATTCATTACATTATGATTGCATGTTTTCATTGAATCAATTCACCAATTTGTGGTTTGAAAGACATAATCTAAATCAGTGTTTCTTAACCGTATTGAAAGAATCGCTCCCTTTTGCAGAAATAAATTATCTAAAATTATCTAACGCCCCCTCTCACCGAGGAATTTGAAATCCTCAATTCCGTATACTTCTTACGCAAAATATCTCCGAAACTTGTGTTATTTTTTTCGACGAATTCCTCAATCGTTTCCTCGCAATCCTACAGCGCCCCCCAAAATTCTGAAAAATTAAAAACGCCTCCCAGGGGGGCGGTACCGCCCCCATTAAGAACCACTGATCTAGATGAAACTAAAGACTTCAAAGATTGACAAAACTGAATAAAGATTGAAAGAGTATATTCAATAGCGATAGAAAACTTACATCTTCATCACTGTCAAAGATGAACTGTAGAACCATATTTTCAACCATATGTTTTAAAGAACTTGAATCCTGCGAATATATAACTGCCACATGAGATGTAACTTCCGCTCTAAAAAAAAGTTGGATGTAAAAATTTGAATAAGCGAAGACAAAATTTAGTAATTTGTACTCTACACACTAATCTATTAATATTTTGCTCTCTTGAACACAAAATGTGTATGTAAAAGTCAAGGTAAACAATGAATAATTTTTGCCACTACTGTACAGGGAAACTAGAGAAAACTGGCGTAGTAAAGGCGTCAAAAGTTTTTATTTGAGTAGATTGTATAATTAATTGAATTTTACTACAACAATTAGAAAAAAGGTAATTGCTAAAATACCTCAGTTGCTCCTTTAATGCTGTGAATTGAATTATGTGATCTGGCTGATTGATGCCAGTGAGAAGTGTAGCACTTGGAATAGTTTCATCGTAGAACATTGCAGAATCATTATTATAACAGTCCTTAATGTAGACTACGAGGTCCTTTAGCACTTTACTATAAGTGGTGTTATTTAGAATCTAGAATAGTTACAAAACGGGAGAGGGTTTAATTGAAATATAAATTACCGATCTAAGTAACATTTGAGTTTCAATTAATAGAATCAGACTAATTAATACTTACATAAATAAAAATATTTCAAACTAGGTATTAGATTCGATGGAAGACAAAATGATTCAATGGATTTCAGTTAGATATAGAATGTTAAATTGAAAAGTAAATGAAAGAAAGCACCTTGTATGCCAGAGGAAACTATTAATACATTTTGGGTTTACATATCTAACAAAGCCATGAGCATAATCTAGAACTGGTTGGTGGCAGTGTTTCAAAATTCTGCTGCAAAAATAGGCTGAAAGCTATCAACATATTTATTTTCCCCAGAAGAAATTGTACATAGCTCGGTGCTTGCTTTTAGAAATCATTGAAATAATACATGTTTTGATTGGCTTGAGTGATTTTTGTTTACGGCAGTCTTGCCAAATAGCTGTAAAGATATTTTTTCTATCTACTTAAGATTCAGATTCTTAAACCTATGTAACTGAAAAATGTTAGGTTAAATAAATAACTTATTAGTTGTTATTTAAAATTCCACGTATGTACAGTTATAATATATGTATTAAGCAATCAAATATGTACTCCTAACTAACGTCAAGTTTTTCTTCAATTTTTATCCATGCACTTTTAAAAGTTTGGTACCAAACTTCATTGGTGAACTCTTTTTCAAATAATGATTTTTTAGAAGTCAGTTTCTTTCTCTGTTTGGAAGAATTCGGCCTAAATCCATTTTTGAACACGAAGCATCCCTGAAATTAAAGAAAAAAACCAATATATAAATATTTTGTTTGGGAGCAAAAATACAGTGATCACACTATTAAAAATATTTACCTTTGACACCGAAGCTGTTGTTTCCATTGTGAAATTAAATATCTCAAAAAAATATTATTGTTTCAATCAAAACAATATAAAGTTCTAACCAAAGTGATGCCAATTTTATGTATTAAAATGACAGTAAATTCGGAGGGAAATTATTTATAACATATCAGCTGATATCAGCATATGTATAATATCTCTTGATAAAGTAGAAAACTTTATTAAGAATTTACAACACTATGTAATAGAATAGAAATTAGCTATTTTTCATAGATGGCGTATGTCAGTCAATAATTTTAGACGGCCATCTATTGAATTATAATATATTTATTTGAATAATTTTGAAAACAACAAAAAATATTGTTTAAAATGCTTTCAGAAATAATTTTAAAGTTTAACAACGTAATTTGGCGGTTTCAAAAGTATCAGAATGAATATTTATTTATAGAACTTCTTACCTATGCGATTTATATTTATTTCAATTAACATTTTTTATTATTTGCTGATATAGATAGTATCCAGTGTTTTTTTTTGAAAAAAAGGTGCCGGAACTTACTTCTTGTGAATATTTTTTTTATTATTTATGTCCGTTCCCAATGTGGAGCACATGGCTTGCTTATCGAAGTATCTCAACAGGTTTTGACTGCTTGTAACTCATCCTCCCTTTATCGAAAAGAGTAACAATAAAAGGATATGGTTAGGATATGACTATTCATAAACTAGACTAATGGTCAACCAATCACTCTCGCTTTGTCCCGTTAATTTTAGAAAAGGAAGTGTGGGAGTAGTGGCGGCCGGTCAATGTGGCATTCGATCAATGCACCCCTTGCATGGGCAGTTATATTTCATGAAATAATATTCAAACATAACATTTACACCATTCACTCATTTTAAATTCTTCATGTCTAATCGAAATATTTTAGAAAAAAATATTTAATTTAATTTATTTTTTTATTTTGTTTTATTGAATTTAAAATGAGAGAATGAAATAAATGTTATTTTTGAATAGTATTTCATGAAATATAGCCGCCCCTGGATATACAAGGGGTGCATTGATCAAATGCCACATTGACCGGCCGCTACCGGGTGGGAGGAAATGTTTTAGATATCACAAATACCCATTCATTCGAACAGAAATCACTAAATCGATTGAAGAAAATGCTGTTTGTATTGGGACTCGAATCTGTGAAATCCGTCACAAAAGCCTTGTCTTCCTTTGAGTAAAGAATAAAAAAGTGTCAAAGTTGCTTCAAGAGTTTGATGAACAAAAGTGACAAAATAGTTGCAGATGGAATTCGTATGACACAAAAAGCGCACAAAATCAAGAATTACTCCCCTAGTTCTGGCCACAGAGTAAGTCTATGGACCTGGTATTGTTTTGTATTATGACATAAATGTACATATGAGTGTTACGATACCCGGTACATTATATTTAAAAGAGACTTAAAATAGGTTCAAACAAACATCCAAGATAGGTTCTAAAAAAAAGTTTTCAAAGATAAATAAAACGAACATTTTGCGAATATTGATTTAAAACATTAAAAATGCCCAGAAAAAGGTGCCGGAACGCCGTTCCACCGCGTTACATGGAACAAAAGCACTGATAGTATCACATAATATGTACAGCGTTTTATATTTTATAAATATGTACCACATTACCAGGACTCGAGTTTGGTCTAAATGTACCGAAGCGAAACAAAAAAACAAACAAAATTACCGCTCCAGATCGAAAATTATCAAAGCTTCATACTTAAAATTATATTCAATAACTTAATAAGAGCTGGAACAATTTTTGCAACATTGATGATAAGCTGTTCCTATTCTCCTTGGCTTATTATTAAATGGTGGTTAAATTTCCTTCATAGAGCCCTGTATAATAAATGTATATGGCTTTATATTATGTGAAATATACCCAAAAGTATAAATATTTTTATTATCTTTGATATATTCGATGGTAATTTTGTGGAAATTCATTCATAATATAAAATTAAATTTGATAACTTTGTTATTCTATTTGTTTTGTTCCAACA
The DNA here is from genome assembly GCA_031772345.1 of Himalopsyche anomala. Classification (NCBI taxonomy): domain Eukaryota; kingdom Metazoa; phylum Arthropoda; class Insecta; order Trichoptera; family Rhyacophilidae; genus Himalopsyche; species Himalopsyche anomala. The sequence continues at coordinate 19,240,652 of CM062822.1, read as the reverse complement.
TTATGACACGTGTTTTGCCGTTTGAGAAGCATCATCAGACAAAGTTTTCGAATAAACAATAGTATAATAAGTTTTTTCGTAAACCTTGTGATTGTCTAATGATACTTCTCAAATAAACTAAACACGTGTCACATTTTGTAACACAAGTTGAATGAGAATAACCAAGTTATCAATTTATTTTATAGTATACATAGTTAATGTAAAGCTAAAATTTTCTTCGAAAAATAAAAATAGAATTTAGAAAAAAACACGCCATACGAAAAAAATCGTTTAAGATGTTATCTAACATTTTGTACATCACATCAAAGTTTATTAAATGTCGCACCTCCTCAATTTACATGATTTTATATAAAGATATTATTTTTAGCATACAAATTAGTCGTATAATTAAATAAATTTGTTTACTGAAATGTTTTGATTTAACCCATTTCATGAATTCGTATATGCTAATTTTGGTCCAGTATAAATATATGCCAGCATAGTGTATCATAAAAATCGCCCTGAAGATCTCTTGAGATACAATTTGGTATGTTGATTATTTACTCATCTTCATTCGTTTTCCATATTAAATATAGAAATCCTGCCAATTATGATGTGCGAAGTTGTACTGCCAAATTATAACAAATAATAATAGATCCAAAGTTCGTAAATCAAGAATATGTTTTTAAATCAGGATACGAGGTAATAAATCAAGTGTAAATGCATTCCAACACGGCAATAAAAATCAAATTATTTAGTATTCGCAAAAACTTCAACAATCCAAAAATCTAATTTTGATTTATTTTATCACTTTATTAATCGTCTACTTAAGTATCTAAATATACAAATCATTTCAAATTTCAACGTTAAGTTATTGAATGAAGAAACAGGTTCTCTCTTTGTATATAATCAAATTATTTTTCTTGTAAAAACGTTATACATAGTTCGGAGTTTTATCAATTGCTAATACATATCGAGAAATAGAAAGGAAGTTTATGAGTGATCTTTGATATATTAAAACATATGGATTTGACCAATACTGATCTATCATATTGTAATAATTTTAACGTCTCTTTTTGTAAGCCAGAGGTCTAGTTGTGGCCAACTGCAACTAAACGTCAAATAATACCTCTTTTACATAAGTCCGCTGCCAAGAGAGTGAACTCGACTGAATATCAAATATTTTGAACTTGAAGTACAATACTCGTTTTACTAGTAAAACGACGAGTAAAATGAGTGAGCGAGTGACTAGAAACCGTTTCTATTTCCTGAATCGAGAAGATATCCCCACCACCTGTAGCATTGTACTTGTTCACGTACTTAGCGAGCTTACACATACTAAGTTTAATTGTTTGTAGAAAAGTTGTCAATTTGTTGTCTAGATACGCTTCCTTCGGGTCTTTAATTATTCATCTTCCAGTAGCTATTATCGTAGGGATAAATTCAATTGACATATTCCTTGAAGATTTAAAAAAATATTTTACGACGATTATTCATATTGAAACGAGATTGAATTGAACGAATCAAACGTAAAAGTTAACTGCCTGGCTAAAAAACTTATATGCGTAAACGCTTACTTAGTCAATATTGCTGCTCGGCTGAGGAAGCTTAGCAGTGTACTCGGTCGATGCAAATGAGGCATAATAATAAAATACATAATACAAAAACTAAAAAAAGCCAATCGTGAAGAAGTTTTTTATTTTCTTAAATGTATAATTATTAATCTTCATTTTTTGCATTCGTCCGTTTTATTTTATTCGAAAATAAACAGATATAACATAATAATTTTCCCAAAGGAATGCTTCTTTTTACAAACTTTAATTTATGTATCACCTTATATAGACTTTTTATGTTTCGAATGCGTATCTCCAATGCTTTGTGTTAGATAACGGATACAGGAAGATTGTAAGAAGTTTTTGAAGGAGGATATAACAGGATCTCGATTTTTAGGTTAATTATATATTTGATATTTGATAGTACAATAACATCCCTATATAACGGACTAATGCATCCAAGGGTGTGTTCAATAAAGATCATTGTCCGTTGAACTTGAACAATAAAGTGGCTTTTCCGAATATATCTATATACAAAACACTCACTAGAGTTATCAAGAGGTATTTGAAAAGCGTTGAAAAAAATGGATAGGCTTGAAATGACGCATTTCGGAAAACAATCGCCAACACGCGGGGAAAACTCCTGCAGCTGTGGAGACATACTCATCAACCTCGTCATATAAGTATCGTGCAGAATATTGCTTACGAGCGGCAACTCTGAGATTCAAACATGTATGTATGTATAGCCTAAATAAGATGATTAGCAATTTTCACAATTTCTACCGTTATATCGACGGCGTGTGTGATTAAAAATTTTGCAATTCGAAAAAAATGCATACAAATTTCGATTACAAGAACGGCTAATCAGATGTTCATTATTGAATATAATTAGATTTTTTTCGATTGCTTAACGTTTCAAAGTTTTGAATACTTTGTATGTGAATATTATTTCTATTATCCACACATTTTGTACACTAGTAACCAAAATAAATATTTTTTCAAGCTGTATTGAAAACATTTTTATTTTTGTACCTGCTAACGTTATATACTAAGGTATGAAGTTGATCCGGTTATTATTCCAATGCTATCAGATATAATATAAAATTTTCTTAATCATTCTGTATGTGTATAATCTGATTATACTTTTTGTATAAAACCGTGATCTATAAAAAATGTTTTATATTAAAATATTTTAAATATACATAGTAATTTTTTATGAATTATTTCAAAATTACAAGCCAATAAAAACATATATAACAATTTATATGTTATGCACTGCATGTAAAACACACACATATTCTTTATTTGTTTGCGCATGTAAAGATTAATAATGCATTGAATAAGAAGAAAAATTTGAAACGCTATTAAATCAATAGGTGAAACTTTTATACGATAAGTTATGACAATTAAGTTCGAAAAAGTGCTTGAGATAATTCATAATGTAATAAACTCGGTTGAGAACTTACAGATCGTTGTTTTCCACAGATTATTCTGTGAATGAATTTTTTAATTTTCATTTCGAGGTTCTCTAGGTTTGATTTCAAGATTAGAAGAAATACTCTTATAATATGTTTGTTATACTTCGACTAAAAAAATAAATATTATTATATACATTAAAAAATAATTTATTAAACGTTAATTTAAATATAACAAATAAGTGAAGAATTATGTTCTTACTATACCGATTTCATAGGCTGCTTATGAATAATGTTTGGACATATTGATAGCAAAACAAAACCTCGGTGGCATAAAATTTACATTTAAATTTATTTCGTCGATATATATTTTATAACCAGGTGATGACAAATACATTTTATGCTCTAGTATATTAACAAACAGCGAAGAACAAAAAATATGCAAAAAAATATTAATATATTTCAACTTATGACATTTTTTTGCATTTTATTTTTCGGTAACTAGTCGACAAAATATTATATGTATCTTAAAACTGTCTTATGTATTTTAATTGTTATTTTTTTTTTGTTAGGAATATGGCGTAACTAAAAAAGATTTTGATAAAAATGCGTGAATTGTGTTTAGTGAAGACTGTCCAGAATCATATGGATCGCCAAATAAAGAATTTTTTTTTCGAAGTTCTTTGGCTTAATTTTATTTTAGTAAACATTAAACCTTTCCGCCATGAATTGACAATTAAGGCCTTAAAAGTGTTTATTTGACTTTTTATTGCAGTATTTTCATAGGCTATTTGTAATAATGACATGTAAATGTCAACAGTATAAATGAAACTGTTTTATAATATGTTTAATATCTTGTTACAAATCAATTTATTTATTGACTCTAGTTGTGGGTATGTATAAGATTTATAATTCGAAATGAGCTGGGATAAATCTCATCGTAAATTGTTTTTTACCTTTCATAATATGAATTATAACAATTTATGTACATACATCATTTTAAAAATTAAAACATACATATTAGTGATTGAAGAAGTAAAAAAATATATCAAAATGGAAACCCTACATTTTTTAAAATATTTTATACTTAATTGATGCATAAAAAATGTGTAATATATTATTTTAACCATAAAATTTTTAGTAAGCGTTGGTAAATTGATTGATTTATAGTTGGAGATATTCATTTTAAATAATATGTTAAGTATTATATGTAAACTGATATAATTTTTAAATCAATGTAATCGTAATAAAGTAGTAAATCACTTTGTTGGTTTTGTAAATTTCTACTGATTGAGTTTTGTTTAATTAATCAATTAATTAATTTATAATGTAGTGTTTTACACGAGCACAGTCGTAACATAAAATATCTTATCATGTTATATAACAATTTGTTTGTTTGGGTAACAATTATTTTCAACGATGGATATATCAAACAGGATAACATTAAGAGTTGTATCAAGTAGTTTTTGATGAGGACGTGAATAAAACATGAAAATATTCATGTATAAAATTATGTTACGGAAAATTTATTCCATAAATTTTAATACCAAGGGCGGACAATGACACTAATTTTGTTTTTTTTTCTAACAGAGATTAAATAAACACAGGAGTGTCGCGTAGGAATAGTAAAACCGGAATACAAAATTGTTTCGAAACCAGACAACCGATTGCAATTCGTAGTAAATCTTACGAACGGACCTTCGACAAGATGTAAGATGTCAGTACAAAATCACAATGTGCATAACATAAGTAATTAATAATAATATATTATATTTTAATAAGCACTTTATGATAGAAAACTTGATGAAGTTAACTAGCTATGGCACGTGCCGCTAACTGTTATTTCTCAAATAAAGATAGAAATCAGATAATAAAATGATTAAAGCAGCATTTAGTAAAAACACAATATTCCTTTGTACTTCATTCCACTTTATTTAATATGTCAGGACCGGTTTCGCTCATTACGAGCTTCGTCAACTGATCGTCAACTGATCGTCAGCATCGTCATCGTCAGTTGACGATGCTCGTAATGAGCGAAACCGGTCCTGACATATTAAATAAAGTGGAATGAAGTACAAAGGAATATTGTGTTTTTACTAATATAATGCCTTTCCACCAAGTATTGACAGTGAACACCCTAAAAGTGAAAGCAGCATTATATAAATATTTCAAAAAAATACTATTTTCTTTTGTATAAATAAACACATCGACGATTGTATAACAGCACTACGAGGTAAATGTACTCACGTCAGTGATTAAAAAATCATCTACGATTTCAAATTTCAATTAAAAATTAAAATTAAAAATGTTAAAGTATATTGTTTTTTAAAAGTTGTTGTTGTATGATCTTATTGTTTTAAAATTTGAATAGGTTTAACATAAGAAATGGTAAATCGAATATTTTATAAAAACAAAATAATAAACACGTGATTTTCGATATTTAGTTATTGTTTAATTACGATTGTGAATATGCAGCCACATTTCAACAATAAAAAAGTATCATAAATTGTTCAAAAACGGTTTTCGTATAAATTTCTGAAATCATTAATAAGCAATAATAGCCATTCGCTCAACGTTTGTCCATAAATTTTAAGAAAATTAACATATGTATAAAACACGTTGATTAACTACATCATTTTAATCTTGGCTTGATACTTTTTATTGCTAATAATAATTTTTGTATCGAATATTTTTTATATCATTATAATCGTAGATGTATCACCGGGTTTGTTTGAAACAAAGTGGCCCTTGACCTCTCAGCGACCTTTAAATTACAAAGACATTAATTTGACACCACATCTTTTTATTGATAGTATTTAATAATCAGGCAAACAAAAAAACCAAAATCTAAACAAAATATAATCAATTAAGATGTTTCAGCGAAGTTACTGAGATCAGCATATAATTTTATATTCAACAACATTAAGCTCAAGCAATCATTTGGGAAACGGGGCATATAATTAAGTTTTTTAATTACACGAAGCTGTATGTTGAGATGTTATAGTAAACACGTAATTGGGTTATTATAAAATAATTTGTTTAATATGTATAATTATTTTTTTTGTTAAATCGAATTTTATAACACGTATTTTCTCGCTGACCTATGAATTTAATAAAAAAGGTATTTTATAATTTTTCCGGTATTATAAAGTTTTCTGTATTCATGCAGTCATTTTATTTTGTTATTTGATAATTTATTTGATAGCGAGCTATTATAAATCTTTTTCTATACTCATTACTACTGCATTGGCAATAATTTATTTAGTATATTAATCTGTTAATGTGATTATAGCATCTGTGGTAGCACCATCTGAATATTTTAAATTGTATTTACATGTTACTGATTAAATAACATATATTAAAATTGAACCTATAATAAGTAACTTAGATTTAACTCATCTATGAAATAAATCAAACTATAATTCAACTACTTATTTGTTTGAGACATATTCAAGAATGGATGAAAAGATCTTACGAAGGCTCCCTGTGATAATAATCGTAGATCATAAGTGAGGCACGCATTAATAAAAATGGTTGATTTCCTGTTTGAGAGAGATTATTTTAAATTTTTGAAATTCAGTAAGTACTAAAATAAAACAAAATTTGTTACTTCACCGATTATGTCACACTTAATAAAACAGTGGAGTTACAAAGTTATCAAATGAAATTTCACATTAAAAAATGAATTGCCACAAGTTTACACCAAATCTGTCAAAAACAATAAGTTTTTATTTCAATTAACTGTTACAAAGATTTTTGCCATCAAATTTTGATAGAAGTTGACAAATATTGTTCATTGGCATTCTAGATAAAAATTGCCAATGTCTTACTCTTTTATCGTCGATAGAAGAAAAGCTGGGAGAAGTCTCAGCACGTTGGATTAAAAAAATAGTCCTTGATATAAACACAATTGTTCTTGGTCGCTGTAAGCATGATATTCAATAGAAAGATTATGGCTGTAATAATGAGACAAAACTAAGACAATTTAAGGATTTTAATATCCGTGTCAAATACCCGTTTAAATCAAACATATTTAATGGGAAGATATTAATAATGAACTAGGCATTATATTACATTTATTATATTGAGGCCGCGTGTATTTCAATAACTCATGAGACTAATAATAGTTTTTAGCAAATCCAAGCAGATGACATTAGTTTGATATTTTACGAGATATCACAATACTCATGTATTCTTCTTTTAGTATGTCGAGCCGCGGCACGTCAGTTGACATGCGCTAACGACCTACGGGTTACCGGTTATCCGCCATACATTTTATAGCACCTCCGTTTGATAAATTCGGTATTCGATGTCGATATATTTGAAATGCCGACGTGTCGAACAAGCAAACCATTCTCGAATAAAAAAACGAAAGACTCTTCTGATGTCAAGTGTGATTGGAGTTATGTAAATCGTCAGACTCGTCCCGTAGGCGGCCGACGAGAAGATGACCACCGGTTAGCCTTGCATGGGTTTAATGCGTCAGGCGAATTAGTATTCCGGTCGATAAAATATTCACTAAGCGAACAAAAAAGGTTTATCTCGTTTTCATTATTCGAACCCGCGTAACCTTAATGGCTGCCTTTCGTTTTCATCGCCGTTCATTATCGTCGGCTTTTTCATATTTTTATCATTCGAGTACAAATAATAATATAACGTTATGGTAATGAAATGAAGTCGTTGTCGTTAAATACGTATAATAATATTCTTGTACGTGAAATAAAAATATTGTATCCATTTGCATTCAGATTACGCAAATAAGTAAATTAAAAGGAAGTATTTATCAGATAAAGATAGCATACAGTTTATTTTTAATTTAATAAAGTTTATTTTAAATACTGAGTGAAATTTTCATGTTATCTTGAAAAATTTAGTATACTTTTTTTATCCATATCCGATCACAATGTGGAGCATATGGACTCCTAATAGAGGTATCTCAAAATATATTGTCAACGAGAACTGTTTGTTAATCAGTAGCTCAACCTCTGTTTCTTTCGGACGGAGTAGGGATAGGACAGGTCTAGTAAAATTAGTGGGTGGGGGATTTTTTTTAGATATCACAAAAATCCATGCCTTCGAACATAAATCGATTGAAAAATGCTGCTCTTACATTTTCGGACCCGTGAGGTCCCGTGAGGTCCGGCATGGAAGTCAACGACGTTGACCACTCTGTCATGGACCCGACATTAGTATACTTACAAATTGAAAAAAAAAACGATGAATTTATAATATGTAAATTTAATATAATTAACAATCGCATTTATCCTTGGTAAAATAACATAATTAAGTATACTAAAAACAACTATGAGCAGAGAGAGAACTTATGTCAGCTTGAAAGATACTGCTGTTTAAATATATTTTTTTAAATAAAATCTGTTTTTTTATATATCAATTTTATAATCGTATATTATTATTTAACAGGCACCCAGTACGATAAAATGAATCATATAAGAGTCATGGCTAGAAATCAATAAAAATTGACGAAATAAATGTGGCTAAATAATTTTGTAAAGAAAAGGTTAAAACTTTCAGTAAATAATAAAATCAATTAATTTTCTGGACATTTCGATGATAAAAAAGCTTGCAGAAAGATATTGTGATGCGTGGAATAGTTGCGCAGTCTATTGAGATTTTCGACATCTCCGTTTGGTTGGTTGATTTGACGAAAAAATTTCAAAACGTCAAGAATACATATATGGTAAATTTTGTACTTATCAATCAATCGCGCCTCTTCACAGTCGCGACGATTCTTCTTAATCATTATGTTCTCACGGCATTCCAAGTCCACCCACATTCTTACACCAAAGTTATGAATTATACATCAAAATAGATGATCTTCGATGGCTTTATTATTCAATAACGGCCATGACTATTATCGGTAATCAATGTGTACACGAAGCCAGAGTCGAATGATGAGAGACTATGGCTAGTTCACTTCTGAGGCCCCTCCAATTTTGAGACTGCTTCGAAAAAATTGTCTACTGACCGCTTAAACATATCTTTAGGATTAGTTTAAACAATATCATGGTGGCCTTTCCATATATTTTTCGAGAAGAAAATATTATGAAAAGCCATAAACTAGTAGATGAACGAACGTTATGGTGCTGGAACCTTACAATACAACAATTTTTCTATCTTTGTCGGTGTCCAATAACGATGATGATAACTTAAACTTTTTTTCGTCTTTCGTGAAGGATCTAATGTGCTTGAGTTCCAGTGCGAACAGCATTTTCCTAATCGATGTATCGATTTATGTTCAAAAGTGTAAATGTTGGTGATGTGTAAAAATTTCCTCTCATCTTTCAAATTCTAAAATGACTGGGCGTTGCGTAAAGGATTAACTAACTACTAGTCCTGTTTTAATAATATCCTTCCTGTCACTACTATCTTCTAAAATGATATATTTTAAGCAACTGAGTAAAAAAATATTGAAAAAAAAACTTACGTTGAGATATCTCCATTAGGAGGCCATATCACATTGGGAGCGGATACGGATTAAAAAATAAATAAATTGAAAACGTATCGATCTATTCCAGAGCCTTTTGAGGATCAAATCTTTTGCATTGGTAGAATATTTGTAAATCCGACCCTGCGTGAAAGACAGTGTGACCTATTCATTGAATTGAATATGAATATAGCGTGCTCAAAAACTTTTAGCGTCACTTATTATTTTGATAATGATTCCAGGATTAACGAAAAATCTTATAAAATAAGTTTTATTGATTTTATCGTAATCTTTCATGCTGCACGTGGTGCAAATTTATAAAATTTGGGCATCAAGAATATTACATTCTTTTCAATTATTTTTAAGTTTATGTTCATATTTCATCAATTAACGATATCTCAAAAGACGTAAAGATTAATAGCCGATGGATAAACAGTCTCCACTATGTCCATCACACGGTCGGGAAAATAATTTGTTAGATTTCCAATGTCTGCTGACAAGATAAAATAACACTCGTATATAAGACAAATAGGTTCTCATGAAATCGCAGAAATATGTGTTGAGAAATAAGGATGAAAAATGCATAAGTTAATTAAGAAAAACTCGGCAGATATGGCAGATCATGCAAAATACCCTGTTTGTTGTTTTCAAAAAGAGGGTAGCACAGATTATGAAAACAAAGCAAATGTGAAAAAATGCAATCAAAATAGAATTCCGGGAAGTGGTCCCAAGACGAGAAGAAGATTAAGGTAAATAATCAATAGTATATTGAGAGACGAGTCTTTTTTTCAAGAATTTTCTTTTTATCGTAAGTGTGAATAGTTAGGGTCGAGAACTGATTGTGATTAAAATGTAGATGCTGGTGTATCTACACATTTAATTAAGTAAGTCTAGTCGTTAAAGGAACATATCGTTATTAAACTAAATTCATTTGGGTTGTGGTTGTATCAGTTCTCAAAAAGAATTATTTTCAAGTTACCTATGAGGAGTTTTTGAGAAAGATCGGTTTAATAAACCCTGATCTTTGGTGATATTTGCTAAAGATCTTTAAAACTAGTAAGCGACTTCTTAAAAGTATCCAACCAAATCAAATGAATAATATCTGAAGTTTGTTTATTTCAATACACATAAGAAACAATATACATATGGTTCTACAATAACTTATGTTTTCTTTAATTCATTCATTAATAAATGTTGGAGTAATTGACCATGAGTACAACACCTACCACAAAATCATTATTCGGAAACCGATGAGGTATAACAATTTTTTAAAAATTAAAATTTATTATGTAGAAGTTGCGCTTTCCTGCCACGGTGTACTTATGAATATTTTTTTCAAATAAGACTTAGAACAAATAATTCAGGATGGTGCGCAATTTTATATTATTTTGTAATAATGTAGAATTTTCTATCATTAAATTTCTTTCAATGACTTCCTTGAATATCATTTTAAAATACACAGTTTATACAGTTGCTTTATGACCGTGAATAATCACATTTAATTTTTTTTATACAATCTATAATTATTATCAACTACAAAATTGACCTTTTTTATAATGAATACAAACATGAAGCTTGAAATATTTATAAAAAATATATATTACAGAATAATTTTGCCAATAGGGTAATTATCAATTGTGGTGTAATAATGAAAATAAAGATAATAAAAATTGATGCTGTTTATTCTTCAATTTCTTATCTTTTAGAATTTTTCAAAAATGAAAGTGAAAAATGATTTAAAGATATATTTAGTGTAGAATTGAAGGTGGTATTTACTTATTCATTGTCAGAATATAGTAAATTAAAACAATATTCAATACTATTTACATCACAATATATTTGTAGCGTTATAAAATAAGGTTTTTTTTCACACATTTTTTATGACAATAATAAATAAAAAAATATATAATACATGACGTATAATATAGTAATGAATTAAATAATGTCCGATATAAGAAACGTCAAAAGAGGTGTGCATTTGTATATGTTTTATATTACGTATTAAAATTCAGTCACGATGCCAACGGAAACATCAGTCAAATGTTAAAATTCCGAAGTGTGCCACTTAGTCATGGAGTATTTGCAAATGACTTTTATTTGCAGGGTCTTAATATGGCCAAAGTGTCAATTATGTGATATATAATAATATCATGTTTTGAGTCTAATTACATTTTGGAATAAGTGTACCCAAAAACAGTATTGAATAGAGGTAACTGCCAATAATGTACATATCTCAAATTGATGTTTAAATAGTTCGATTTCTAAATGTAATTTTCTTAACTTATTTCAATAAAATTTTATTCGAATTTAATTCGAGGTAATGCAATCTAAATATTCTTAAAAATAAATATAAAGCTAAAAAATAGCATGCTTATTTAGTACTTATGTTTTAGGTATCAATTAATTACTTATTAAACTTTTGTTTCTTTAGTAATATCAAATTTAGCTCGTGCATAAAGTTGAATGCTTAAGAGTTCAAGTTTTGTTATATGTTATTATAATCTGGGATATAAATAAAATAATTCCTAAGATAAAAAGACTTAGAAAGTTTACTTCATAGAAAAGAGGTATTCAATGCATTATTGAATACCCATCAGTGGCGGTTCCTGACCTGAACTCTTGGGTGGGCTAGAGAAAAGCATATTTCCACTTCACTTTATACATTAATCTACAAGCAAATTAACAAATATTACGATACTACTGCAATGCATAAATTTTTATATAATAAAATCAATGCTAATGTAACTAAGAAATAATAGAATAATATCACGGAATCCTTAAATTCGTCTCTTTCAAAGTGAAATAACAAGTACCTACTAAAAGCAGTATAGAACTGTCACTTGCTGTCACTGAAAGTCAATACCTGTCACTTTCATACAATACAACGATATTGGTTTTGTGTTTCAATGCATAAGTATGCGTAATGGGCTGAATCAGATCAGCCCCCAACGATCAACAGAAACTTTACAGATTGAAACACTATCCTTTGTGTTTGATGACGTTTCCGTACATACAAATACAAAAAAAATCTAATCGTGCTTGATTGCGCCCCAGTGTAAAGAAATATGTCATGATATTGTCTGTGGTTACGGACTTAACGGGCGCTAGCCCCTGAGTGGTGTTGCCAGTGACGTAACGTTCCTGTTCCCTGTGAAGTATTTATAGGGTTATTGTTTTTTTATGCCTGCTCAGTTTAAAATTGTAATACAAAACACAATCGAGAATATGATTGTAGGTAGACGTAACATTGTCTTATATTGACAGAGGAAAATTAAAACAAAGTTATTATATTCATTTGGGAAAGGTAAGTTACGCTTATAAATGTATTTATTTTGTTCAGCGGCCGAATTGCTGTTGATTTTTATTCAGCCATCTAATGTTTTGGGTGGAAAATGCAGGTCGGGCTTAGCCCACCTAGCCCAGTACCTAGAACCGCCACTGATACCCATTCAAATCATACTTAATAAAGATAGGTGTCTTTTATATAATATATTAAGACTGGGGCAAATGTCAATCGGGGTCGCGTTTAAAATTTTTAGCCTGTAAATAAATATAAAACAAGAGTGTATGCATATATTTTTAAAATACCATAGGAAATTTCTTGTATTATTGTACATCCCATTTTAAAATTCTACTAAATAGTAAATGGTTAACAATGATAATTATTATAAATACTTTTCGACTTCAGTTGATATTCCGTAAAGCAATTCGCTAAAGTTTTTTTAAACATATATTTGAATAGTATTCATAGTAGTGTTCAATAAATTTACATTCCGAAATTGTATTCTGTTTTCCTGGATATAAAAAGAAGTGATAAAATGTCAAACGAGTATCATGCAACTGTTATTTTAATCCATAGAAATCATTTCATTAAGTTTGAAAACATACTCCATAAGTAAAGAAAGAATAGTCCGAAAAAAATGCTAGATTGGACTCTAAAAAAGGATGAAGTGCTTAGAAATTAATTTATCATGCATGAAGTAAGTAATAAATATTGGGTATTATATAAATTTACATTTTCTATTTATCCTGTGATTTTTCTGCGTTGTTAACATCTAGTCCAGTGATACTCAACCTGCGGCCCATTAAGATTTGTGATGTGAGATGTGACCCCCTAAAACAATCATAGTCCACTTTTTGAAAAAACAACCAGACACCTTTTCAATCATCTGGTATTGTTTGCAAACATTTACGTAAACGAATGAGTATTTTGTATATATTTGTATTTTGTGTACTATCATGTGTGTTATGTCACTATATTATTAATAAATGTAGTAAATTTACGTATTACATACTATTAATATGTAGCAAAAACCGGCATGACGCTGATAAAGTTACCTTACCCAAATAAAATAAAATCTATACACTGCACAGTAGAGTATATCTATATACTGAACAGCTTGAGTATATCAATAATATTTTGGAAAGCAGTGATAAGCGTAATTCACTCTTTAATAATAATACTTAAAACATTTTGGAAGTGTTTGTATAATGTGGTTTTAATTAGCTAATATTGAGATGTTCAATACATCTTCTCTGTGTCGTAACCCTACATACATACATGCATGGTAACATAGCCTAATTATTTATCGGTTAAATCGTCTGTGAACATAAGGTGACCGAATGAGGTAATTTTTCTTTTGATACAGGTATCTGACTGTCTAACAAATATATTTACCGATGATTCTTCTTACATAAATCGTCTATAAATAGCCTAGAATGTGGAAGAAAATGAGTACAAGGTCCACGATAGCATTAAACAAAGAAACTGTTTTGATGGAAAAATAGCGAAATGTTTTTTTAAGGATATTAAATGTATATTATAGATTCCATTTATTAAGAATAACTCATTTGGTCAAGAACACGTGTTCATCGATAACGTTTTTAAACGTTGAAATATATTTGAATAATTTAATGTTGATAATTATAAATTATTTATAGGTATTTTTGATAAATCTTTCTTCTGAATATTAATTTATAATATTACTAGAAGTGCTAGTATGCGTGAATATTAGGGCATCCAATCCCGAACCCTTTTTGTGATCCCGGGATTTATCATTTATCATAATAAGAAAAAAACACCTTTTTTTTAAAGCTTGAAAAGGTTGGGAATTGACAGATTGTACAATCATTGGAAATGTGAGACCTTTTTTTAGCTCAATCCTTTCAAAAATTTACGACTGCCAGTTATTCGCAAAATTAGTTTTTTTTGCGAATTTAACGGATTTTTTACGTCTTATAGTGAATCCCGAAATCCTAAAATTAGTATTAAGACAATCTCGGGATTACGGGATCGAAAAAATGGTTGGAATCTTAGTATTGGAGGCCTAAGTAAATATGTATTCTACCAATGTTGTGCATATCTACTCCTAATGGTGATTATCTCAACATAAGTTTTGTTACGATAACTACTGCTTACTCAGTAGCTATGCTTCTCCTTTTAAAAATAAAATATAAATAGTAATGGAATGGTTAAGAGTTTCCGGTCTCGTGGTCGAGTTTTCAACGTTGTTGACTTTGGTTGCGGTAAGTTTGGGCGCGCACCCTTCTATGTACGGACAGTTCCATAAATTGATATTTCAAACAATTTCATTTCAAAAGCATAAATGTCTGTGATTCTCTCCCACCCTTTCTATCCTTAAAACAGGGCGTACAAGAGTAATCAGATAACCTATAAGTCCTATACGTATATTATCACTAGCTATTTTTTGTTTATTAGTTTAATATTATATGAAATAATTATTTTCAATTTGCCACAAGTTCTTCACTTTAAAGCGGTTTTCAAAATGATAATTGATAAGAAAATATATGGGGTACAGATTCTCAATATTTTATTATATACATAAAAATGAAGCTCAGTTTTAATGAAATGTCAGTACAGTTTAATAATTAAAGCGACACGAATAAATTAAGCTGATGATTCTGATAGACTCGAAATGATTCCAAGGCTAGATACTGGTTGTAACGCACCCCTTCCAAAATTAATTTGGAAAAAGGTAACAGTGTGTAGGCATATAATTCATAAATAAACGCACGCAATGATCGATTTAAGAGGTTTCAGTCTTTAAAAATCAAATCATTTTGATTTATCAAGGCGACCAGAAGCATTAAATATTAATAATTGGTATTTTGTGCTTACCTCCAGGGCTAATAGCTATATTTTCAAATCACATTTACAAAAATTAAATAAATCACAAAAAACTTCATTATAATAGATAAAATTGTTTTTCAATCGAATACATTTACATTGACTAGAAATAATATGCATTTGCGCTTCTAGGATATGACTTTCACTATCAGATTCCCGAGGTTTGAAATGTCATAAGGTTATGGCTTGACCCCCGAAGCATGCTACACCAGTGCTGAATGTAATGTTCATACATGTATGTATGTAAATGAACCTCCCATTTTGCCAACAGCTCAGTAGTGTGTGCACGGCATTACGTTAGATACACACATACAAATATTGAAGATTCACGTTATTATTTAATAGCAGTTTACAGTGCTGAATTAAGACTTTTCTAAATTTTATAATTATTAAATATTTTTAATTTGGTGACAATTGGTCAGTTCCATGGTCGAGTGGTCAACGTCGTTGGTTTTTGTCCCGGAGTTTATGAGTTCGAGTTCTAGTACGAGAAACTTTATAGATGTATTGATTTCTGTTACATGGATTTCTGTGATGTCCAAAATTATCTCTCACTTTTCAATACTAAAAATGGGGCGTAGCGAGACCGATTAGCTTTCCACTGATACTTTCAAGGCCTTATCTTTTCATTAGGAGTCTAAATATTTGTCATTGGGAGCGGACATGATTGAATAAAAACCAAGCCATATCCAAAAGTATTGCATATTCAGATATTAAGGAGCATTTGTGCAGAAAAGGCTGTAAGTCAGCCCATCGACGTATGTGGGAAAAAAGGAAGTAGATTAATACAAAAATATTATAGTCAATGGTTATGAAATATATAAAGTAATCATATAATAGGCTGATCAAATCACATTCTCTTTTTTATTTATATCTTTATTTTTAAGCACAACAGTGCATGCTTTAAAGATAGGTCACGTGCAGCTCTGTATCGGGCCAATAATATGAGGAGTAAATACTTGTCTTTTCTTGATCGCATTGCGTTATGGAAGGCGGCCGTGAAAATGCGGCTGCATGCACATATCGGATGGTGGTCGGATACTCAACAACCAAGTATACATATTATATAATTTCCGCGATTCCTCAATTATAAGACACACTTCAAACAATAAAATACGCTTTTGTACTAAATAGCTTAAGGTTTCGTAAAATAAGAATACATACATCATTGAAGGCTCATCAATCTTTAGCAGATTTGAAATATTGTGGAAATTTTATTAAAATATGTTTTTTTACATACAAAATGCGGTTTTGGTTAATTTTTATATCGACGAACAGATATTTTTGCATTTTCGAAAACGGTATTTTGGCATTGAAAAAAACACCATGAATACTGAAATCCCAGTTTCGGTAATACCGGTATTAAATTTCCTAGAAAGAATATTATCCAATTAGATCAAGGCTTGTAGTCAAATATCAAAAGTCTTTTTGTAAAAAACAAAGTGGTAGAATTTTCTTAGTTGGTTTCTGTAATGTAGTGCATCTGTTTCTTTTAAATGTCACTATTAGTATTAAAAACGTTATAATATTGTGTAATATATATCTAGACTATACTTAAACTAATTGAATTCCACTATACAAGTACATAATGAGTGTTGGTTTTATAATATTATTATACATATAGTTGACGTTTGTATTACTTGAATGAATACATCATAATATCATAAATTTTACTTTCTATCTTAAAAATACCAAGTATTCGACAACTTTTACTGCGACCGAATACGTCTCTGGCACGTAATTTATCACATAATGACTGGTAATATTAGTGGACAAACCTAAAAGGTAAACGTGCATTTAGGTTAAGAGGTAATTATTATCGGATAGAATTGATATGCTGGTTCCAATTAGGCATAATAGAGGCCAAATGGATCTTTTCGTAAGCTCAATGGATAGCTCTACAGCAAATCTTAATTGAAATATTTTGTCCTCTGCATACCGGATTGAATAATAATAAAATAAAGGAAACGCATGATAAAACGGTCTCAATAAATCTTATCTAATAATAGAGTTTTAGTAATACTCTTTATCTATAAAAATATACTTTACAATATACGCAGAAGAAGAAGGATTAGCAACCAGTGGAGAATTCCTCCGGCAGGGAATTTTAGAGTTCCAGAAGAAGAATCTTTCAATCGTTCTTTAATTTTTTCATTTTACATACATTATTACATGTTCGTCACTTATTTTTTATACAATCACAGCGTACATATAGATGAAATTTTTGAATATCCTGAATACTAGTGTTTTAATTAATTGAAATATGCTTCAGAAATCTCAGTAAATAGTTACTAAAAATTATCTTAATAATTTATAAATATATTTTTTTAATCTCTGTCCGCTCCCAATATGGAGCATTTAACCTTCTTATGAATGTATCTCAACAATTTTTTTCTACGAGAACTGTTTGTTAATCAGTTTCAAAGATAGTTTAGATTAACAGTTAACACAAATACCTACACATAAAAAAAAAGACTTTCAACCAGGGCTGTGGAGTCGTGTAAAAAAAGACGACTCCGACTCAGATTTTTTTGTTCAATAATTTCATTTTAACTTGTATACATATATATGTATTATATCAGATCATTTTTAGTCAACCAAGCATGCTATATCAACACTATGGACTATTGTGGTTTGAATACATATCATTAAATATATATTTTTTAAATGTTTGTAGCCGCTCATTTTTCACGACTCGGACTCCGACTCCGACCAAAACAACCGGACTCCACGATTCCGACTCCGATTCCAACGCCCTGCTTTCAACTCTATGTAAATGTAATTAATTTTTAATTATTATACCCTTTGAGTTAGACTATCTTGAGTAAGGAAAGAATTATATTATGAACATTGATTGGTGTAAGGGGGGAATGGAGGGAGTAATTTTGGAAAACCCTGTGATAGTTGATGCACAGACTAACTATAACGGCATAATTGAAATATTTAACTAACGTTAAAATAATAACCTAACCTAACCTAACTCCCACCTTAACGTGAGATTTCACATTAAACATAAATAACACCTTAATTAAGAAGTGAGATTAAGCATGTATGTATGTATATATAATATAAATATAATATAATAAATAAATTTGACAAATGAGTTCTATAAAAAATATGTATTTCATATATTTATAGCTGAGAATTAAGATGATAAAAGATATTTATTCCAAACAGATAAACTAGAAGATTATACAAATACATATGTAAAATTGAAGATCAAAATGAAATAGTTTGCAAATTTCAAATAGCCGATGGCAATACTAAATCAGCTATGGTAACATTTTAACCATGAAAATACACCTGTGATCTATTTTTCAATTAGATTACGTACTCGGTCGGAACTTTGAAGTAATTAATACTGACTTATTTAAATTCAAAGTAAAAAACTATTTTTGAACGCTTAAGAATTAATTACATTTAGAAATTTTACTTTCAATAATTTCATGTAGTTTTTTTTCGCGATTTAGTGGATTATTAATTTCTTAAATGTGCTTTACTTTTACAATTTCATTATTTAAAAATGAATAATACACCCAACAATTTTGGAATACTCTACATCCTCTATACATGAAAATATAAACAGATTTTCACTCAAAAGTTACTAATAAAACATTATGGTATCAACAGTGATTGTATATTTTGAATTATGTTTGTAAATAAATATTGTACAAGAGATTTTCTTGAGTTGGTATTGACAAATGCATAGCGAGATGGAATTATTAATAATTTATTTTAATTAACACGTAAACAAATGTTTCAGCGGTGCTACATATATTACAAATGATATCCGCGGTGCAGTGGTCAACGTTGTTGGTGTCTTTGGCGGATCGCACGGGTTCAACTTGCAGTAGGAACAGCATTTTTAAAATCAATTTCTTCATTTCTGTTCAAAGGCATTGGCGTTTGTTATATCTGAAAATTCATACCCAGCCTCTTGTTCTGTCCTAGCCCTACTGTTATTTTTATCCCTAACACACTCTTTTCTTCAAAAAAGAGAGACGGAGCAACTGAGTAACAAGCAGTTCTTGTAGAATAACTGTTATTGAGATACCTCCTTCACTAGGAAGCAAACGCACCACATTGAAGACGGATATGTATTTAAAAAAAATAACAAGATTTTTTTGTATTGTTTTATCTGCACTCTGGTAAAATACTTGGATATTTTTTACCTCTTCGTTCTCACTTTTAACAATAACGACTTTCCTTGATTTAATGCAGCTAACGTGTAGATGTGTTTATTTGAATTTAACTATTAAACAATCAAGTTTAACAGGTTTTATTTCTTCCATTCGAATTCAAAGCAAATGGCATTAAAATACCGGTTATAAAAAAGATTGCTCTTTATCATACCATCTTTAAAAATCGACAGAATAAATAACGATGTTTTGTGTCCAAATTTATTGAAAATATCAATATTCATTGGCGCTAAGAATAAACAATTTGTAATAGTAATAATTGCGCTAAGTGCCAACAGCAAGATTTATTGGACAATTGCACAAACAGTACAATTAAATTTGAAAACACGTATATTAAAATATTTTGTAATAAACTGGACATAATAATATGTAGACAAAAGTTCAAGGATGCACAGGCGGCAATAAATGGCATCATTTCTATTTTTGAATAAATATTACATTGACGCCGTGTCAATATACATCTTCTGTTTACCTGTATCTTCTTGACTTGATATCAAAAGATTACCCGGCCAGGATGAGCACGAATAAGCTATTAATTTTAGTGCCATCTTCCTGATTCGGTTCTTTTAAGTAGTGAAAAGTTGTTGAAAGCAATATTCTTGAATTAATTTTTATCTATGGGATTCTGATCGTAATTATCGTGAGAAATAATTAATTATAAACACCAAAACATGTGTAGAGTTAGATTACACAACGGATGAGATAAAACATTTCAAAGTTGTTTTTTTATAAAGTAGAAAAAAAACTATTTATGGGCGCCTGTTCACTACAGTACTACACTCGATTGTACTGAATATTAGCTTTACTTGGAATGTTGCTTATTTAGCAGTTATACGTGATTTTGATAGTAGAAATCATTCATTAAACATTACTTCAAGAGTGAGTTACTAACCTATTCGCAAATGGGCTCGGAATTTATCAGTATTGAAATAAGATTATACCATCTGAGTATAATATTTTTTAACGCGAAAGAGATTCGAGGCATACTCCGATATCTATTGGATAAGTGGTGAAGTTCGGAAAAAATAACCTTCGAATAATGTGTCAATGCATACAGAAATAATAATATAACTATGACCTCTCCGTTTATAATTAAATGACCAACATACACTCTCTCAGTTTACATACTCTCACAATTGTTATATAGTCGCTAATTTCAAGTATTAGTTGAATTTGTTAGTATGGGTGTATAGTGCTTCTATTTTATAAATACAATCAAAGAAATGAATAAAACATTTAATTTTCGCTGGAAATATTATAATTTTTTCCGTATACATCCATATTTTGGCAATATAAACTGTTATTGTTTTTGTAGACTGGGGTTGTATTAAAAACTAAATTCGTCTAAAATTATTATATTCCGAGTATTTAATATACATGTGATGCTTAATATTTCTGCTGGATTGCATCGTGATTAACTTATAGCTCCCATAACTAATCTTTAAATAAGAAGGTTTTGAACCTTGATAATATGTACTCATAATGTTAAAAAAAATATTTGTGGAGAGCTGTTTAATAAAATACAAAAACAAATTTAGTACAGAATAATATAGATAAATGAATACACAAACCAAGAAATAGTGTGAGCCATTATTCTAGCAATACTATTAGCAAATAACAAAAAATACCGTGTACCTCGTCTTTTAAGAATTGCTTTTGTACTGTTAATCGATTCATTTGAAATTAAGATTCTGCTAGGTTATACTGTTAAACGAGCATGATAATTTTTTTTTTGGATCAAAAAAACCCGATAAACAAGATTTTAAAAGTTGCCAATGCACTTATCGATGCAATTCATCAATTTAAACATGTAATGGTAGCGCCAAAAATCAACACCAAAGACAAGATATAATTAGTCATTGAATCAGAGAATATAATATTTTTATGCGATATAAAAGATTTAAAATTTATTAGTTTATGAGGTGCGTTAAAATTATATTAATCATGCTAATTTAATATAATCCATCTTAAAAATTCATGTTGATATTTAAAATTAAATAAACACTTCGTAACAATTTTGAAAAGTGTGTTCCTGCTATTAATATCTCAAAATCTTTGAATATTAGCGCACAATAACCAGTTCAATAAAACTATAAAATTCGCTGAAATGGACAATTTATAATACCCATTTATTTGTTTACGTATTTATTATTGAATAATATTACATTTAAATGTTTTTTTTTTTAATAACAGACAGAAAAACCGTTTAAGTTGATTCTTTTATATTGTCTTAATTTAATAAAAAAAAATCGAAATATATGTGTATTGAAAAACGCACATATATTTAACGATTTTTTAATGAAATATTTGAAATGAATTTTTGCCTGTTTTAAATAGCAGTAATATCTTATTTTATCAAATGATCACAATATTTCGTAACAGGAAAAATATTAAAAACAAAAAAAAAACAATTTATTTTATGTAGGTAAAAGAAGATTGTATAGTCCAGTGCTTCCCAACCTTTTTCATGCCACGGAACCCTAAATCTGAAAACAATAATCTGCGCACCCCCGAATTTTTTTTTATACTTTATCACAATGAAAGTTGAAAGAATGAACATTCGACTGTCGCGGACACCCGTGAAAAACCTGCAAACCCCAGGTTGTGAAGCCCTGGTATAGTCGACAAATGATACTCGTAATGTGATCATAATTTATACTACGAGTTACTCGGTTCCGTCCCACATGATATATGACTTGAAAGTGACACTAATTGTTTTAAAATATTTAAATAAACAATAGAAAGAGGCATAGCTATTTAACTAACGTCATTTTTTTCATCTCAGATGAATTAAGTATTGATGGCCCACCGATTGATTTTTTTTGTATCACATAATTGATATACTCAAAATATGAAACACTCGTTTCTACTGATCCACATTTATTTAATATAGTCAGTACAGGTTTCGCTCATGACGAGCATTTTAAACTAAAAAGAATGCACATTACGATTGCAGTGGTATGCTGGCCCAAGTACAAATATTAATTGATGTTAATTTGTTTTAAGTTTTATACTTTGCTCTGCTATAAATGATTCGAATTATAATATACTATGCAGTGACTTAAGATATGACATACAACTTCATTTATGAAAAACAAGCCCAACCTCGCCAAGACAACTGTTAAAATTATAGTAAAATATAGTTTTTCTTTTTGTAATACATTCTTTAGCAATGATCGCTTAAAAATGAGTAAGTCGCAAAAAAAAGGTGACATTAAAAAAATCACGTAAATGAAGACTGGGTGTGCATAAAACGCTTCATAAGGAACATCAATGCTGATGATGCAGTATCAGATGTAAAATGGGCAAAGATATTGTAATCAGTATTTTTAACTAATTTGAGGTGTCATAATTAATTTAATTTTAATCGGGTATATCTCAGATTTGATTGAATAACGCGTTTTGTATGATCATATATTTTGAATGAAAACTAAACTCATTGCTTATTTTGTGATATAGATATATTTTGACGGTGCGCTTTTTATAAGTTGACAGCTTAGAATTAATCTTTTTTGTTTGTTTTGTGGTAAGCCATAAGTATTCCTCAATTTAAATACAATAAATTGTTTTCTCCTAAAATATGAATAAAATAGAAAAGTCTTTAACGTTCACCTATTCTATCACATAAATAAAACGAAAACAAAGAAAAATTTAAGTCTCAAGAAAATCTCAAAAGTCATGAAGATGGATTTCCGTAAGCGATATAATACTATTATTTTACAAATAAGCTGATGCCATTGTTCTTAAAAAAATCAAAATATCACTTATAAACGCGAAGAAAAAGTTCACAACAATATTCAATTATGTACCTTCAATAATAAAATAAAGATTATTAGTATGTAGTTTTGACACAAAAAAATATTGTTGACGTATAGTGCTAGATGATGATAAAACACATATATGTAAAGTAATTTTTTAGAATTGAGTACCTCACTTGAACCATTTTTAAATACAATGTATTAAAGTTAACGAATTTTAAAACCGATAGCAATTAACTCATATCCTGGCTTTCAAGAATAATCACGTTTATATAATGGATGAGTAACTGTTTTAATAATGTATTTTATTTATGAATTGATGAGCTCATCAAATATCAATTTATTAGATATATATCAGTCAAGTGATTCGAATCAGTCACTACGAAGCTAATTTTAAACTATGTAAGAAATAACATTTTTTTTTATAACGAGCAATAAGCCTGTGTAAATTTTTGTCAGAAAAATTAAACGTGAGTCGAAAAACGACTGACCTTTTCTTGCTCTTATGGCCGAAGAAGATTCTTCAAACCGTGTATACTGTAAAACATTTTTTCACCTTTAGTTACGCTCATGATTGATCCAATGATCATTTGACTGAATGATTGTCGGTCGTATAAAAAACTAGTTTACATCGTTAAGTGCAATTCATTAAGTAATGGTATTGAAATTTAATTCTATGTCTTCCGATGAATACAAATCCGCGGAAGCATTTTTACTTTCATCGATAGCATTGAAAGATGGTATCATAAAAATTAACTGCTCAAATGACACAATTACAAATTTTTAACTTATTCGAAATACAAAAATACTACGTAAAAACACATTGTTTCTTTTCAAAATAAAAAAACTTATAGATTTTAAAATTAGTTTATCACATTGGCAAATCATTATAAAACTTCTGGTACAGAGTGCATAAATTATAATTCAATATGTATGCAGTCAGAAGCGATTAAAATTAGATTAAACAATATTTAAATTTAGACGCAACTTATTTTAGGAGACTGAGTGAAAAATATTTTGGTAATATGAGAGGCGCCATTTCTTTTTTAATTTGTCTCGTAGGTGGGATTCATAAACCTACACCCCACCGTCTACTTCAGTCGTGAATGACCATAAAATGAACGAATAAGAGCGATGAAAGAAGAAAAAAAACTTATTTGTGTAAGGACTTAAGTAGACGAATGGTTTCTTATTAAAATGTTGAATAAAAGCAATTTGAAATATATTTTTATCAATATCTATTGACAGTTTGACAGTTTGTCAGTTGTGGCTTTTTTATATTTCTCCTATATCATATACATTAAAATCAACAGAAGCATTTGCCATTATATGATTTATGTATATTTGCCGTCATAGATTTGGTTTGATGATATTTCTTTGATGCCTAGACCATTTTCTTTTTTTTTTAAATAATTAAATGATAGATAATTTAAGAATTTTGAACATCCAATGATTGTTGTGGTTCTCTATTTATTTTTGTTGCGTCTCTTCGTACAGGTCTCGAGAGTCGTTTCGTAGGAATGCAATTAAAAATATTCTGGATATAGTTTAATTATAGTATCCTGAAGACAGCTAACGTAGCATTGTTAATATGCAGTGGTAAGTTAGTGATGAAATGAATGTGTATATTTAGAAACATACATATTTTTTGCATCGATTGAATTTTATTATCCAACGAGCATGTTCATTGCAATTGTAATTCTTTGAACCATCAAAAGACCGAGCGACTGAAGAGGAATTATAATATAAATTAATGAAATTAAAATAAAATGACATCAGCAATCAACCGCGGTGTTTCATTTATAACTTTTGCATGAGGCAGATTGTTGGATAACTCAATGAAATTCTAAAAAGTCAACTACGTAACCAACAATAAATTATAGAAATATATTTTTAAGACATTTTTTTCAGGTCAAACTATTTCAATCATTAAAAATAATCCTTTTTATTCTGATACAATAATCAGGAACAGAGAGAAAATAAGTAATATTTTTTTTTCTTAAGGATTATGCGTAGTAAGAATATTAATATAAATATCATGAATATATACTATACACTGACATGTAATTGTTAAACTGAGATATTAATTAAGATATACAGATGCTTACTGAGAAAAACTTTAAATATTTAATGATAATGGTGAGAATAATAATAGCATTTTTTATGTGAACGTGAGTGAGTTCAGGTGAATGTGAACTTAGCGTTTTGTTTTTTAAATTTTCTATTTCGTATTTTCAATAAAAAATATCTTCAAAACTGAAACGATAATTTGTAAAGTTTGTAGGATTCAATAGAAAAAGTTATGACAAATACAAGATAGCATTAAAAACCTGCACTAGCAAAGCTCAGAGATCGGCAGCTGTGTCACTTATTGCCAAAGCTATATTTTTAAAAATCTCAAAATATTAAATATTTTACTAATATAAATTCAATTCAAAATTTACTTTTTAAATATCTCTAGTAAACATCAGCTGAAAATTATATTTACGAAAATTTAATCTTCTTAGCAACGATTCGGAATCTTTTAAATCGGATATTTCGAAATTCTTTTATATGTTTGGATCGTCGTTTTCTGCGATGAGATTCATCAAATATAAATACAAATATCAAATTGTTGATTCCAAGATTAAGAAGAAGATAAGTTGTGGATTGAGGTCAGATAAACATCATCAATATTTCTGAAAGTAGTCAAGACAAAATAAATGTAAACATTTTATATCAATTCGTTATTTTCAACTTTGACCAATTGTCATGACAATGAAGTTGACACTTAGATATTAAAGAAGACATGTTTGAGTAACGTCTGCGTTTCTTAAAATATCCGATTGCGCTACGAAATTTTCTGATTTTTTATATGCTGTAACAAATATCAGCTCCCATTTTCCATGTAGCTATTTTAAAGAAAAGGTTACCTACTTCTGTTTCGACAAATACTTGACGAAAATAGCTTGCAAAGAAATTTTGTACATTTAATTATTATATTCGTATGCATTTATAATTAATCATTAAGACGTGTGTAACAAATACAAATGTACATATATCGCTAATTTTAGTAATCGTTCGAGTATTTTAAAATGTTGTAATATTCATACTCAACTATTCATTGCAATATTTGTAGAGTTACACACATTATGACATTAAATGACATCAGATAATTTCACTACTTGACCACATATTTTTTTAGTAATAAAATAATCATAAATTCCCACCAAATGTATGTTTTTCGAATTTTTTGGTCATCGACGTGCTTATAAAGTGATGAAATAATTATTTTCAAATATTGGTATATTTTTACAATTACGAATAACAAAAATGCAAAGAAATTATTTCATAAACTTGTGAACACTTTCCTCGGTTGGTCGTATTTAAGCGATATTCAATTTTCAATCCAGTAAAAAATAATCTTAAACAAGCATGACATTATGATAAAATCTATTTTATGGCTGTTTTTGACTTGCGAATTAACTCGTAATATTCTGTATCTTTTTGTTAATTTATCGTTATTGTATTTTATTCAATGAAATTATGTATTTCAAAAGTTTCGAGTTAGGAATGACGTCCATTATGTTTTTTCTTCATCAAGCGAGTATTGAAAACACTTCAAGGCGATCTTTTAAAATTTAAACCATTTTTTGTCTAAACATGTTTTTGTGGAGAGCTTTTGTATAGATATGAAAAAATAGGGGTGATATTGTAGAGATAAAACACTTAAACTGCGGTCGAATATTAATTGACCTCAGACTTTTTATGAATAAAAATAATTTATTGAAAAATTAATGAGTATTTTATGACCTACAATAAATTTCGTAATGATATTTTTTGAAGAATTCTTATGAATCTTTCGAAAAGGAATGTATTCACTCATCAACTTTAATAAGCAGATGATCGTTCGGTTGCGTATGTGACCTTAAGCAATTTGATTTAAAATGCCTAGGTCATAATATTCAGAACAAATTAAAAACTGTTTATTTTTTTTTCTATTAATTATACTGATGAATTTTGAATTCGTCTCTTAACTACGTATGTGGAAAAAAGATAATCCAATTTGGATACATCAATTCTACAATATAATTGTGCGCATAGAGAACAGTTGGTCAAAATAACGTCATATAATTATAATATTTAGAGCCATATATTAGTGTTATTACACATAAACTATGCGTTTGATAGACTCTATAATTGTAAATATATACTTCTGCAATGAACTATGAGGCAAAACTACTCATTATTCATTAAAAAGGTTGAACGAGAATGACCACATAGGAATTGCAAAACTTACGCATATTGTAAGTTATCATCATTTTTAAGAAAATATTGACAACAGGTAATATTTGCATAAGAACATGAAAATTGTTGCTATAACCAAGAGTGACCATAATTAAATTCAGGATGCAGACAGATTTAGCTGGTGCTAAATTTCTTTTGATAAATTGTAAATAAACTTAATCTTGAAGATAAAAAAAATAAACTTATATGACATTTTTAATAAAATAATTGATTGAATATTGTCGGTTCGCACGGTTCAGTTTTTATTGTAATGAATATTTATTTGAAATCAACATATACTTTCTGTAAATGGCGCATAAAACCAAAATATTAAAAAAAGTATCGTAGTATGATACTTAAAGAGAAATGAACGCATCAATGGTTGTTTAAGGATTAGCCATAGCTTAAACAAAACTCACTGAACTGGTTTTAAGCAAAAATGATGAGCATTTTGATTACCTTTAATTTCATGGTCAAGAGTTTAAACACAGTGATTACAAAATAGTTGTTATGTAATAAACCATACATTTTATAACATTACCACATATAAATTGTTAATTCGTAATGTACGTATCTTGAAATATGAATATGATTATTTTTAGCTTAAAAAAGCGTAACACATATCATCTGAAAATTATAAAATGCAAAACAAAGAACAAATTGTTTTTTTTTAATCAAAGATTTATGAAATTCATTAATAGTGTAAAGATATTTAAATAACCATAATATTATAACCACTATTTGAAAATACTTGTAGAACTATTTTTTTTAAACCATATCTGCTCCTAATGTGGAGTATATAAATTCCTAATGGAGTTTATCTCAACAGAAGTGTTTCTACGAGAACTGCTTGATACTCAGTTGCTCAACTTCTCTTTTTCCCTCGAGATTAGGAATAGAAGGAAAGAGCTAGGATCGGACTAGTGGTTAGCTAATCGCTCTCGATACGCCCCGTTCATAAGATAGGGTGGGTGAGAGGAGGGAATTCAAGACATCACATACATCCATGCCTTTGAACAGAAATTCATAAACCGATTGAAAAATCAATTTATAAAACTGTCCATACCGGGATTTGAACCCGGGCCCTCCGTAGCCGAAGCCAACAACGTTGACCACTCAACCACACAGGCGGAAGAACTAAAGTGAGTTGTAGGGGTTGAGAGAACTAAATACAATTATATTTATTGCAATAACATTATTGCAATGGAACTCTGTTGAAATGTTAATGACAATCCAATCAAAGAAATAAAAATAAACGCATATTATAATAATTATGAATTTATTGAATATATGTTAAAAGTAAATGAAAACACTTACATTTTTTAATATAATAAAGAAAAAAAAAGTATTGTTTACGAAGAATAAAGAGTCAAAAGGACGAAAGCAGGACACTGAAAAAAGGTAAAATTATTATTCTATTTTTAATAAGATTGATATATGTATAATAGTTTTACACAGTTTGTGTGTTGGTTAATTTTTATTATTGTACCATGAAAACAGTGTATTTAAAAATACATATAAAAATTTCGATTTGTTTATTTTCCAAAACTTGTATCAATTACATTTTTCACTATAACAACGAAAAAAAAGAGATTTTTATTAAATCACAAAAGAATTATAAAATGCACATTTGTTTTAATACGAATGTGGAAAACAAAATGATTCTTAAAAATCGCAACATTGTTTTATATGATACCTTACTGGCAAGATTAATCGGTGATCAAATGTTTAAAATGATCCCGGCAGACCTAAAACTATTGATACACTTACTTAATCAAAATCTTTCTTTACATATCTAATATACTTTAAATGTATGTAAATAATACCAAACACTCCCAACAAAGTCTATACAAAACTATGAAAAGTCGAAACTATTGTAATTATAAGTAAGCTTCAGAACATATGAAATATGAAACACTCAAATCTGCCAATATAATGCTTTTTAAAAATATCAAATTGTGAAATATTTTTCCGACCAGTCTGTGAAAAAACGAAGCAAATATTTATTATTTATAAACAAAAATATGCAAAGTTTTTCCTTATTTTATTTTTATAAAATGACGATCGATTATTTATAAAATAAATAGTTTATTTAAAAGATTATATTAAAAGAAAATAAGTATTCTTCTATTACTGCGATTCTTTAGGCGACTTGAATTCAATAAATATATTTCTTTATTCAGCAAAGTGTATTTTATTTTAAATTATTCAATTGTATGCAA
This sequence comes from Himalopsyche anomala, assembly GCA_031772345.1. Taxonomy (NCBI): domain Eukaryota; kingdom Metazoa; phylum Arthropoda; class Insecta; order Trichoptera; family Rhyacophilidae; genus Himalopsyche; species Himalopsyche anomala. The sequence goes on along the minus strand of CM062822.1, from coordinate 19,210,667 downwards.
AATAAATGTTACGAATTAAAATAAATGATTGTAATTTCCATATTGTGTGACATAGTATTATATTCTACACAAATGATCCAATGTTCTTTTATAATTCAATTTTGCGAACTAGAAGACACTAGCAAAGTTACGAATGTGTTTTTGTAGTTAAAAAAATGATTTTCAGCCTATTGAATACAATAGTTTTGAAACGCAAAATATGGATACTGGTTTTGATTAGCTAGCCGGTTTTAGCGATTTTTTTTAATTTATTCACGATACAAGAAATTTAATCATTACCAAAATTAAGATTCTAAGGTTACACCAATATGCTTGGAGAATAGTTTTGATTTCCTATAAAAGGGGGTGTCACCAAAAAGATGATATCAGTTTGTATCTGACTTCATAGTAAGATCACTTTCAAGACTATCAACATGCAATACGTGAGTACAAGCTACATGTTTCGGCTTGCTAAAACACGTTCACATGTGGAAATAAAAATAAAAAGTATTCGATAATGATAAAACTAAAGTTACTTAAGAACTCAACGTCACAAAAATAATAAACTTCATGTTTAATACACACACAAAAATCACCACAATATGAAAAAAGCCTTTCGGCAATATTGTTGAAATCAAATTAGTATTTTTTTAACATCTTGATGAGAGATTGGTTTTTGGATTTAAAAAAAATGTATTTATTATAAATTTAATATTATAAAGAATGTTTAATAACATTCTCTATGATAAAATAGTTAAATCAATGATTAATAAACTCATTCATTATGAAAAAAGTTTAGAAATAAATATTTTAAAAATATAAACATGATAATCATGAACTGGAAAAAATCTAATAAAATTGAGGGATAAGTCTGTATTTTATTATTACACCGAAAAAAAAATATTGCACTGTGGGGAAACTCATGAATAATTTGTTTTGCAGTCATTCTTCTTCTTCTTCATGGTGGCAGTCGCCTTCGTCGCTGCAGGACCAATTGACCCACCACCATCAAAGGATGCTGCCTACAAAACCATCAAGTCAGACTTCAACTTGGAACCCGCAGGAGCATACAACTTCGGGTAAATAGATTTTTGGCCATTCATAATGTGAAATTTCTCCAAAACTTGTTCAAATAGCACAAGTAAACGAAATAATTTCTGCTTAGAAAACTTTCCTTTATTAAAATAAAATTTTAATTTTTTTACTTCTTTGGCTAAATTCAATAAATTTCAACTTTTAAAAAAACAGAAAAAATTATTTCGCCAGTAAAAAAATATAAATATTTTTTCCAGTCATTAAACATTTATAACTTTATATTATGTAATGCTTCCTATGAGAATGAATATTTTAAATTATTTATTTATTCTAGATTTGAAACCGAAAACAAAATTGTCCGCGATGAAGTCGGTGAATTGAAAACAATCAAGAACGAAGAAGGCAAAGACGAAGATGTAATAGTTGTCCGAGGATCATTCTCATACCCTGGTGAAGATGGCAAGCTTCTCACCGTCACATACTACGCTGACGAGAGCGGTTTCCACGCAGAAGGAGAACACCTCCCAGTTGCTCCCCTTCTCTAAGAAATTAAACCCGATCAATAAAAAGTCAAGACAATGGAACGCCCTAATTATATGACCGCGCATGATATGAAGTGAACCCGACTGAGAGCTATGTGATTCCTAAATTTTATTAGGAAAAGCGTGCTTTTGATAATTACCATACAAAGTTATCGCAGATTTGATATTACTATTTCAGTATTTTTAAGTCTGATAAGTTGAGCCATGCAATTAAGTGCACGCAAAATAAAAAAGATAAAAATTTAAACATTTTTTTTATTTAATTTATAACACCAAATATGTATCCTTCAATATAAACACAGATTCTGTAATACACACCAAACAAAAATGTCATTGTCCATTTTGTCAACATCGATGAAAAGTCAAGGGACTGAAAAGTACTTATTATATAAGTTTCTCCCAAGGTTTTCTAAAACAAATGATTAACATCCTTAACATTTATCCAATGTCACTTAAACATAGAACTCGATGCCTTGTTGATAGCATTACAATTAAGTTGAATTTATTTACGGATTGTGGTGTTGAATAATAAATACAATTACGTCACTGGTTTGTTATCGCAAATTCGATACGGACGCTCAAAATAATTGAGATTTTTTCGTTTGAATGGATCGGGTCCAACTACCAGAGACTTGCTTGCAGATGATACTGCTGAGTATTATTTTATAATAGTTATGCAGCTAAGCCATTTCATTCGAATTTTGTTAACATGTTAAACGAGAAAACGAATATAGAGACAAAATAAAAATATGGCTGTAAATAGGATCAATAAATGCGTAATAAATATTGCAATGTTGTCTTGTGAATATGTGAATTTTTTATCACTGCAATTATTGTCATAAATATTTTTTTTGATTGCTCGAAAGCATTGAAGGTTTTTTAAAGATATATTCCCCATGAAAAAGTCTTCATACCTGTGTCGTTTACGATTTTTTAAAAATAATCTGTGAATTTCTTTGGCCAAAATAGACACTGATAATTTATTCACATGGCTTTTGTTTATGAATATAATATCCCTTTATACACGAGAGTTAGCCAAAAGTCATTGAAAGTGTTTTGTGATCAGTGATTGGAAATAACAAGATAGATCAATTTTATAAATACGAAAAGAGAGTGCTGGAGCACACAATTATTGTATTTATTTTTCATAAAGCTGCAAACATAACAAACGTATTTTATGTTTATTTTTGCTCAGTTGAAATTAAAGTAGAATCAGAGATCAGTAATTTTTAAAATTTTAAATTGGAGAGGCTGATCCAACACGTATGAATATTGGTTAGACAAAAAACAAATACAATAAGAAATTTACGTTACAAGTCTATGATAAGCGTAAATTCTCAAGAGAAAAGATTATAACTACTATATAGAACTTTTAACAGTTAGAAAAACACAAGATAAAATTGAGATAGATTATAAATTAAATATGACACATGCGTTGACTTATAAAAAATTAGCACAGTTAAATGCTAAAATTTTGTTCATCAGACTAAACTTTGTTATAAATATTGTATTTTATTTCATAAATTTATTCGATTGGCAGAGAGGTACAAAAAAAAGGTTATGAATCCATGACCTACTACTAGGTAAACTTCAATGCATTCAAATAGTTAAAGTATGACATCACTTTCAATTTCTATTTCAAATCAAGATTTTGGGAATTAACTTTATTCTTGGTTTTTGGTATGCATTAAAAAACGCGGATGCCTAAACAACTTATATGATTAGATAATGTTGTTTTAATGAATAAAAGCCGGTTATTATTTAAAAAAATAAATATTATTTTGCCAAATTAACATAACAATATAGTTGAAACGCATTAATTCTAATAGGAGTACTTTTAGCTAGGTATCCAAAAATAGTAAAAATAATTTATTTTAACCAAATTCATGGTAGTATTTGTCGATACATTTTTTTGTAGTAACGAAAAATGAAAAAAAAGCCTTTGGCTTACAACTTTGATTAGTAATGACATTGATATACATTTTACGAGCAGTGTAATGGTAACGTATACGTTGGTGACATGCAAATGAAACGATTCAAAAAGCTTAGAAAAAAATTCTTTAAGTCAAATATAACTCCGTAACAGATATTTCGGATTCGAATCTCAGTCCAAACATCATTTTTTCAACCTATGTTTGTGTTGTAAAAAATTCTCTCCTACCTTTCCAATCTTTAAATAACGAGGCGTAGCGAAAGCGATAAGCTAACCACTAGTCTTGTCCTGACCCTATCCTTTATATTTCTATTCTCTTAAGAACATAGAGATTCAGCTACTGAGTAACAAGCAGTTCTGGTAGAAAAACGTCTGCTGAGATACCTCCATAAGGAGACCATATGCTTCCCGATCAAATCAGACATGCGTAAAAATGTCATGTACGGTTATTAATGTAAACGAATAAATATTTGGCACAGTCGATATGTTATCATACGCCTGTGAAAAATTTAACTCGAATGTATTATGATAACATAGCGAAAGATATTAAATTAATTTAGACCTGAACATCGTAGGTTTTATTATGGCGAAAAAATGTACAAACCGAATATTTTTTAAAGTACAGAGTACTGTATCCCAGGATGACCGGTATAAAAAATTAATGATATGAAAAGATTTCACATGAAAAAAATAATAGAGTTTTCATCAAAAATGAAAATAAGACTTTTAAATTCAAAATGAGATCGAAAAGCATTTTTTTTAAAAATCAGTAAAATGTATAAATATAAATAAAATTGCACATGCCATGAATGTTTTGACACGTTTCAGCACGATAAAATATTTAAAAAATTTCATTGAGAACAATAGGTTGATTAATTAAAAAACCAGATTTTTTTTTGTTCTATTAGCTTACAAATATTTCCACAGCAACTAAATGGAATCTTCTATCATTCGGACCGTTCGAATAAAAGAGTGATTAACAAAAGAAAGAGAAAAACAATCTTGTTTGACTTTGTTAATTTCAGGGATATTAAAATGCAAATATTATTTTAATAGCTCAAATTAAGATTTCCATTGGTATAAAAGGGGATGTCACCAATCAATTGTTATCAGTTTGTATCTGTCTTCATAGTAAGATCACTTCCAATCCTATCAAAATGCAACTCGTGAGTACAATTTTAATATCAATGTTTTGTTCTTCCGCGATAGTTTTAAAATCTAATTGTTGCATTCAACATTGTTCATAACAAAAAAGTGTTTAATAAAAAATTATGTGTTTTAAAAATGTGATGATGTGCTTAGAATTTGATAAGGAATCTTATCACACTCGGTGAAAAATATATAACTCTTGTACTTTTTTCAGTCATTCTTCTTCTTCATGGTCGCGGTCGCCCTTGCCGCAGCAGGACCAGTTGACCCTAAAGACGCTCAAACCCTAAAGTCAGAATTCAACATTGAGCCAGCAGGTTCATACAACTTCGGGTAAAAATATTTCTACTGGTTAAAATTAATATCGTGAAAAGTAGTTTCTATAGATTGACATGTGACCATTGACCTATTACATTATGACCAATTTAATTAAGTATGTAATATATATTTAAAAAATCTAATTCTACCAATTTTTCTCTTCTCAGGTTCGAAACCGAAAACGCTATCGCCCGCGATGAAGTTGGTGAGCTCAGATCAGTCAAGAATGAAGAAGGCAAAGACGAGTCCGTCGTAGTAGTCAGAGGATCATTCTCATACCCCGGAGAAGATGGCAAACCTTTAAGCATCCAATACTACGCTGATGAGACCGGCTTCCACGCAGAAGGAGCTCACATCCCAGTTGCCCCAGTTGTCTAAGAACCTAACCCAATTTGACTGAACGCCAAGAAAATGAAATGACCTGACTAATGACCGTGATGCTACACTAAAAGTGGCGGGATTTCTATGTTTTTTTAGAATGAATGTCCTTTTGATAGTTTTACTATGTATGCAGAAACCATCATATTATTACTTTTGGTGCTTTTGTTGAGGTCATGTTGACCTTAACAATGGAAGTGCTAATATATATATGTATATATATTATATAATAAAAACAATTTTTAAAAAGTCATCCAGTCTTTATATTAATTAAAAATAAACCAGTTTTAATAAACACACGCACATATTATAAAATATAATAGTTATGTGTGTGTGCATGAATACATATAAGAAGAATCCTAATTTTACTAATGACTCCTAAGTTACTATAAATTAATGTCATTTACTTTTTTTTATGCACTGTATATTGATAAAATCTTTTTGTTTATTTAAATATTAAGACCCATGCTGGCAATTAGTGTGCACCGTTCAAATTTTATTATTTGTATATTATGCTAAAATTATAAAGAACAAAAACTTTGAAGTTCACACATGATAAATAATAGAATAATATTGACGAATATTCAAATACTAGAATGATTTCCCACTGATATTTGAATAGTTGTATTCAAATAATTTTTGGAATACTTAATCATAAGCCATTTTTTATTGCGAATTCGTATCGTTTTGGTTCACAGTTCATTATTCATGTTTTATTGTAATTCTCATTTTTGACAACCACAGTGAAGTTATTATGATATTCAAATTGTCACTATAAGTAGACGAACACAAATTATGTGAAATATAATATGAACACATTTATTATAGCAGTTCGACTTAATTTAATTAGTTACATTAAATTTTAAAATCTGGTCACAGAGACACCAGCATCAAATCAATTTCATTTCCCTTACCGGAACGAAACTTGTCATTTGGTGATAAATATAAAGATCCAGAACATATTCTATGGGTTTACCCATTCGTGTCTTTTATAACACGATTATTTTCTTATCGAGATTAAATTTCTTTTTTAAAAATCCACAAATTCTTTGGATTGTTTTGATCATTTTATTTTTCTCTTTTGTTCCATTTTATTTTTCTCAATTTCAAAACATAAAAAGTGTTATATTGCGACGCGTTATTTTATTTAACAGCATTGTGAAAATATCAACGTTACCAAAGTGCATCAATAAGGAGATTTGATACTCGTTGTTATGCAAGTATTTTTAGAGATTCTGAAGTCTAAGCTTTTTCCAAGTTCTTGGACACTAGAGATAAAATTGCAGTCCCGGGAAATTATTACGTTTCGAGACCGTATTTCTACAGTCTTTTGAATAAAAAATCATTCAAGCGAACGAAGTACAGTAGCATTCTTTATAAATAAATAAATAAATGCATAAATTTAATATTTTGTTAATATTGAATGCGTAGAAAAATATATATATTTTTTATTCCTAACCAATATTGAAAAGGCAACCATTTACTCATTTTTTCCCGAATTTTTCCTGAATTTTCCCGTAATTGATGCAAATAAAAAAAAACTGCTCACTCAGACAGGTTCAAATCTGAAAAAATAATACACGAAACGATCCCCACACTTACTAGCTGTAGACTGATTGAGACTGATGCAATCTCAACTTTTATTGTGTCATGCATAAATGGAATGGAAGTAAAAATACTAAATATTCCAATATTGGAAAACTGAGCAAAAATGGGTTAAAGTATATTTGTAACCTTTCGACCATAAATAACTCTTTATGTAACTCAAAGCCCATGAAAACTGTGTTTTTGAAGTTTAATGATACAAAATATGAAAATATGTATATCTACTGCTTTTGATGACACATCATAAGAGGTATTTGTTTGATTTTGCTGATGAAATGCTTTCCTTCGAAAAATAATAAAATAGGTCAGTAATATTATGTTAACTCTTGAAAACTAGCATCTATCACACGTACTAACAGTTGAAATGTTTTGAGTATGAAAAAAAAAGATTACTGTTAAAAATTCTTCTTTTTTACCGCCTTACGCTTTAGGTGAAAAAATTTTCAGAGAAGACTTATAAACTATTTGTGCTTTGAATGGAAATGTCCACATAAGCAAGTATCAAGTTTTGGGTTGTTTTATTAAATGTCGCGACAGCCGAAGTTGGCAAAAAGCGACGATTTTTCGGGCATTTGATCTCGAATTGTGTCAACACAGAATCTCTAATTGCAATTTAGCAACGTTTGTCATTTACATTGATCAGTATCATTTATTGTCATTATCGATAATGGAATGAAGCAGTATTGTGAATAAAATATTTTTGATATACTGTAAGAAGAAAATAAAAACATGTTTGTCGTTTTAGTAAAAAGTATTTCGTATGCAGTATTAACGTCTATATCAGAGGTTCCTCGTCTAATTATTCTGGTCGCGGGCGCAATAGAGATTGACAAAATTAATAGCCTGCAAAAGCCGTATTTAATAAGTAGCACAATTGAAATAACATGCGTAATATTCAAAACATCATAAGTCAATTGTTGGATATCGTTAAATTATGCATTAATACATCTGTGAGAATATTTAAGATGTATTATAGTTTTCGGATTCACTTTTTTTGTCAATTAAAACTTTGTAATGCGCTCATGTTAATAAATCCGGCAGATAAAAGTCAAGAAACTCTTTATTAAGGTAAGAACCATATAAAATATTTTTTTTCGTAGAACCCTTAAGAACTCCTTAAGCAGTGGTCAAAATAAAGAGTAGATTTATTTATAAAATTAATCCATCCGTAATAAATCTACTATATTTAAAATTAATTCAAAATCTCAGTCAGAAAATAAAAGTGATAACATTGAGTATGACATCACTTTCAATTTTAATTTCAAATCATATTTTGAGGATTTACTTTAGAGTTACTTGATTTGTAATATGCATAAAAAACGCGGATGCCCAAACAACTTACATCATTGGATAATGTTGTTTTAATAAATAACAACTAATTATTTTTAAGTAAAAGAATAAAAAAAAATTGGCCAAATTAACATAACAATAAAGTTGAAACGCAATAAAAATATCGAATAATCAAATAAACTACGTACTTCGCCTAATAATATTTCATGTTCTTATTTTGAGCTATTGCAAAGCAAACCAAAAAGTCCAAATCAATTTTATAGTTTTATTTGTTGATTCTTGGTAGAAAGAATTAGAAATATATAAAAAAAACACAGTGAAAATTGCTATATTTACCAAAGAAAGAAATTTAAAAAAAACTTAGATTCGTTATGACATTTTCATATATTTTTAGAGAAAAATAATGGTAAAGAAAACGTCGCTTACTTAAAAACGTAGCGATTCAAAAAGAAAGATGAAGTTTTGCTAGAAAATTCTTTACGTCAGAGTTTCCCAAATTGTGTTCCTCGGAACACTGGTATTCCACAGAACTTGAATAAGTGTTTCGTGAACACCTACATAACTTAAAAACCATTATTTATCAATGTTTTCTAAAAGCTAGCAATTATGATTCCTTGGTTTGAAATCCTTAATTTTAATTAAGCATGCTTAATTCAGCGCAATTAATTAAGAAAATATGAATGATTATATCACTGTTTCTGATATAAATGTCATTAAATTCTTTCTTGTTGAGTATGTCAGAAGAATCCTTCAATGTGTCAAAACAAGTTATTATTGTTTCACTTCCGTTTTATAAGTCCTAGTTATGTGAAGCAGGATTTCCTTTTTATGCTGCAATGAAGCCAAAGTGCAGGAACAGGCTTGACGCCACATAATTTACAAATAATAAGTGTTTCATTACCATTTTTTTTTGTATTTACACTATTATGAATTACCCGAAATAAAAAAAGCCAAGAGTTCCATTAAAAATTCTGTATTTGCCAAGTGTTCCGTTGCAAAAAAGTTTGGGAAACCCTGCTCTACGTAATATATTTAGTTTTTATCATGTGGGGTTGTTTAAGGAAACGAATACATGTTTTGCACAATCAATAATATATTATTTCACGTCAGTGAAGAAATTAACAAGAATGTATCTTTGTTGTGTATGGTGATAAATATCGAATTAATTTTGACCTGCAAATCATTTACATATATTGTATATGTGATATTATGTTGACAAACTGAAAAGATCGAATATTGAATTAGTCAGAGCTTTATTTATTTACGAATACTACTACTTCCCAGAATGAACTTTAAGGAATGATAAATTATTGAAATTAAAAGATTTTATAATAAAAAATGAATCGAGAATTCCATAGAAACAAAAATCACAAAAAAATATATTATTACAGAGATTGAGAAAAGATTTTTTATGAACATTTTTTTAAAGAATCAGTATAATGTATAGTTATTAATAAATTGCACATGTCATGAATGCTTTGACACGTTTAAGCACGTGAAGTGTCATTGATAACTGGTGACATTAGGTTGACTATTAAAAAAAACATGATTGTTTTTTTTTATTTCTATAAGCTACAGAATATTTTCCGTAGTTGTTACTACGGAAAATATTCTGTAGCTTATAGAAATAAAAAAAAACATTAAATAAATAAATTAACATTAACATTAAATAAAAAAAAACACAAAAACAAGAATTCTATTTAGTTAAATAGAATTCTTTATCATTCGGATCGTTAGAATAAAACAGTGATTAAAAAAAGAAAGAGAAGTACAATCTCGTTTGACTTTGTTAATTTCAACGATATTAAGATGCAAATATTATTTCAATGGCTGAAATTTAGATTTCCATTTGTATAAAAGGGGATGTCACCAAACAATTGTTATCAGTTTGTATCTGTCTTCATAGTAAGATCACTTCCAATCCTATCAAAATGCAACTCGTGAGTACAATTTAAAAATCAGTGTTTTGTTCTTCCGCAATAGTTTTAAAATCTAATTGTTGCATTCATTATTGTTCATTACAAAAAAGTGTTTAATATATTATAATATTATGTGTTTTAAAAATGTGATAATGTGTTTGGGATTTGATAAAGCACTTTATCATTTTCGGTGAAAAATATATAGCTATTGTATTTTTTTCAGTCATTCTTCTTCTTCATGGTCGCGGTCGCCCTTGCCGCAGCAGGACCAGTTGACCCTAAAGACGCTCAAACCCTAAAGTCAGAATTCAACATTGAGCCAGCAGGTTCATACAACTTTGGGTAAAAACATTTTTTATGGTTAAAGTTAATGCCGTGAAAAGTAGTTTCTATAGTTTTACATGTGACGAGAAAAGTACAATATCTTCTTCTACACTTAGTTAAATATCTAAAACCATAAACCCTTAAAATTAAAAATATTTACTCTTTCTATCCCTAAAGTGCCGATATTATGGCAGTAACACTACTACCCACTTTTTTAAAATTCACTTATGAGGTGTTAATGGTCAATTCTTGGTAAAAAAAGAACAATTTAGTCAACACTTTTGTACTAACTTCATATTAATTATTATGATCAAGTCCCGTTTTTCTTATAAATAGACTTCATCAATCTTGTCATAATTAAAAGAATATGTACATCGACCATTTTTATAATTAACCAATTTTATGTTAAATTTTTCAATGTGATTAAATATGTTATATTTATATATAAATCAAATTCCATTCATTTTTCTCTTCTCAGATTCGAAACCGAAAACGCTATCGTCCGCGATGAAGTTGGTGAGCTCAGATCTGTCAAGAATGAAGAAGGCAAAGACGAGTCCGTCGTAGTAGTCAGAGGATCATTCTCATACCCCGGAGAAGATGGCAAGCCTTTAAGCATCCAATACTACGCTGATGAGACCGGCTTCCACGCAGAAGGAGCTCACATCCCAGTTGCCCCAGTTGTCTAAGAACCTAACCCAATTTGCCTGAACGCCCAGAAAATGAAACGACCTGATTAATGACCGTGATACTAGACTAAAAGTGACGTGATTTCTATGTTTTTTTAGAATGAACGACCTTTTGATAGTTTTACAATGTATGCAGAAACCACCATCATATTACTATTAGTGCTCTTGTTGAGGTAATGTTGATCCAAACAGTAGATGTGCTTATATGTTATTTATAAAAAAATATAAAAAAAGTTCATTTTGAAAAGTCATCCAGTCTTTTAATTAATTTAAAATACTCAATGTTAACACACACACACACACACGAATACACACGCTACGTAATAAGTGTGTATGTATGAGTATAAGATATACACAAATAATATGATTCTGAAATATTATTCCCTGTTGTTATTAATGTTATAATCACTGAGTTAATAAAATAAGCAGAGTGGTTGTCCATATAATCAGTTAAAATCATTTGAAATTTTATCTGAATTACAATATATATATTATATATGTGTTATCTTTTGTGATTATTTGAACTCATTAACACTCGTGAAATACACATTTTTAAAAATAAAATTTTGCCAAAATCATGAAGAATAAAAACAATGAAACTCACAGATAATAGTCATATAGTAATATTATTGAATATTTAAATACTGGAATAATTAATTGCATTTAGCAAATTTTCGAAATCCCTAATCAAAAACCAATTGAAATTTAAAACTAATACAAAACGAAAAATAAGATTTTTGCCCGAGTGAATTGTAATTATGTTCATAAAAATACAATTGAAATGGCTTTTTATTGTAAATCTCATTTTTGAAAATTCCAATCAAGTTTTTATGTTATTAAAATTGTCACTATTGGTAGACGCACAAGACTAATTATTATTATTATGCATACATACATTGATCGTTTAAAGTTTAAAGAATTTTTCTCTTCTTCTTCGGAGCCGACCTAATAATCCTGAAATTCTCATGATTATTAACTTACATGCTCTCAATTTATTCTTACGTGGGCGTAACTATAACCAAAAACTTTTGTTATTTAAAACTTGTTCCTTGCGTAGGACGTATGAGTCGCCAGTTCCAAGGGCCGTTCGACTAATCAACTCATTGCCAAGATTACTGCTTATTTAAAAAAATATTATTAAGAATATGTAAATGAACAGTCAGTTTATTAAATATCATTCATATAACCTAACTTCACTTGATTTAACTTTTTAAAGATTATTTAAGTTTCACATTTGATAGAGGGTTAGTTGGCACATTTTTTCAAAAGAGAATATATACAAGCAAGGAATCAGTTTCATTACTTTTACCGGACCAAAGCTGTTATTTGGTGGAAAATATCAAGTTTTGGGACATATTTTGTGAATCCATACAATAGAGTCTTCTGAAACACGAATATTTTCTTACCCACATTAACAATTGTTTCGTTCTCAAAAATCTACATATTCTTTCACTTTATTTTTCACTTTTAGAGTGTTCACTGTTAAAACTTGCTGAAAAGACATTACAATTAATGTTTAATACTTTTAAAATTTTCATTACAAAACTTGCCAAAGAGTTATTAAGCACAATTTCAAACAAAATTATAATCTGGGATTTTTTTACAAAATAAATTCAAAATAATAATGTTGGTAAATTTAGTCAAACTTATTAATATTTTGCACCTTTTGTAAATTTTTTTCAATACCAATTGTCCATCATACCTTTTTTTATTTCATATTGATTTGTATAAATAACACTGTGACATTTAATTATCTTATCAGTTGATAATGCACGTTATGAGCAAAATCGGTCCTGATCTTAATAAATAAAAGTGGGAATTAGTAAAAACGTGTATTTTATTTTTCTTTATTGTAATTTTGAACCTTAAAAACTGTTTAATTGATAACGATGAAATATATTATTTAACAATATTGCAAACATATCTACCAAATGACACCGAAGTTCATCAATGGGAAGATTTGAGATACGATGTTATGAATGTAGCAATACTAAGGGATTACATTTTGAAATAAGAAGTCGTTTTTCCTTTACGGTTATTATTTCTTGTCATTATCGATAATAAAATTAACCAATATGGTTAATAAATTATTTGTGCTTTTTAAAAAATTATAAGTATAAAATAAAAATATTTGGTATGCAATATTAACGTCTGTAGTCACTCACACTCACTTTCAGGGTGTTCACTGTCAATATTTCACTTTCAATTTCAAAACCATATTTTGGGAATTTACTTTATACTTACTTCATTTGTGATATGCATGGACAAAATAGATGCCTTATCAACTTAAATAATTAGATAATGTTATTTAAAAAAATAAAAGCCAGTTATTTTTAAGAAAAATTAAAAATATTTTTTTGAATCATTCAAATTATGTACACTCCCACAGATTTTGTCACTAACGACCCGGGTTTCACCTTTCGGCATCTTCAGGCGTTCAAGCGCACGGATGAACTTGAACTGACAGTTCAAGGTCAACTCGTCAGTTCAAGTTCATCCGTGCGCTTGAACGCCTGAAGATGCCGAAAGGCGAAACCCGGGTCGTTAGTGACAAAATCTGTGGGAGTGTACATAATTTGAATGATTCAAATTTAATATTGAAATTCCACCAAGCACCTTCAGTCGAAATCTTAAATTATAAAAATATTTTGTTAAATTACCATAACAATATAGTTGAAACGCATTTAAAATATTGAATAATCAAATTAACTACGTATTTCGCCTCGGAATAGTTCAAGTTCTCATTTTGAGCCAAAGAAAGTCACACGAAAAAGTACAAATCATTTATGGTTTCCAGTGGTGTAGTGGTAAATAAACAGGTGCCGGGTCGGTCATTGATTTCTTCCCTTTTTTTTGTTTTTTTTTTATATCCATCCAAGTTAAAAAACCACAAGTTTTAAAAATTAAATCAATAAAAAAACGATATTCAATATTTTTTCTCGATAAACATATGCATGTACTTGAAAATTAAGTTACAACTTACGAGTCAAAAAGGTGGCAGGGCGGCGCCCTGGCTCATTTTTAGGTGCCAGGTCGCCAACCTGGCCCCACTACACTACTGATGGTTTCCTATGTAGATTGTTTTCAGTAAAGCTTAAAAATATGCAGAAAGAAAGAAAATTAGAAATAAAGCTTTTATTTAAAAATTTAGACTAGTTATAACATTTTCATTTTTTTACGAGTCATTAAATGGTAAGGTGCACGTCGGTTAAGAAATAAGTGTTGAATTAATTTAGACCTACAAATCATTTATATTACAAAACTGATATTATGACAACAAAATGCACACAGAATATTTAATAAGTCAGATCTTTATTCGTTTACGAAACATACTCCCCAGAATGGCCGATAGTGAATGAAAAATTCTTTAAAAAATATATATTTTGATAAAAAAGGTTTACACATAAATAAAATTGCGCATGACGTGAAATTTTTAACACGTTTCAGCACGTTTCGTTTCGTTGAGAACTGGTGACAATAGGTTGATTAATTAAATAAACAAGATTTTTTTTTCTATAACATAGACAAATTTTTCCATAGCAACTAATTTGAATGTTCTATCATTCGGATCGTTAGAATAAAACAGTGATTAAAAAAAGAAAGAGAAGTACAATCTCGTTTGATTTTGTTAATTTCAACGATATTAAAATGTAAATATTATTTCAATAGCTCAAATTAGGATTTCCATTTGTATAAAAGGGGATGTCACCAAACAATTGTTATCAGTTTGTATCTGTCTTCATAGTAAGATCACTTCCAATCCTATCAAAATGCAACTCGTGAGTACAATTTCAAAATCAGTGTTTTGTTCTTCGGCGATAGTTTTAAAATCTAATTGTTGCATTCATCATTGTTCATAACAAAAAAGTGTTTAATATATTATAATATTATGTGTTTTAAAAATGTGATAATGTGTTTGGAATTTGATAAAGCACCTTATCATATTCGGTGAAAAATATATAACAATTATATTTTTTTCAGTCATTCTTCTTCTTCATGGTCGCGGTCGCCCTTGCCGCAGCAGGACCAGTTGACCCTAAAGACGCTCAAACTCTTAAGTCAGAATTCAACATTGAGCCAGCAGGTTCATACAACTTCGGGTAAAAACATTTTTTATGGTTAAAATTAATGCCGTGAAAAGTAGTTTCTATAGTTTTACATGTAGTCCAATATCTTCTTTTAAAAAAAAAATCCATGTCTGGTCCCGACGTGGAACACATAGTCTCTTAATGGAGGTATCTCAACAGAAGTTTTTCTACGCAAACTGTTTGTTACTCAGTCGCTCAACTTATTTTTTGCAAAGAGAGTAGTAGGTATAGACAGATAAGGCTAGGACAAGACTTAGGTAAACTAATCTCTCTCGGTACCCTCAGTTATTGACGCCGTGAGAGAAACAATTTAAACATTGAAAATACCCTTGCCTTCGAACAAAAATCGATAAATCGAAAAAATGATATTCGTACTGAGACTCAAACCCGTGAGACTCGACACAGAAGCCAACAACGATTATCATTGCGCCATATACCCTATAATATTTTATAGGGTTTGCTTAATATCTAAAGCCATCCACCAAAGAGTCTATTCTATTTTTTTAATTTGTATTGAATTCAATTATAATTGTCAATGTTTGGTTAACAGTTATTACAATAAAAACACTTTTTTACTGATTCCCTATTACTTACAAAACCGATTTTTCTCATCGGTTTACTTTATTAATCAAGTAATAAATAAAATTATATTTGGATTGATCGTTTTTAAAATTAACTAACTTCATGGATACTTTTTCAATGTGATTAAATATGTTATATTTATATATAAATCAAATTCCATTCATTTTTCTTTTCTCAGATTCGAAACCGAAAACGCTATCGTTCGCGATGAAGTTGGTGAGCTCAGATCAGTCAAGAATGAAGAAGGCAAAGACGAGTCCGTCGTAGTAGTCAGAGGATCATTCTCATACCCCGGAGAAGATGGCAAACCCCTCAGCATCCAATATTACGCTGATGAGACCGGCTTCCACGCAGAAGGAGCTCACATCCCAGTTGCCCCAGTTGTCTAAGAATCTAACCCAATTTGCCTGAACGCCAAGAAAATGAAACGACCTGATTAATGACCGTGATAAAAGTGACGTGATTTCTATGTTTTTTTAGAATGAACGACCTTTTGATAGTTTTACTAAGTATGCAGAAACCACCATATTATTACTGTTGGTGCTTTTGTTGAGGTCATGTAAACCTAAACAATGAAAGTGCTAATAATATATACATATTAAAAAAAACATAAGAATAAATATTGAAAAGTTTTTCAGTCTTTTAATTAATTTTAAACACTCATACTTAACATATAAATCTTTTGTATACACGTTGTTACAAACACACCCTCCCTGTATTGTATCTGATATGTATTAAGCCCCTTAGTTACTAAGGCTGTTAGTGTCATCTCAATTTTTAGTTACATTATTTAATGATATTTTTTTACTTTATGTGAACACATTAACACTTGTGAAAGACACATGCAAGCAATAAGTTTGTGCTAACAATTTATTATTATTTGCCAAAATTATCAAGAAAAAACACATTGAAATTCACACATAATATTGAAGAATATTAAAAAAATGGAATGATTTCATACAGATATTTGAATAGTTGTATTCAGCGATTTTTCGGAATCCTTAAACATAAGCTATATGAAATTTCAAAGTGTTGCAAAGTTAAAGAATCGGCTTTTTTCAAGTCCTGGGACACGAGAAAATTGTCATGTGCCTGAAAATTCTCACGTCCTGAGACCGTAGTACTGTAGTAATTTTTATGAAAAACCATTTTAGCACACGTACAGTAGCAATTTTTTATAAATACATGTATATATTATATTGGGAATATAATGTGAGTAAAAACATATATTTTTTAATCATTACTCAAATGAAAAATCAATATATTAAAAAAAATGGTCCATAAACTCTACTGTCGGTAACTCTTAACCAATGCTGATGATTTTTTAATGTTTAATAATACAACATTTAAAAATACTGTAAATATTCATTTAAAAAAAAAATCATTTATTCAGGGATTCTTTTGATTTTGCTGATAAAGCGCCTTCATTCGAAAGATAATTCATCGGGTCAGTAATTTATGATTATTATTGCAAGCTAGCATCTGTCACACGTACATATCTTCAATGGTAATAGTTAAAAATATTAAATAAAAATACTGTTTTGAAAAATTCATCCGTTTTTATATTGCCTGCAGCTTCGGGTGCAAAAGTTGTAAGTGTAAAATGTAAAGAATTTATACAGTATTTGTATTGAACGAAAGAAAGTCCAAATTAGAAAATGTCAAGTTTTGGGTTGATTTATTTAAATGTCCCGGGAACCGAGACTGGCAAAAAGCAATGATTTCCCAGATTTTTTCTCTCAGGTTGTCTTGATACAGAATCACTAATTGCAATTAATAGTCATTTTTTCTTTACCTATGAACGGTTATTACTTCTCGTCATTAACTATAATGAAATGACAAAACTATTGTTATTAAAATATTTAACAAATAGTGTAAGCAAAAACGAAAAGACAAGTTTGATAAAAAATACTTGAATTGCAATATTAACGTCTATATTAGAGGTTTCCAGTCTAACTATAGTCGCGGACGCATTTACTGCATTTAATTAATAGCAAAAATTGAAGTGTATTAAAGCTGTTGACCAACCATTTTTCTTGGATAACGTTTCTTGCAATATTTGATGCCCCTTTCATTTCATCTTGGTGTCCTTGAATTAAAATTAATTATGCATCCAAGTGAGTTGTATTTAGTTTATAAAGTTGCTTATTTGTCAACCAATTAATTTTTCACCGCTTTAAAAGATAATAATCCACAAGTGCAATAACTGACGAATATGGAAAAAGTGGAATAGTCTTTCAGGCCTTGAGTGACTCCATTTGATGCTGACTTTGGAGATGAGAGTTCTTACAATTATTCTTCAACAGTTTAATTTAACCAATGATTTCGAAGTGGTTATCAATAATGGATTTTCTTTTTCATGTTGCCGAGTATTTATTTTCGTCTCTTAAAATTGTTATTTGAATTTGGTTTATTTTTCATTCTTATTGACTCTTCCTTATTGTTTGTATTTAAGTAGTTTTACAATTTTTTTGTTATCTCACTTCTATTGTTAAAATGTGGGTATTTTAACCTTTATTTTCATTTATATCGTAGTATACAGAAAAAAATATCAACTGCATCGAATTTGAAATGTTGCTTAACAAGCTTATGTTTTAGTCATAGTGGTTGTTTTATTTATCTTGTTCAATAAACCATAATGATAATTTATCATTGAAACTAGTGATGAACGGAGCCATATTTTTAGCGATTCACCGGTAAATGGTAAACTGGTTTTACAAACATCAATAGTATTTGCTAATAACATTATTATGAACTTTTATCAGGTCCTCAAAGTTGATGGTAACACGGCTATCGTACTCAAAAACCTCTTTATGGATGGCAATGATTTTTTACGAAACTATTGCACTGTTTAAATAAGCTTACAGTGTTTATTTTTAAAATTTAGCTCAATGAAGTATTTTTTTTGTAAGTATCGATTAAGCGGATTAGCACATATACAAAAAATTACCACGTATACCTAAGCACCCTGTCGAAAAAAAATCTTAAGAACCCCGTCGAAAGTCCAAAAAATAGTAAGAAAATCGAAAATATTAATATTATTCATCGACCTAAATAATATTACGTTAATACTTTAAATAGTTTAAAAATACATTATGTAAATGATTTTCTGTAAAAACATTGAACGATTTTATGAATACATAAAAAATACTCGTCAGCGTTTGTTAACAATAAATATAAAATAAAGTTTTATTGAAATTTCAATAGAATAAACTGAATTGACCAACTAATCCACTGTCAAGCTAGAACACTTTCTTAGCTGGTTTTTACACAGTTACTTCAGTTTTATAAAAAAAATGGTTGAATAATTTAGAAATATGAAATAAAGCGTTTGGTTGCAGCATTTTTTTACGCAGTTTTCTAATAAAAGTCCATTTTGGTCACAGAGAAAAAATAATTGGACCAGTAAAAATTGAAAAAAATTCATTTATGGAAAGCAAATTTCAAGTATGGAAAGCAAGTTTACGTTTGCTTTCAATGAATTTACTTCGTCAAGGCTTGCCGTGAAATGAATTCATTTTTTTTTCTTTCTTTTGATCAGTATACATAGTAGTTATTTCCTCAGCCTATACGATGAATATGATAATTTTGCAATTTATTTGGCTCACTAATAATGTGCGTACGTTGCTACGGATTACATACATCTTTCTTGTCGAATGGGAATCTGAATTCTTCATATACTTATCGGTTTTCTTTGTAATCTTACAATTGAACTTGTATTAGTTTTTAAATGAGTTCGGAAGTCCGATATTTTTTGAGACTTATTAGCATGTAGTGGTACAACGTTTGTCTTTAGTGATTTGCATACAAAAAACTACAAAAAGATCCAAAGTCGTTAGTTTTTTTCCAATTCCGACTCCGACTCCGGTGAAAACAGTCCGGTTCCACGACTCCAACTTCAAAGCCATGTAAAAATATAAGATTTTTTTTGAGTTGTATATGAATTTAAAAAAAACACTATCAATTTTATTTAGAGTATACCAAATATCTGCATGATTTTAATTATTTATTTTTCAAGGTAAAGATTAATATAAAAAAATAATTAATTAATAATTTTAAAAACAAAAATAAAACTACTATTTTCATCACGATGATATTGCTGAATATTTCATGGAGAATTTGTATAACAATAGCTTGATTATTCAAAAACAAGTAAAAGATTATTTACTATTAGCTAAATAAATTTTCCGTAGCAACAAAATTCAATGCTAAATCTTTAAGAGCGATCGCATACAGCCGGCAGTGATTAATAAAAGAAAGAGAAATAAAATCTTGTTTGACTTCAAAAAAATTAATATGCAAATTTTATTTCAGTAGCTCAAATAATAGATTCGCATTAGTATAAAAGGGGATGTCACGAAAAAAATTGGTATCAGTTTGTATCTGTCTTCATAGCAAGATCACTTCCAATCCTATCAAAATGCAATTCGTGAGTAAAATTTTCATTTTAGTGACTTACGTCTTTGAGATGGCTTAAGAATCAAAGCATTGCATTTGTAAACGTTGGAAGAAAATGTGGAACTTTTTTTCGTTTAACATCTGAATATATATTAATTAATTTCAAAACAAAATGTTTGATTCTGTGAAATTAAGGTGTAGTTAATTAAAATTTGACACTACAATTTTCGGTGAATTTATTTAATATTTTTTTCAGTCATTCTTCTTCTTCTTCATGGTCGCGGTCGCCCTTGCCGCAGCAGGACCAGTTGACCCAAAAGACGCTCAAATCCTTAAGTCAGATTTCAACATTGAGCCAGCAGGTTCATACAACTTCGGGTAAATATATTTTTTATGGTTAAAATAAATATCCATAATAGAAAATGTTTCCAATAATATTTAACAGTGAAAGTAAATTTCTCGTCCACTTTATAGTTTCACTAATCTCTAATAACACTGTTCTCTAATATTGAGAGTAAAAAACCAATTGTTAGTATACACGTTTTTTAAATCATACAGGTATGAAGAATTTCATTTGATTGAATATTTGGAAAATTGAAAAAGTTTGATTGATAAAAATTGAGCATCTCAAGAAGTGTAATAAATACGCATTGTGGTTTAAAAATAGTGATTATTGAAAAACATAAGAATGTTTTAATTGTTGAATAATTAGAAACTTAGTTTATAAAATGTAAATAATATGTTCAGCGCCGGCGCTAGACATTTGGTCAACCAAGGCAAGATTGTATTTTTCCGCCATTTCCCATCATATTTATAATTTTTTTGTAGGAGGTAAGGCATTTGGCAGCTTCTCCTAATTGACCTCTACAGGTAGTAGCCTGCTCTACTTGGAAGTGGCGCTGACACTGAATATGCTCATCTACTTAAGCATAGTTATTAAGGTTGAGCTAAGAAAGAAATTGAAATGTTATGTGATTTTAATTATTGTTAACTTTTTCAGATTCGAGACCGAAAACGCTATCGTTCGCGATGAAGTAGGTGAACTCAAAACTGTCAAGAATGAAGAAGGCAAAGACGAGTCCGTCGTAGTAGTCAGAGGATCATTCTCATACCCCGGAGAAGATGGCAAACCCCTCAGCATCCAATACTACGCTGATGAGACCGGCTTCCACGCAGAAGGAGCTCACATCCCAGTTGCCCCAGTTGTCTAAGAACCTAACCCAATTTGACTGAACGCCAAGAAAATGAAAAGAACTGATTAATGACCGTAATACTAGACAGTGTCGTGATTTCTATATTTTATTAGAATGAACAAACATTGGATAGTTTTACTATGCATGCAAAATCCACTCATTGATAACAATTGGTGCTTTCGTTGAAGTCTTGTTGACCGATACAACGGAAGTGCAAATGTAATGTAAACAAAAAAAAATAATAAATTATGAAAAATCAACACGTTGTTTCGATTTATTTCAAACGTCTAATAAAAATGCTTAAGTATTGTGTGGATACCGTTGTGAAACTATTTACACACATCGTAAACAATATTTCATATAAGACAAGAGTTTCTAAGTGTGGAATACCAAAAGATTGAGTATGGTAAGCCGACGAATGTGGATATAAATAATGCTTTGTTTCATCTAAAATATTCTAGGCCCGAAAAACTTAACCGTGATAAATTTTAAATGGTTATAAATTTCTTTAGTAAGTATGTCTTTTTGTACGTTGAATACATAAAAGTTGACGTCTTATACGTGTGACGTAAGGGGTTTCAATATTTGATAAACTTTTGCTCGCTAGTTAATCATCATAATGACAACTAAAAGCTACACGCACAATATTAATTAAAATTTGTACAGTAATTGGTGTCACATTAACCTGAGCTCATTTGCACATCGTCATCCAGGAATCCGATTTCATTATATGTATATTTTTATCCATATAATATATGATAATTATATTATAATTATCTAACTGATATTTTTAAATAAAAAAGATTCGAGGCCTTGAACTTTTCCAGAAACACTTTCTAATTATCAAGTATTTTTTTAATTAGCCTATCGTTTTATGTAATACCAATCTGTTTGTCAAGAATATTGGTATTCGATCATAATAATGGCGGATTGTGTGTGATAGTCTGTCGGTTGATGATTGTGCAACTTTATAATGCATGTGAAATAACATTTTGCAATTTTGAATTTTTAAAACGAATTTATATTTAATCGATGACAAAAAAAACTTACTAACAACGTAAAACACCAAAATACAATAAGTGAACTGGAATGTACTTTTAGCCGAATAAAGTATACCAACAAGTTATGATATGTTATAACACGGCATGATGGTCAAAGCAAGTGTGGTACATTATGTAAAAGTAAAGCACAAAATAAATTTGTTTGTTTTATTATAAGAAATATATATTTAAAAAATGCCCAAATCAGTAAAATAATTTAATAAATTTCAAATGAAAGCTTGTTCATTATATATGCAAAGTAGATTAGAACTTTGATTTTCTACAATAGTCTATTTAGCAAGTAGAGTAATTTTTCCATTTTTCAATTACAATTAATCGTGGGTTTGATTAGCGGATTATGTTTTACAATCACTCTTAAGTCTAGACATACATCGAATTATATTTTGATTTTATTACTACATAGCAGATGCTTCAGCCTTCATCTTTTTCACAATATTTTAATAAAAAAATGTTTACAAATGAAATTTTATTCCTTCTCAAAAGACCTTCAAAAAGCGCAGACTTTTGAAAGACTTTTTGGTGGAGAAATAACTCTTGAATTTATCGTATGAAAACAGTAATCTAAAAAACAGACAAAACCTGAATTTTTAACACTGTTTGTTACCCATATTTTTAATTCGTGAGAATTTAAACTTGTCAACACTGGTTAAATTTATAGATATAAATAAAAGTACACCTCTCACTATCCCAAATTTAGGTTTATTCCGCAAAACTATCAGAGTTGTGCATCGCTCCTCTGATAGCTCAATTTAATCTTGATACGCTGAAAAATAATATAAAACGGTACCTTAATTTCGAAAAAACAAATTGATGCTTGAAAGCATTGATTCTTGTTATTACTTCAGAGATTTTAGATCCATACAACTAATAATATACTAAAATATGTATCATGCAGTAAAGCAAATCGTATAGACAATTTTTGAATCATTATAGGATACGAATATTCCCTAGCAAACATTGCGAATGTGGCGTGGCTGTGGACAAGCAAGAAAAATATTCTACAAAATATAATATTTTACATTATTTTCACAACAATATTTCCTCAACAACTAAAGTTGTAAAATTACAAGTTCCATTTACATATCTTTTTCCTGTAGTTTATTTTAAAAAGTTGTTTTAATAGCTGATTCAAGTACAAAAATTTAATTAATTCATCTCGGGAAAGAAAGAATCTTACGTTGTTTTTATAAACATATTTTGTATTAATAAAAATGTGAATTATGAATTTAACATTAAAAAAATATATAGTCTTTGAAAATGACAATACAGAAAGTAAATAGTTTTAGAAATATTTTTTTTAAATTCTTATTCGCATATCATTTTGAAAAACAAAATCATTGACACAAAGAGTAACTTATTCAATCTTGAAAATGTCATTATTTATAAATAGCTATTAAAAAACTGGATTAGCGAATCCATAATATCTTGTTGCATTCCTAAATGTATGAACTTGCTAGGCCTATGTTGACTTTTTAGCTAATACATAAAAAGAGAAATAAAATCTGGTTTTACTTTGTTGAATTAAAATAATTTAAAATGCTAATGTTATGTCAATATTATACTCACTCAAATAATAGCTTTGGATTAGTATAAAAGGAGATGTCACCGAGAGGATGGTATCAGTTTGTATCTGTCTTCTTAGAAAGATCACTTCAATCCTATCAAAATGCAATTCGTAAGTTAATTTGAATATAAGTGTCACATTATAATTAATGCAAAATTTTATTGAAATAAAACTTCACATATTTTCATAATTGAAACAGAATATTACTAATTATTTCTGAATAAATACGTGGTGTGATAAAAATGTTGATAAAAAAAAATATTGTATTTTGTGATATTTTTTCCAGTCATTCTTCTTCTTCTTCATGGTCGCGGTCGCCCTTGCCGCAGCAGGACCAGTTGACCCTAAAGACGCACAAACCCTTAAGTCAGAATTCAACATTGAGCCAGCAGGTTCATACAACTTTGGGTAAAAATATTTCCTACCTGTCTCCGCTATGTCTTTGATTTAAATTGTTTGAACTGATATTAAAACAAAGAAGTACCTAATTGTATAAAGTAAAATTATTTACATTCTTTACTTGTTCATATTACATATAATTCTAGAAATGCTTGAATGATTTATTGATAAATCTTCTTATCCGTTTTTTATTTTATATTGTCATCACACAAACATCAGTTTAATATTATTATTTATCAGTAACAAAATATTAGATTTTTTATATTATTTTAAACCTTTCATCAATTTTCTTGATCTTAATACTATATATATATATGGACGATACTTTAATATTAAGAAGGATCAAAATTAAATTATTTTTAAAAAATTTCCAGATTCGAAACCGAAAACGCCATCGTTCGCGATGAAGTAGGTGAACTCAAAACTGTCAAGAATGAAGAAGGCAAAGACGAGTCTGTCGTAGTAGTCAGAGGATCATTCTCATACCCCGGAGAAGATGGCAAACCCCTTAGCATCCAATACTACGCTGATGAGACCGGCTTCCACGCAGAAGGAGCTCACATCCCAGTCGCCCCAGTCGTCTAAGAACTTAAAATATTCTATTCGATCAAATGCCCAGCAAATGGAACCGCCAGCCGATTAATGACAGTGATACTAGACTAATAGTGATGTGATTTCTATGTTTTATTAGGATGAACGGACTTTTGATAGTTTTCACATTTATACAGTTACCGCCAGATCCAAATTTACTTTTTAGTTCTTTTGTTTAGGTCGCATTGAACCATGCAATTGAAGTGCAAATGTAAAATAAACAATAAAGGATAATGTTTGAAAAGTGATCACGTTTTATTAATTGAAAACATTTTTAATTTTTACTATAAAAACCTTTGATATATCCCAAATATTGTTAGTAACGGAAACATACACACTCGGCAAATAACTTGAAAAATCTAACATCTACTGATATTGGCACCGATATTTAGTGCGCACAGACAAGGGTGCATGCACATAAAGAACACACGAAAAGACGTGCAGAGTTTAATCATTTTTAGGATTATCATATGTATGATTTGATTTTAATACGGTTTCCAGACAAAACAAAAAATAATTAAACAGAATTTGACAAAACTGATTGACATTTTGAGTTAGTAAAGCAGAAAGGTTGAAAGTATAATTTGACCTCTGTTTTAGAATACTTAAATTATGAAGCCAATTGAATTGAAGTAATTGAACAGTAAATCGTGTAAGCGAACTGATGACTATTTTTTCAAGAATAAGGTAGATCTGATTCTAAATACATATCAACAGCAAGTAAGTTTTCTTTAGTCAATAACGCATTTTATTTAAGATACAAGTCTTTCAAATACCATTTTTTTAAAAGACTCGGACTTCATAGTATTTCAATTAGGAATTCTGTGTCGAGACAACTTGAGAATAAATTCCCGGGAAGCCGACCTTTTTCCAGTCTCGGTTTCCGGGGCATTTGAATAAAGTAAATAATAGTTTGATAATCTCTATACAAAAAGAGCCACTGTACATTTCGAAAGGTAGTCAAAAATATGGAAATTTTTAGAATGACAGATTTTTGTTTGCATTAATAACAACAGAATTACTGACCGGATGTATATTTTTTCGTACGAATCCCTTGAATGATTCTTAGTAAAAAAATATAAATATTTACAAGGAAAATATTGCAGCCATCTTCTGCAATATTTAACTTAAAAAATAATTTTGCATGAGTTTTGAGTTTCCTACAGGCTTCGCACATAGACTTATTCGTTTGAATATGTTTTTATTAAAAATACCTAAAGTACTAAAATTTCTCGGATTAAGACAATTTTATGTATTGTGTCTCGGTACGATCTTTACAAAAACGTACATCAGGATTGCTTTTGCTAAGCAAATACCTATTTTCAACTGGTAAAAAACAATACTGACAAAGCTATTAAAGCGGAATAACATCCAATTCTGTTTTTATATGTATTCTTTGTACACGTTCCATGTTAAATAGGCATGTAAAATGAAAAAATGGAGTGAACATAAATAAATGGAAGTTATCATTCATAATATTTGAGCGAGTAATTATAAAACGAGATTTGGGTGTAAAATATAATCACTTTAAGGATTTCACTGTCAATACTAGTGAAAAGATAGAAAAAAAAATATAGATAAAAAATGAATAATTGACAATTACATCCTAATTGGTCTTTCATGGCTTTGTATAAATAGTTCTATATATATATTTATCAGTTGAAAATGTTTGTGAAGATAAAATAATAACACATAATTGTTTTATTAATTTTTAGTATAATATATTGTTTTGCTTACATGCGTTTTTGATGCAATTTTTTCCAAAAATAATGAAGGAAAAAACTGAAACGAAGTATTTGCAATCCAAAAGCTATTAACATGCACACGTGCTGTGTCATGTACAACAGTAAATGTGAATTATCTTGGTTTTTTACCTCTCGGTATGTTTGCATTACTATGTAGATTATGAAGTGAGTTTTTAATTATTATATTCTTCTGAGTATATATGCTTATACTGTTTTACACTAGCGATCAGATGGGATTGGGTTGAAGTCGGGACAAAGTTTATGTATTGTTTTCAATTTAACCGAAATTTCTTAGACCTTGGGCATAGGTGCTTGTTACGTATATTCTCTTTGTTTAATTAATTTGATTCAAACATTTCAAATTTATGGCGTTTTGGCTTTAATTAGCTGGGTTTTATTTACTATGTATTGCCGTTATCCAAAGTTATACATATGATTCACCTTCAATTTGGCAATCTAAAGCGTCTTTATGGATTGTTCCTCTTGAAAAACGTAAATGATTTATGGTTCTCGTCCATAGCATCGCACTGATTGAGGATTCTTTTGTTATTTCTATAAAATTCCTCTTAGAGTTTAATATACACAGTCCGATTTGTTAAATGTGAGTGCATCTTAATAATACGTATTTATTATACTATGGAATTTACAAGTGTCCCACAAAAAGTGTATACTATTCTCGCTTTTTACTCACAACTCAGTTATAAAAAAATGTGTATTTTATTATTTTTAGCCAGAATAAAGAAGTACAAGAAATACCTTAATTAAGAGGCCTAAATGTTTTGTAAAAATAAGTCTTTGTAATAAAAGTGTTCATCGCTAACGCATAATATTTTTACGTGTTCTCATGTGGAAGAGTCTATGTTTCGTTACATTAAAAAATGTTCTGATTGAAATATATGGAACATTTTAAAAGCGTCCCAAACACAAACCTTAAAAAAACCTTCTTTAATAAAAAGAAGAACGTAATCGATGAGTATGTTAATCACGTTTTTACTACTTCAAAACATAACCGCAAATGAGAATCTACGCTAAAACGTGTGTGTTATTGCTAGTTTTTTTTTCAGTGAAGACAAATGAAGGTGTCTTAAATTTTTATTTTACTCATTTTAATTGATATCTTAGAGCACCACAATAAACACAGATCGATAACGGAGAAACACGACGGAAAAATAAAAAAAATCAAGCACGAAGTTTCTTTCACTGAAAAACTGACCTCCAATACATTTTTATTAGGAGGTATATGACTTAATTAGATTGTCTGTTATCAGAAACAACATTACAATGTATATATTTTTAGCTCATAGAAATAAAGTGTTTATTAAACAATGTATTTGAAGTCAAATAAGTTTGAAAAAAAAAGTAAAAACCACTTGCTTAAAAATATAATAATGACCGATTCAACCTTTTCCACTTAAAAATACAATAATTAAAACAACTTTCGATTTATTGTTTCTACAATGGCAGGTAAAAAAGGAACAATCTCTTGATTTTGTACATATATGCAAATAGCATTTTGAATTCTGCATATTCGGAAGAGTTTTAGTGTCGTAAACAATAAAAAACAAAATAAATGATTAATTATATAAGACGTAATAATAGTATTGGGATAATATAAAAGGGGGTGTTACCATACACACGTTATCACTTTGTATCTAACTTCATAGAAAGATCACTGCCAAGCAAAATGCAACTCGTAAGTGCATTTAATTGTCTTTTAAATATTTAAAAATAATGTGGTTTTATTGAACATAACAGAAAAGTGACTGTTTTCTCGTATTTTAGTAAACCCATCACTAAATGTTGGTTTAAAAATTGATTTTTAGTCAAAAATAATATTAATAATATAATAGCGGTAAAACAATATTTTAAATGTAAAATAATAAAATACATTACATAGGGTGTTCACTGTCAATACTTGGTGGAAAGGCATTAAGTTAATAAAAACACAATATTCCCTTGTACTTCATTCCACTTTATTTAATGGGTCTGGACCAATGCTCGCAATGAGCAAAATCGGTCCTGACCTATTAAATAAAGTGGAATGAAGTACAAAGGAATATTGTGTTTTTATTTATATAATATATGTTTATTATGTTAATTAGAATTTTTAGATAGAAATTTAAATCAATTATTTACGATCATTAAAAAACGAAAAGCTTAAATAAAGTTTTAATGAATACAAAATTATCAAATCAAATGCATTTTCAAAAAAAAGTTACTATACGGTCATAATATTTTATAACCATTTTGGTAAGGTTAGGTTAGGTATTTAAAAAAATTCATTTAAACTATGACTATTTACACAAACCGATATATTATGACCATTTAATATAAATTCTTCAAAAAAAATTAATATAAATTACGAGCCATATTCAAAATATTCATAAGATTAAACTGTTTCGCTTAAAACCATTTTAATACTATTCACTACAGAGTACGTACTGAAAAACTTTATCAAAATAAAACATTGATGAAAGGAGCATTTGCTGACATAAGAGGTTGAATTTTTTTTTCAGTCATTCTTATTCTTCATGGTCGCGGTCGCCTTCGTGGCAGCAGGACCAGTTGACACACCAACATACCAGATCATCAAGTCAGACTACACTTTGGATCCCGCAGGCTCATACAAATTCGGGTAAAAAATCATGTTTGCTTTTAATTTAAATTGTTTTACCATGGCACCTTTTTTCAATTCGATGTACATTTAAATGTAAAATGACAAACTATGAATATGATCATGGTACGAAAGACAACATAACACTTTATTTAGTATTTGACTTATAATTGAGCTGATTTTCAAAATACTGTTTTTAAATGTTGCCCTCTCTGCATCTAGTCGGAAAGAAGAAACTCTTATCTCCATATTGTATATTTTAAAAAGTGGAGGTCTCCTAATAGGGGAGTACTGCTTGTTAATAAGTTGCTCAAATTAATAAGTTAGTAATCATAATTACTTCTTAAGTTTTAGTTTGTTTGTCAATAACCTTACGATAGTATGAAACCACGACAAGTGAAATAAAAAAACAAAAAATTCAATTTTATATTTCAAAAAATATATTTATATTTTATTTTTCATCCGATTGGTATTAATTTTTGTAAGCTTAGTTAAAATCTATTGAGGAAAAAATCAACGCATTGAATTTCGTTTAAATGTCTTAATAGTCCTAAAAAATCAAAACGGTATTTTTAGCTAAACATTTATCACTAGGCTGATAAAAAAAATCTTATGTTTGCTTAAGGATTGATAATAAATATATGAAGATTGATGATATATGTATAGTAAATCCATGCAATTGAGATTAAAAATCAAAACATCATAAGAAACGTTGTTGCTTTTATTTTCTAGATTCGAAACCGAAAACGCCATTGTCCGCGATGAAGTTGGTGAGCTGAGGTCTGTCAAGAACGAAGAAGGAAAAGAAGAATCTGTCGTTGTTGTCAGAGGATCATACGCATACCCCGGGGATGACGGCAAACCTCTTAGCGTCCAGTATTACGCCGATGAGACCGGTTTCCATGCGGAAGGAGCTCACATCCCCGTCGCACCACAGATTTGAAAACATACAATCCGTTTTTCAAGCCCAACATGACAATGAACCGCCCATATAATTGACCGATATACTAGACTGAGAGCGATGTGGTTTCTTATTTTTTTAAAATTATAAATAGATCTCTTATAGTCTTCATATTATGTATATAATAAAACACTAGATAAAAATATTATAATAAAACATATATTTTTCTGGTGGAATTGAGCCGTGCAATGGAAGCGCACATGTAAAATAAATAAAAAATAATACAATTTAAAATTAAATCGATTGTTCTTTATTTTTATTTTTAAAATACCCAGCAAATAAAAAAATGCTGGAATTATCATTTCCGGTCAATAAACTAAAACTCCAAGTGTACCTCAATTAAGTGTTCTATGCAGACAAAAGTTTTTTTCCAATCCCATAATTCACACTAAATCGGTTGCATTCCTAGAATATAAATTATTCAACATTTTTAAAATATTTAAGTTAAGAAATTTACCATTAAAAAAAGACTATTGTTTTATGAAACGATGAGAGGAAGTCAATTCTTTTTAAATACGACGTACTAACATTCAAGTCCCAGATTGAAAAGCATTTTTTTCGATCGATTTATTAATTTTCGTTCGAAGGCATGGGTGCTTGTGATGTTTAAAAACCTTCTTCAATCCTTCAATAACTAGGCGTAGACTTATCCTTCCATACCTTCTACTATTCTCTATCTATTCTATCTATTTGAAAAAGAGCCGTTGAGTGACTGAGTAACAAACAGTTTTTGTAGAAAAACTTCTGTTGAAATACCTCCAGGAGACCATATGCTCTATATTGAGAGAGGACATAGGTATTAAAAGAATGGGATATATTTCTACGAAATTTCTGGTATAATCAGATATATACTCGGGTCCTGATAGTTGTAAAATGTAAGGTGTGAAATAAAATATGGTAGGACAATAATATTACTATCCGTATTCCGTACATTGATAAATTTATAAAATATTTATTTAAAAAATACATTATTAATACATTACTAGCTGTAAGTCCGTTGACCTCAACGGGGGGATTTTTGTTGCATTTTTAAGTAGTCAGAAAATTACAAACCTATTTATTGAATAAGCCAGAGATTCTTAAAATAAAATAAATATATCGGGGCGTATATCGACAGCCCTGCCCTGTAGTATTTAAATTGTAAATTATTTAATTTTTGGAATAATGTTAAGTTTGCTAACAATTATTTTTCCTATTAGCAGAAATAGACCTCGTAAATTACCTAATTTTTGGAATAATGTTTATGTTTGCTAACAACTATTTTTCGAAGTAGCAGAAATTTCGTAAATTATTATATCTTTGGAATAATGTTCAAGTTTGCTAACAATCATTTTTCATAGTAGCATAAATCGATCTCGGCGCATATATCGACAGCCCTGCAGTTTTTAAATTGTAAATTATTAAATTTTTGGAATAATGTTCAAGGTTGCTAACAATCATTTTTCGTAGTATATATATTTTATTCAACTAATTTTCAAGTATGCTAACAAAAATATTTCGTAGAAAAAGAATAAGACCCGAGGACATCAGTACGCACACATTTGTGAATTGTGAATTGTTAATTGTGATTTGTGAAAAGTGATTATTTTATCGACTATTAATATATAGATTTTGGAATTTTTAGAATAATCTAATATTCTAATTTTTAGAATAATTTAATATCTATTGAACTTTTTTTTCACTTCAATGGAATGTGAGAAAAAAGTCGGAAAATAAATGGGCAAAGAATTAAATTATATTTATATAAAAAATGCAATTTTCACATGCAAAATATTATAAATTAATTGGACATTTTATCAAAACAAAATTATCAAAATTTTGACTTATTCTCCAAATAGAACTTGTTTTTTAGAATATATATAATGATTTTTACTGATGTTATTTTACTAATCATACTGAAACTATGCTTTCGCCAACAACTAACTATACCACGTATGTATCTAGATTAAAAACAAATCTTGAAATAATTGCGTCTTATATTTATTTTTTGAAAAACTTACTTGGCTAGTCAATCGGATTTTGTTATTTTGATAGCATTTATTTTCATACGATCAAGATGTAATGTGATTTAAAAAGAAAGTTTTCAAAAAAAAAAAATGTTATAAACCAAAAAAAAACGCTCAGGACATCCTCAGACAGACTTACTTTCAGTAAGTAAAAGTAAGTCTGTCTGAGGATGCCTCTGAAAGAGGCGAAACACGTGTCACAGTTTGTAGCACAATACGTGGAATAATCTTTTTATTTTATATTCAAATGAACTTCCAAAAAGTTACCGACGAATCCATCGAAAGCATAAACAATGTAATTTAGAGAAAAAATGATTGAAATTATGCAATAAAAAGGGTGGGTTCAGTTCACTTTTTCCCATCATCCTAACTTGGCTCACTTTGCCGTATTTTAATCTCGTTGACCCCAATCTATCAAACTATTTCGCTTACTTTATTTATATTACTATTTGAGCATAAATTTACCTTGTCATTCATTATTTGACAATATTCCATTTTTGAATCTTTTATACAAACAATCGAAGTCAGTAGGAATCGCAAATATCGTTCCATTTTCAAATTTTTATTTTAAATACACTATTTTTATCGCCTTGATATTTATGACGTTAGCTCAGTTGATAGAGAGCTCGACTGGTAATCCAGAGTTCTGTGTTCGATCCACGGTCGCGGCGTTTTTTTGTATGAAATTTTTTCAGCTATTTGATTTGTTTCGTCAAATAATAAACAGTGTATTTGGAAAATATGTCTTTAGTATGAATAAAAAAAATAATTAATGGCGACAGCGGAGCAGGATTGGGGGGGGGGGAGGAGGACCGTCTTTCTTGACGTCATCGAAAAGGCGAAATCGCGACCATATACAAACGAAAAAAGTATGTATTTGGTATGAATAAAAAAATGGTGACAGCGGGGCTGGGGCGGAGGAGGGGGAGGGAAAATCGCGGACAATCATTCAGACGGACGGACATTATCGAGTATTAATATATAGACTAGCTGTAAGCCCGTTGACCTCAACGGGGGGATTTTTGTTGCATTTTTAAGAAGTCAGAAAATTACAAACCTATTTATTGAATAAGCCAGAAATTCTAAAAATAAAATAAATATATCTCGGGGCATATATCGACAGCATGCCCTGTTGTATTTAAATTGTAAATTATTTAATTTTTGGAATAATGTTGAGTTTGCTAACAATTATTTTTCCTATTAGCAGAAATATACCTCGTAAATTACCTAATTTTTGGAATAATGTTTAAGTTTGCTAACATTTTTTTTCGTAGTGACAGAAATTTCGTCAAAATATTAAATCTTTGGAATAATGTTCAAGTTTGCTAACAATCATTTTTCATAGTAGCATAAATCGACCTCGGCGCATATATCGACAGCCCTGCAGTTTTAAATTGTAAATTACTTAATTTTTGAAATAATGTTTAAGTTTGCTAATAATCATTTTTCACATGCAAAATGGTATAAATTAATTGCACATTTTATCAAAACAAAATTATCAAAATGTTGACTGATTCTCCAAACAGAACTTATTTTTTAAAATATATATAATGATTTTTACTGAAGTTATTTTATTACACATACTGAAATTATGCTTTCGCCAACAACTAACTATACCACGTATGTACCTAGATTAAAAACAAATCTTGAAATAATTGCGTCTTATATTTATTTTTTGAAAAACATATTTCGCTAGTCAATCGGATTTTGTTATTTTGGTAGCATTTATTTTCATACGATCAAGATGTACTGTGATTTAAAAAGAAAGTTTTCAAAAAAAAAAATGTTATAAACCCAAAAAAAGCGCTCTAGGCTAGATTCGAACCAGGTTCCCACAGATTATCAGTCGAGCGCCTTACCTTTAGGGTACAGTAGAATTGAGAAATGCTCGGAAAATAAAACATATAATATGCATGCTGTTTTTTAAATAAAAAACGGAAGGTTCCATTTTCAAACGAAATTTAATATATATTATATATTTTCATCATTTTGATAATTGTGACGTTAGCTCAGTTGACAAAGAGCTCGGCTGATAATTCATAATTATGGGATCGATCGACGGTCACGGCGATTTTTTGTATGAGAATTCAATTTTTCAGCCATTTGATAATTCAACTGTTTATGTTTGCATGTGAAGTATGCGTATTTTGGAATTTTTAGAATAATTTAAATGTGTGCTTAATATATATAATTAAATCAGATCGATGCTGACAGTTGTTCGTTTGCCCGAGCGGTAACGATTTCAACTCATAATCCAGAAGCGATGGTTCGAACCACGGCCGCGGCGCTTTTTTGTATGAGAATTCAATTTTTCAGCCATTTGATTTGTTTCGTCAAATAACAGTGTATTAATTAATGGCGACAGCGGGGCAGGATGGGGTGGGGGGGGAGGAGGACCATCTTTCTTGACGTCATCGAAAAAAGTATGTATTTGGTATGAATAAAAAAATGGTGACAGCGGGGCTGGGGCGGAGGAGGGGGAGGGAAAATCGCGGACAATCATTCAGACGGACGGACATTATCGAGTATTAATATATAGATTCTGCTGTGCGAGTTTCTGTAATAATAGTTCAATTATTTAAAAAAAAACTTCAATAGGCGATTTAAAAAAAAAAAAAAATTATATAATATTTATCGACATTCATTCATTCATATGAGGTCCGATAATTGTTCAATAAAGAAGGTTTAATTTTTGAAGTAAAATCATGTCTTCATTTAGCTATTTTTCATGCAAAGCTACTGTATAGAGTGAATTATTTGTTGAAAAAAATCGTTCACGTAGTACATTAAATTAATGAAGGCAAATGAAGTATGCGATGGACAAAGACGCGGCGCGGCCATGGTGGTAGACACACAAATGTCAGAAAAAGGAAGTATCAGCATATAATTTGTTACGTTTATAAGTGTAAGCAAATCACGCGTGGATAAAAATGTGAGGAGGCATCTTAAAATCTACAGACTTACATAATTTATATATCGACATTGTAGAGGCTAACTAGACAAAAGACAACATTGTAAAATAAAAATGAAACATAAAATATTGCTTGTAATCGTGAAATATATTTAATATTTGGATGATTTTCATTGTTATTTATGTAAAAGGCCTTAATATAACTCTATTTGTAGTCTTGCCAAACGGCACAATTGTCGACATTAGCGGCCAATTGCCGGCCGGTGG
The DNA here is from genome assembly GCA_031772345.1 of Himalopsyche anomala. Taxonomy (NCBI): domain Eukaryota; kingdom Metazoa; phylum Arthropoda; class Insecta; order Trichoptera; family Rhyacophilidae; genus Himalopsyche; species Himalopsyche anomala. Next base: position 19,175,126 of record CM062822.1, on the reverse strand, counting down.
TATCGGGTGGTATATATGCTTAAAAACGGTGTGTTAAAGAAATCTGTCAAGAGTTTTTTCTCGTTTTAACTTTTCCGGTTCTAAGTTCAAGAAATGCGACCCCAATACCCACATTTTCTTAAATATCTATTTTAATATAGGTGATACAATGTTAATAATTAAGGTTTTTTTATATCATAGTTTTTTGGACCTTTTGTAGCATATATAAATACGCGATAACGCGATAACACGATAAGCGCCCGCGATAAGCGATCGTTCGTAAAATAGCTGGGCTAAACTCGTCAGTTGTAATTTCATATGTGTGCTGGGATGACGTCTTTTTTTTAATAAAATTAAAATTAAAAAAAGATTAAACTTAAAATACGATTATTTATTAGAAAAACCACGGATTTTTATAAAATAATGTATGAGGAATGATGCAGTGAGATATTTTAAAGCCCTTAGTTTTTTTTTTTTTTGAAATTCATAAGAATAAGGCCAATAATGAGGAAACCACTGGGGTCCCTAAACGACCCCCATCGGATGAGAAGTATTTTTATAGTCTGCGAGCCGCGAGACTTATACACCACCCGAGTACACACAGTCAATTGCTCAGCCTCTATCTTTTTAGAGGAAGGAAAGGATATAAGAACGAGGGCAGTGTATAACTTGTATTTAGTCATCCGTTATCTTTTTTCTTCACTTTTAGGGTGTTCACTGTCAATACTTGGTGGAAAGGCATTATATTAGTAAAAACACAATATTCCTTTGTACTTTATTCCACTTTATTTAATATGTCAGGACCGGTTTCGCTCATTACGAGCATCGTCAACTGATAAAAAATATAATTTAACAGTGCTATTTATACAAAAATGAACAGTTATAAACAACAATTGACATTTTAATTTTGTGCTATTTTAGAATCACTTTTAATGTAATTGGTATTTTCTTTTCAATGCCAATTGTTGTTTATAACTGTTCATTTTTGTATAAATAGCACTGTTAAATTATATTTCTTATCAGTTTACGATGCTCGTAATGAGCGAAACCGGTCCTGACATCTATATATATAAAACAAAGTGGGGTTAGTTACACCACGTATATCTCGAGAATTACTGCAAGGATTTCAATGATATTTGATTTATAAAATTCTTATTTACCTAGAATAGCAGAATAAGCATTAAAACATCGGAAAAATATCACGGAAAATAAATTATGAAGAAAATTAATATCTTCATACAGAACAAAATTTTCAAATGAGGAATAGGTCAAATAATGACATGTTGTTTTATGCTCGGTTCAGGTAGATGACACTAGATGGCACTGTATTTATACGATAGACTTTTAAATAATTTTGAATTTAGAGTATAATCGATGATATGAAATGAAAACGAAAGAAAATCGAATACTATTGAAATGAGGTTATGTTTATAATTAGGTATGATACATTTTTTGACAACAATATTACGATGTTTGCACGAACGTTTGTATCGAATTGACAATTCAAATTTGATGTTCGATTGTGTTCGATTGTTTCGATTTCATATCTGTCAAATCTCTGGTCTAAATATTGACATTACATTTAAATGTGTTTCGTGCATTAGGTGTGATTGTTTGTTTGTTATTTATTCAATGTTCTTAGATTAGTTTTATTTGGAATTAGAAACTGTACTCTTTTCACTTCAATTAATACTATACTATTTATATATAGAACGTCAAAAAAATATTTCGTGATATTTGACAGCAAAAGTACATTGTGAATTATATTACATAACGTTAGTAAGCCATTACTTTATGGTTATTTTTAAATGCATACTGCTACGTACGTAATTCCTGTGTCCACTGTCAATACTTGATGGAAAAGCATTCTATATTTAATTAAACGGTTTTTCTCTTATATAATGTCGAATGCGAAATTATTAACAAAGAAAGTTTCAATTGACTATTTTTATGAAGTTCAACGAAAATTGTACAATTTCTTTTTTATGTTTTGTCAACAATTATATCGACTATGGAAAGCAAGAAGGGCGTAACCCACACATGCGCAAAAAAGTGTTTTGATGATTTTGGGCCATATGCAAATTATGAATTATACAAAAACTTGAAATGCACGGACACGTCTAAACTGGTGTTTAATTGACAAAATAATCTATATACATAAAACAAAGCGGGGTTATTTACACCACGTATATCTCGAGAATTGCTGCACGGATTTCAATGATCTTTGATTTATTAAATTCCTCTCCGGCTAGAATAGCAGAATAAGCATTAAAACATCGGAAAAATATCACGGAAAAGAAATTATAAAGAAAATTAATATTCTCATAGAGTTTTCAAATAATGAACATTTTGTTTTATGCTGGGTTCAGATAGATGACACTAGATGGCACTGACACGATCGACTTTTAAATAATTTTAAATTTAGAGTATGGATTAGAATAAAAAAATCGATGATATGAAATGAAAACGAAAGAAAATCGGATAATATTGAAATGAGGTTATGTTTTCTGACTTGGAAATTCTTTCTGAATCTCCAAATCAGATACGCACATAATTTTCTATCATTATTTTGACATGCTTTCCATCGAATCCATGTGAACTGTGGAACAAGGTACAAGGATGACATGTCAGAAGACATTTTACATCAAATTCGTGTCAGTTCAGGGAATCCCGATCTCGAGATGAATGAAGAGATACATAACCAGGCTTTGCTTTAGATCGAAGACATGTGTTACCTCATGTGCGGCAGTTTGTTAGTCAAGTTAGGAATGCCAACGCCAGATCGTGGAATGAACGACGCTTTCAATCGAAAATTGGAAAGTGAACGTGAATATTTTCGAGATGCATTGAACCAATCAGTTCAAACGAATTTACCACTGTTGAACCCACAATAGAGGGAAGTGTACGATACGTTAATGAATGCAATTTATGATGGAAATGGTGGCTTATTTTGCCTTGACGCGCCCGGTGGAACTGGGGAGATATTCCTCATGTCATTGATTATGGCTACTGTTCGTGCGAGATCCGAAATTGTTGTAGCAGTTTCTTCTTCTGGAATAGCGGCTACGTTGATAAAAGCATGCCGAACGGCTCAATCAGCGTTGAAATTTCCGTTAAACCTCCAAACGACTGAAAAACCGACATGCAATATTGCGAAACACTCAGCAATGGCCGAAGTTTTGGAAGCGAGTAAAATCATCAACTGGGATGAATGCACAATGGCACACAAACGCGCATTGGAAGCACTCAACCGAACTATGAAAGATCTGCGCAGTGACTCAAGATGTTTTGCAGGCGCAATGATTCTACTATCTGGCGATTTCTGCCAAACACTACCAGTCATTCCAAGATTGACCGTTGCCGATGAAATAAACGCTTGCCTCTGCTGACGACAAACATGCGAGTTACATTTCTAAACGATCCATCTGCCGAAGATTTCTCCAAGCAATTGCTGACTATCGTCGGTAACGGCCGTGTTCCTGTTGACGAATCGAACGGATTGATTTCGATTCCGCCGAATTTTTGCAATTTCGTCTCAACGAAGGACGGCTTCATCAACAAAATGTTCCCAAACATCTAATCACAAAAATCACAATTGGTTGATTGAACGAGCAATTCTTGCGGCTAAAAACAAAGATGTGGATCATTTAAACTTCACAATTCAAAATCAAATCGTTGATCTACTGCATTCCTTTAAATCTATCGACTGTGCCACGTGAATTACATCATTTCAATGTAATTTAAATACTTTTCATTTTGAATTTTGCCCATTTATTGAACTTAATTCATTTTGAGTATTCATTCAAACTGAATTTAATTCATGCAATAAATTAACACAACATTTATTGATCCTGAGGCGGTACGAAGTTCGTCGGGCCAGCTAGTATTAAATAAAGTGGAATAAAGTACAAAGGAATATTGTGTTTTTACTAATCTTTTTTCTTCATGTTTAATCCATGTCCGCTCCAATGCCCCCTCTAAGACAAGAGGTTAGCTACGCGAAAATTTCAAAAGATGCGCGGACCGATCGAATATTAATTGAATAACTGTCTTGTAGTGCGCGCCAGACCGGAATGAGGGAATGATGATCCGCTCCCAATGTGAAGATCGTAACTTCTATTATTGAAATATCTCAACAGAAATATATCTACTGATATATACCTGTCACTCAGTTGCCCAACCTCTCTTTTTCGAAGAGAGAAGAATAGAAGGTTCGGTTACGACCAGTGGCGGCCGGTCAATGTGGCATTGGATCAATGCATCCCTTGTATATGCAGGGGCGGTTATATTTCATGAAATAATATTCAAACATAACATTTATATGATTCACTCATTTTAAATTCTTCATGTATTTATTGTCTAAAATAAAATAAAATGTTCTAAAATATTTATTATAGAAAATAAATAATGAGTGAATCATATAAATGTTAGGTTTGAATATTATTTCATGAAATATAACCACCCCTGCATATAAAAGGGGTGCATTGATCCAATGCCATATTGACCGGCCGCCACTGGTAACGACAGAACTAGTAGTAAACTAATCGTTTCCGCTACGCGTCGTTAATTTTAGGACTGAAGGATAGGAAGAGAATTTTAAGACATCACAACCACCATTCCTTCGAACAGAAATCGATAAATCGATAGAAAAAAAATCTGTTCGTACTGAGACTAACTATTAAACACGATGTTATCAATTCAAGAAGGATTTATTTGCGTTTAAAATTAATTAATGCTACACTATGGAGAGGTTCTTTTGTAAATGTAAATTGTGTGTTTTTTAAAGATGACTATTTTTTTTCCTCTTTAAAATAATATCCTTGTACAATAAATATATGTATAGGAAGAAAATGTTTCAAAAAGATAACAATCAATTTTTTCTAATGCAGAGTATTTCAACTCCTAATGGTAAGTGGGTAAGAGTGTTAATGGGAAGGAAGTATTTTTGATATCACAAACAACCATGACTTAAACAGAAATCTATTGATCGATTGATAAATGATACTGTTCGTGCTGGGATACAACTCTGTGAGAACTGCGACTTAAGTTAACGATGTTAAGCACTCGAACGCAGACTAAGCCCTTGCTCACCCAACAAACCAATACATATTATAGGTCAAATCCTAAAAGTTGTCGGCGTTTATTTAAACAAAAGAAAAAATAATAAAAACTCATTTCAAATGGATATTTGTCTATAACATATTTTTTTATTTATATGTTTTTTGAAATTCTGAAGTCACTTAATTGTAAAAAAAATGTAGACCATAATAAATTGACCATAAACAATGCTGAACATAATAAATTATTCCTTTTCTAAAAATTAAGTATTAATAATCATTAAAAACTGTATTTTGCATAAAATATGCCTTCCAGTGACAGGTTATTATAGTTTTTAAACAGTATGAATTAAAAAAAAAATTACCGTTGTATTTGAGGGTGAATATAAATCGTCTAATAAAACGAAAAATACACTAAATTATTATTAAAAATTGAATATTCATGCGTGAGAAATTGAATGCTTATGCATCGAACTTGTAATACAGAATTTTCCAAGCAATCATATCAATTGTGCAAAATAAATAAGACTTCTGAAGACCTAGACACAAAATAAAACAATTGAATAAATCATTATTCACGCTTAATAATAGATTTACATGAGTATAAAAGGGGATGTCACCAAATATATGTTATCAGTTTGATTTTCACTTCATAGAAAGATCACCTCCAACTCTATCAACATGCAACTCGTGAGTATTTAGTCGTGACTAGCCTTTAAAATATGTATTTAATTACTGGCTTTTGTTTAAATTTAACCACTAATTTCACAATACCAAATAAAGTGTAATAAATATTATATTATGATTGAGACTAGATTTTTGTCATCTTAAGATATTCAAGTGCACAGATGAACTTGAACTGACGAATCGTTAGTGACAAAACATGTGGGAATGTAAAAAATTGAACGATTAAAATTCCACCGAGCTCCTTCAGTCGAAATATTAAACGGTGTTATGTTTTTTTCAGTCGTTCTTCTTCTTCATGGTCGCGGTCGCCTTCGTCGCAGCTGGACCAGCTGACCCACCAGCATACAAAATCGTGAAGTCAGACTTCGAGATGGATCCCGCAGGCTCATACAGATTCGGGTAAATAAATTTCAAAATTATTATTTGAACTGTTTAATATCGTTATTTGTCAAATATGGTAAGAATTCGAACTATCTATCGTACATATTTTTTTATGTTAATTAAAAATAATGAGATTACATTCTGGTAAATATTGTATTTTTCTGATTAACTAATATTGTGTTCAAAATAAAAAAGGTGGATTAATATTTTAAGACTATAAAATTTTAGCTCTATTTATTTTTGACAGTTAAGTGATTATAGTAAAAATATGAAGCATATAAGAGCAAAAGTAGCACAATCTTGGATAAAATTAAAAAAAAAAACAACCTATGAATGCAGAAATATAGAACATTATGCATAAGGTAAAACAATATTTGGAACGAAAAACTTTCATTCTGCAGTACAAAATTTGTTTTTTTTTTATTATTATTATTTCTCAATACATTTTATATGAAGATATCGAAATTTTTAGTTATGATGTTTTCCATGAGTCAATTCTCTATAAACATTAATAAAACGGCGGTCAGCTCTCTGAGATAATTTGGGAGGAACCACAGACATTTTCAATTATTTGGATGCAATAACAGCAATTTTGAAAAATTGTGATAAAATGCACTATTATCAATATTAATCACTTAAATATCTTAATGTGTTGAAAAATTACTGATTTTTATAATACAGATGATGTTGTTAACTCTATTTCTACATAGAAAAAAAATAATAAACTCATTAAACATAACTACATTAAATTACTTTTTGGGATTTTCCTCCAAATGCTTTTTTAGTGGAAAGCTTCCTTTGCTTCCAAAGCCCTCATATGATTTAATAAAACATTTTTACTAATATTTGTTCTTACATTATTTTGTAATGTTGTGAAATAGTAAAATGTGGAGACGTGAGTGAAAATTTTTGATCGGCTTAGTAAACAAATTATTTTTTCTACTTTAAGATTCGAAACAGAAAACGCTATCGTTCGGGATGAAGTCGGCGAGCTGAAATTAATCAAGAACGAAGAAGGCCAAGATGAAACTGTCGTTGTTGTCAGAGGATCGTACGCATACCCCGGAGATGATGGCAAACCCCTAAGCGTCCAATATTACGCTGATGAGACCGGTTTCCACGCGGAAGGAGCTCACATTCCCGTCGCACCAGTAGTTTAAGAGCATAACACGTGTTATTTGAAAACAATAACCTAAGCAGAATGGAAGGCCAAACTGATAAATGACCGTGATACTTGACTAAAAAAATGTGATGTGATTCCTAAATTTTGTTTGGATTAACATACTTTTGATGGTTTCCATCTGTAGGTAGATGCTATTCGATTTAAATTTATTATTGGAGACAAAATGTTTTTTATTCCAGAGGTGTTGACCCGTACAATTGACGATAACATGTAAAAAAACATTTAATAATAAAAAAAAATATTTATAAAATCGTATTATTTTTATGACCTAAAATAAGTTTACGTTACATAAGAATAAACTCTTGTTTGTCCTTTAAACGTGCATAAGTTCAACTAACAAATCACCACCTATCAAAATGGAACTTTTTCCATAGTTTTTGGTTATCCTTAAAGATGATTTTGCTTAAAGAGAACAAAAAAAAATGCAAATTTCTCAATTCCAATAGAAAATACTTTTTTACATGAAGCGAATATTAATTAGAAGAAGTAACATATAATAGCCATCTGCATTTATGTCCTAATTTTATAAGGATAAAAAATAATGTCAGTTTCAAGCACTTTCGTCTCATTAATGTTTTATGTAATTTTCGAAAAAAAATACGAAGTTTTGGTTAGAAACGATCTAACTTATTGACACAAAATAATACATCACGGTATAACGGCGCCACAAGTGCTCGTTTCATTCAATTTAAAATGCAGTTGATGAAATCGTTTAATAAGAAATATAAAATAAGACATAATGAAAAAAGACGTTTTACATATAAGATTTCAACAAATTAGAATATTTGGAAAAAAAAATATTTTCCACCCATAAGTTTTGCTCAAGTATATAATATTATCGTTCAGCGTTTTTTTATAAACGCCCAGCGGGATATAATGCGTTTAATCTATTCTTAACCACTTGAATACCAAGCGGATACGGGTGTCTGGAACATATGCAAGCAAACACGGATGTCCAAGACATTTAAAGAATCAAATATTTGTTTATTTGGATATCAAATTTTTGGAGCTTTAAGTACCAGGACGCGCTAGCGTCAAGGTTCTTCTAGTCTCCTTCATCGATATTTTTTTTGAAAAAGTGTGAATTGTATCCCCTTACCATCGTTTGCAGACGGAAAGGCGTGCTCACTACAGAGCTAAGAAGTTCACGGGAACTCCATATGCATTATTTTGCAAATCACATTCTATATGCTTTCCCCATACTATATCTGTACATGTACAGACACATGCGCACACATACATACACACATACAGTACACAAAAAAGTCAAACAAAGAGATTCATTTTTGTGATGCTAAGTTCGTTCTTAAATTTTCAATTGAGAGCAGAACTGCTTTCGGTCTAAAACGATTCTCAGGCAGTGTCTCGTCATAGTTGTGGAGATTGGAGATCGTTGGGTTAAAATGTTTTCCTACCTCGCTGTTAAACTTTTGAGATATTTCACGAACGAACTCGCGGGTGGTAAGTATTTTCAAGTATCTATGAAACTGCGTGTTACGCACGTACCACGGGGCGTTACATATCTGTCTCAGTGATTTATTTTGGATATTCTGAGAGTCTTCATATGTACAATCGAGTAATTGCTGTGTAGAGTATTCTAATAGAATATAAGCAATATGTGTAGTTCCATCTATACTGAGTCATATAAGTTTTTAAAATATCGAATTCGATTGTATATTAGGCAAAAATATTTTTCTCAAAAACACGCAGTATCTCTGGGACATATTAATGATTTATTTGCGCGGTATTCAAACGGTTAAAGAACCACTTATTACGAAATCGAAAATTGGCGCGTGCGACGAACCTATGTGAATAAATTTGTGGCGTATTTTTGCCAAAAAAAAATCATCTGTATGCTCGACTTGTAGCGTTGTAGATTTATACATATGCCAAAATAGAGACGACTGATATTTTAATCATACTGTACAAATGTGTTTTTGTAATGCGTGTAAACGTGAAAACATTTACTTGACAGAATGGTTGTGTAGCATCTTTAGATATGGTGTTTGGTTAATCAAATTACTCACGAACGTGATATTTACGTGGATTTAAATAACCAAAGTCGTCAATTAATTGTTTTTTATTAAATTAAAGCTTATGGAGACTGGAGTGGGACATTTAAACATAAGTTTAATAACAAAAGAATTAAAAGCAAAATATGTAATAAGTAATAAAAAAGAAATTGCTTTTGTTAAGTCACGTTCCTAGTTCAGATTTTTTGATAGCAAAGTTTTCAAATACAAAGTTTTCAAATACAAATCAATTTGAAAGTGTTCCTCTTATTCAAACACGGAAGCACCGCAACTGAAAAGCGCAACGTTGATCCCTCGGCAACAGGCCCGGAAGTAAATCAGTTTACTATATCAAAACGGGACACTTTTATTTCAACAATGTATAAGAGATAAACAAATCTATCTCTATACACGCTAATTGCAAATATAAAGATTATATTGGTGAACAATTTGCAAAAGTTATATGTTATGTGTGCCCTTTTGCTTGAAGAAATGTGGAGAATATTGTATGATTGTTAAACCAAGACGCTTTCAATTTTATAACAATCGAATTATTTAGACGCATTTCTGATGTTTTGAAAAATCATTAGTTAAATTGTTATTATAAGATTGAATTGAATCTACTGCTGAAGTAGTTGGTTCATTACCAATTGGTTTATTTATAATTTATATTGTATAAAATAAAACTTTACCGGGTTTATGTTAAAAACTAAAAAAGGGATGGATACTCCAGTAAATAAATTAAACCTAAAAAGGATATTAGCGGTATCAGATAATGTTTTTGGTTTGCGTTTTCTTCAGAGGCGAATAAAAAAATAACGTATTTTTTAACAAGCTGGCGAGGTCATAAAGACGTTTCTACGTGTGATACAAATCTCCAGATTTCAAGGTTCCGTTCTTGGTATCCTGCTGTTGACCATTTTATACAATAATTTTCTGTCAATCTCTTTTCCGCGAAATTAAAATATTTTTGCATACGCAAATAATGCCTTACTTTTAGTGAGTGTCAAAACTCGTGAACTAATTCTGGATGACAGGATTTCGTTTGCATACCATGTCATAACAAGAGTAAGCAAGAATAGCACTCACTGCTTTTGACTAAATCTCTTGTTTAGTATGTGGTAATCGGAGCTTGAGAGCTGGTGCTCTAAAAATCGCGTACGATGCCATATATTTATATGGCAATTGCTAGCTGCGCCACTAGTGCGTAGTACAAGCAATACAAACTATTGTTCACCCAGTAAATCCATATAAGATGGCCGGGCAGTGCATTGATAGCCCTAACCAAAGGATACTACTTTTATGGATGCATTGCTGGTCTTGGCTGAATACTTCCGTTAGATCTGCACATTCATGTTAGAGACGCAATGCAGAACTAATAGCACAATTTATCCAAGGACTTTTTTTTTTTTAAATTCCCTAGGGTACTCAAAGTTGTACCCACCACCCCCCGCTACGGTTTACACTCTTCGTATAGGGTGTATTCCGTAGCGTAACAACGTTAGTCGTGTTCAAAATTTTGCCAGAAATGTCCCGAGAAGAAATTCCTGAAGACTTGGTTGCATTCACTACAATGTGCAGAAATTAAAAGTTAATAAATAATTAAATGCGGTTGAAAATATTAGATTTTATCTATTTATCTCAACTTTTTTTCCAAAAGACGCAGAGAATTCTTTAAATGCCCTATAATTTGCCTTAGATGCAACCAAGTCGGCATGACCGATGGAGCCAACAGATCCGACAGATAGTCGTATCGTCTTGAGCAATTTTTCCCGTTCGTTGTTGAAATCTGGACATTCCCAGAGGATGTGATCAGCATCCTGAATCATATATCCGCATTTACATTTAGGACTATTTAGTAACCGGCCAAGCTGGAAGAACTTGGCAGCGAAGTAACCGTGGCCAGTTATGAATTGGCTGGTCCAGAAATTAGGAGTCAGGACTTTGGTTATCTCCATTCGCCATTTAATATTCGGAAGGAATTTAAAAGTTTGCCTCCCCTTAGAAGATTTTTCCCATCGAGCCTGCCAAACTTTCATTGCTGCTTCTATCGCCACACTGCGCGCTGCAATTATATGATCTTTAGAATTGTAAGGGTCTGATCGAGGAGGAGGCAGTAACTGAATTTATCCCACCTGGGACTCAACACCTTTGTACAGCATTACTGTTGCGCCTCTAACTTGAATGTGCAGGTCCAACGGAAGTATACCAGCCAAAACCGGCAATGCATCCGTAGATGAGGATCTGTATGCTTTGGTTAGGGCTATCAACGCACTGCGTTGTCCACTTAGAAGGATTTTCTGTATCGAAAAAACGGTGCATGTGCTAGCGGCGTAGTTAGCAATCCCCATGTACATATATGGCATCGTAAGCGATTTTAAGGGCACTAGATCTTAACCCCCAATTTTTACCTACTAGGCGTGAGATTGAATAGAAGGCAAAAGTAGCCTTGCTCACTGATGTCTTGGTATGGTATGAAAAAGAAAGTCTGTCGTCTAGAATAAGATCAAGGTAAGTGACCTTTTCAGAAACTTTAACCCTCGTAGTTCCCATGCGTATAGTGGTAGGTCTTTGTCTACTTAGACCGATACCACCCTTGAGAAAAATAGCTTCAGTTAAGGACTGACAAACCCCAATATAATGTGGGAAATAATACTTTATTTCTGAACCAGCTTAATCATAACTGGCCTTAGCAGATCAACCAACATGTAAATACGGCAACATGATTCAGGATACTAATCTCATAATGTGTCAAGACATGATCAAGGAATGGGGAAAATTGCATCAGTTGAATCAGTTTGAAAATTGCATCAGAATAAATCAGTTGGATCTGTCAGCCACGTTGGTCGTGCTGAGCATCCCTAATTATAAAAGTCTGCAGTTAATAAAAAAAACGATTATCCAATTTCAACATATCCGATATATCGATATTAAAAATAATTCTGAATAAACCACCATGAAGAAATTTCAAACACTTCGTTAAAAAATATTGAAATTATTTCAGTTTCTTAGATGATAAACATTTTCTTTAATAGTCACAGTCAAAAAATATTTTTTTAAGCAACAAGCAATATTCATATAGAAAAATCAGATTTGTTTTGAGACATGTTGAAAACAGACACACGGAGAATGTCTCATTATTTCCATAAAAGCTTCTGAAAAAAAAACAATTCATAGCCTTTATATTCAGTCTACACTAAAGTTTCTGCATATTTAACCAAATTACAATGAAAAAACAAAAGTAAACAACCAAAAAATCATTATTCATGCTTTAATTATTGTTTTGCAATTGTATAAAATAGGATTTCACTAAAAATATGGTATCAGTTTGTTTCTGACTTTTTAAGCAAGATCATTACCGACATTATCAAAATGCAGCTTGTAAGTGTTATTGACTTATTTCTGTTTACAGCGTTTAATTTTTGATATATTTAATTTTGATTATTCTAAGAGTAGCCTTTGAAAATAAAAAAAAATATCCTTTTTATTTTACGAGCGACTATTTTTCAGTCAATCTTCTTCTTCGTGGTCGCAGTCGCCGTCGTAGCAGCAGCACCAGCTGATCCACCAGCATACCAAATCATCAAGTCTGACTTTAATTTGGACCCTGCAGGCTCATACAGTTTCGGGTAAGAAGATACATAAAAAACTTTATAAAAATAATAATTTCATTTACAGTACTTTTAAGGTAATTTACTGCATTGCTACCATTACAGTTAATAATTGTTGTTAAGTATATCTGTAATATATTCTACAAAAGTAATTCATTATTTACCGATCTGAAATACACCTTGATATTAAATAACTAATATGATCGCATAACAAAAGATACTTTTATATTTTTTGCTTCATTATATATAGTAAATATTAAAAAAAATATAAAAAAATTGAATTACAATGTATGGAAATATTTTTTTAGATAATTAATTAGTTTCTTAAAACTTTCAGATTTGAAACAGAGAACGCCATTGTTCGAGATGAAGTTGGTGAGTTGAGATCTATCAAGAACGAAGAAGGCAAAGACGAATCCGTTGTAGTTGTCAGAGGGTCATACACCTACCCGGGAGATGATGGCAAACCCCTTAGCATCCAATACTATGCCGATGAGACTGGTTTCCACGCGGAAGGAGCTCATATTCCTGTCGCCCCAGTCGTCTAAAAACATAACACCTGTTATTCAAAATACTGCCTGGAAAATGCAACGCCCCAATTGATTTATGACCATGATATTTTTTATTGTTTTATTATTTATATAGTGGCCAGAAAACCCACATTTATTATTTGAAAAGATCGTTATCTGGTTCGGTCTGGATGAGCTATTCAAGCACACATGTAAAATAATGATTATAAAATAAATTTTCGAACATAAACCTGAAATTCTTGATTCATTCAAAACTCTTTGTTATTATTATTTATAAATATTCATATAAAGATTCTGACAGACCGATTGGCATTCAAATAATTATTTGCTCTATGCTAAAATCTATCCAAAATAAAAGATATTTTAAATTATTGATTTCTGTTTGGGTTCACTTTTAAGACGCATTTGAAACCACGAGAAATGTTTATTGGTTTTATTACGTGCAGTACCAATTAAGGGATAAATAAGAATACTGTATAATTAACAATGAGCATTTACAAAAGGTTTTCGCTAGAACATGTCGATTTATAGTTGGTATCAAAAATGAATATAGCATAAATAGTAGGCATGGGATCTTATTTCAATACTAAAAAAAAGTTTGGATCATAACAAAAAATACTAGGAAGTGAAAATTTACCGAAAATGGTTGAACCATAGAGTATGGAATATTTGTATCTGCATTCCAATTAATGGAATTTTGAATGAATTTAAATACGCAGAATATACTTTTATTTTATGAATATGCGTTTCATAATTTTATTGTTTTTTCAAATCTCGCTATCATACACGAAAAGATGATTCAATGGAATAATCTTCTATGACAAACATATGTACATTAACGTAATATTGATGTGCTATAAGGGTTATTCAAACAACATAAAACTCTTCGATACAAAGATATTAAACATTCGTGCGTAATTATTCATCTCAATATACCACATTGTTTTTTTTACAAGTATAGGAATCTGGATTATTCGTTCGATCGCTTATTCAAGGATACAAATGTAGAAGCACTCACTGATTAAACTCATTTATAGTGGCACTTGAATTTATTACGTATATCTAATGTGTTTATTTGTATGAAGGTCATAAACTTACGTAACATTTTTTTAAAAATAAAAACATTTTAGAAACGTGCCAATAATGCAATAGAAACAAATATTATATTTGACGCTTCTAAAAAAATAAATTCTTAAAAACATAAATTTTTCGTTTTTTGAAAAGTCATATAATTTTATAGTTTTGACCAAAATAATAAACGGCACTACATTATGACTCGTTGAAGCTTGCTTATTACATCAATAAAGATAAATCTATGAAAAAAAAACAATCGTACCACACCTTGTAGATAATTTTACAGGAAAATTAAAATATTGTGGCAATATAAAAATAAAATTGACACCTTCGTCATTCCAATGTTAGTGTTAAAAATTGTGAAATGTGTTTCTCCTTGATGCAATCAATCTTCATCAAATCTCTCAACCAATGGAATGAAAAACCTGTCCAGCTTAATTTTGTATTAAAAATAACTTTACTCAAAGTTGGCGCCAAGTCCATCTAAAACATAAAGACAGATTTTACAATCAATTATAAAGGATATGCTTCACTAAGGTACTGGCTGTTAAATATTTTGAGTGGAATACAAAAATTATATTTAAAATCGGATTTTTGTATATAAAACTGAAAAGAATCATTATTAAAATGCGCGCATACTAGATATTTTTAAACATTTATTACAAAAAAAATAATATGATGGTTAATACTATATTAAGTTTGTATATTATTGAGCTCACTCAATTAAATTAGACCTTTAAAGTATGATGAAGTAAAATCATGCGTCTTCACAAAATTATTTTAATAAGTGTATTTTTGTATTTGCACACTTTAGGGTTACTATTACGATTTGAATGAATAAATTAAATGATAAAGGTGGACCACAGATACGTAAATTATATTGCATATACATACATGCGTGCATATTTATTAAACTTGAATGAATAAAAAAAGCAGAACGCTTTTTAAAACAAGAATTGAAAATAATTTTGACTTTTGAGTATAAAAGCAGATGTCACCAGATCAATGGTATCAGTTTGTATCTGACTTTATTGCAAGATCACTTTCAACACTATCAACATGCAACTCGTAAGTGAAACCCATTTATTTTAGATTTAATAAACTTGTATAATTTATAATTTGAATGTAAATTCACTATAAAAATCACCATCATTTCTTTTTATTATCGTTATGGTAATTAATTTTAAGATATATCTTTCCAGTCAATCTTCTTCTTTGTGGTCGCGGTTGCTTTCGTCGCAGCAGTACCAGTTTCCCCACCATTCCGACCAGTATTCCAAACCGTCAAGTCAGACTTCACATTGGATCCCGCAGGCCCATACAGATTCGGGTAAACAGAATTTATTATATGTACTTGGTATCATAAAACTATATGACTTATAATATGGATTAATCTAAGCCTCAACGCTGTTGTCATAAATAATGTTCTACCTTTGATTTATCGATAATTTGGTGCACAATATTATTTTTTTAAATTTAATTCGTTGTTCTTTTAAAATGTAAGTAAGACGTTATGTGAATTACCAATAGGTGGTTCATTTTTATACTATCTGAATAGTGAACAGGTTATATTTGATGGTGATTATTTATTTGAATCGTTCAAATTATGTACACTCCCACAGATTTTGTCACTAACGACCCGGGTTTCACCCGACAGTTCAAGTTCATCCGTGCATTTAAATGCCTGAAGATGCCGAAAGGTGAAACCCGGGTCGTTAGTGACAAAATCTGTGGGAATGTACATAATTTGAACGATTCAAATTTAATATTGAAGTTCAACCAAGCACCTTTAGTCGAAATCTTAAATTATGTGATTATTTATAGTTACATTTTATTTATTGGTATTTAAACAATCAACCACATGACGTAATCCATCATCTAGATTTGTAAAAGTACTATCTAATAATAAATAATCAATGTACA
Organism: Himalopsyche anomala; assembly: GCA_031772345.1. Lineage (NCBI taxonomy): Eukaryota > Metazoa > Arthropoda > Insecta > Trichoptera > Rhyacophilidae > Himalopsyche > Himalopsyche anomala. The sequence continues at coordinate 19,158,689 of CM062822.1, read as the reverse complement.
AATTGTGGAATTAAATTTTCACATGTTTGATAATTAATCAATAAAACTTTCAGATTCGAAACCGAGAACGCCATTGTCCGCGATGAAGTCGGTGAACTGAAATCGATTAAGAACGAAGAAGGTAAAGATGAAACTGTCGTTGTTGTCAGAGGATCGTTCGCATACCCCGGGGAAGATGGCAAACCCCTTAGCATCCAATACTACGCTGATGAGACCGGCTTCCACGCGGAAGGCGCACACATCCCCGTCGCACCAGTAGTCTAAGAAAAAAATAACAGTTATTGTTAAAACTGCCATGAAAACGGAACGCCCAAATGAATAATGAACGTGATACTCAACTGTGAGCTATGCGATTTCTGAATTTTATCAGAGAAAACATACGCTTGTTAGTGTTTTATATATTTATGTACATAGTCGTCGTTGGATCAAAATTGTGTGTATTCAACAGATATTTATTGATCCGGTGGTATTAATTTATGCAAATATTAATGAACAAAAATACTAAAATAAATATCATAAGATATGTTGAAGATATGTTTTATTTATGGTTTACCTATAAAAACTACACAGTAATACTATTATGAATAAGGGTGACGTGAAATGTTAATATTTATTGACAATCGAAAGATTTTTAATTCCTGGATTTTTAAAAATTAAAATCTTATTTAACTCTTCATTTACGTGATCTTTTTACTTTATGATTAAAAAGACTGTGATAGATACTTAAAGTAAATGAGAAAACAACTTCACCATACACGCGACTTCGATAAATTAGGTATTAATTAACACATTATTAATATTACATGATAAAGCAACACACAACACAAGCCACAGCAAGATGGAGAACTGAATGTATTTTAAGCCGAGAACGATGTCGATGAAATGCCGATGTAAAGGCTTTTTTGCATAAACATGTTGTGGAGAATTAAATTAGAATTTTCATCACCTCTTCACTAAGCAAAGGCAATTTACTTTTTATAGAATGCCAAAACTTGATAAAGATGAATACAATTTAACTTTGAGAGTGTCATCGGATGAATGATCGATAAGGCTTTCTTTTTACTATTATCATAAATAAGTTTCTTGAATGTTCGCTCCAAATGGGTCTATTATCCACATACAACCATGTATAGGATTTTTTTGCTGGTGGTAGAGTTATAAAATTTAAAAAATGACAGATTTCTCTGCGGATCACCAAAATTTCCATTTGCTAACCGCACTAAATAAATTCCTTTTTTGAACTTAATTTAAAAAAAAACTTTTTCCTGTAAAATTTATAATCTGCCAGTTACAATTTTGTGCCTTTTACGGATTGATTATATTATGGAAATTATTATACACAATGTAAATAAAATTAAACGTGTTCCATTTAAGTGATAATTTTGTAACCTATCTACCTATTTCGTGTACTTTCTATGGCTTGATTAACGTGAATATAAATTTGTTGAGACCTATCGTCCATTTTTGTATGTGTTCTATGGAAGCTGTCAAATAAAAAAAATAAGACATGAATTTATTTTTGATACATATTGAAAAATTTACCATCATTCTTAGAATCTTGTTATTTATGCCAATAAATATATAAACGACACTTCACTATGATTCGTTGAAGCTTGCTTATAACACCAATAATGATAAATCTATGAAAAAAATCAATTGTACGACTCCTTGTAGATAATTTTATAGGAAAATTAAAATATTGTGGCGGTATAAAAATTAAACTGACAACTTCGTTATTCCAACGATAGTATTAAAAATCGTCAAATATGTTTCACCTTGATGCAATCAATCTTCATCAAACCTCACAATTAATGAAATGAAAAATCTGTCCAGTTTAATTTTGTATTAAAAATGAACTAGCTGTAAGCCAGTTGCCCTCAACGAGGAGGAGTTTTGTTACATTTTTAAATAGTCAGAAAATTTACTGGCGTGAAAATAAATTGCAAACTTATTTATTGAAAAAGCCAGAAAATCTGAAATTAATTAATTCTCTAACTGGATTTTTAGGAATACACCCAATTCTCTAAAATAACTAAAATACACCGGGACTGCAAAACAAAATATGCAAATAGCGGATATAATAAAATATATTCATAAAATCATTATTGAGCTGCCCTGCTGAGCTGCTATATCCAATATTGACAGCCCTGCAGTATTCATGTTTTATATAATTTTTAGAATAATTCAAATGTTTCAAGTATACAAACAAACATATTTCGGAGAAGAAGAAGAAGACCCCGGGACATATATCGACAGTCCTGCAGTATTTATATTTTATGTGGTATAATTTTTAGAATAATTCAAATGTTTCAAGTATACAAACAATTATATTTCGGAGAAGAAAAAGAAGACCATGGACATATCGACAGCACTGACACTTAAAAAAATCTTTTCTACTAAAAAAATATACTGCACGAAATATATATGCAATATTAATTATTTTGGAATTTTTAGAATAATTTAATATATATTGAACTTTATTTTCACTCCAGTGGAATGTGACGTACCTCAGTTGATAGAGAGCTCGACTGATAATCCAAAGTTCTATTATTCTAATTAATGTTTTTAAAAACCCAGACTGCTTATCTTTCTTTGTAACACTAAAATCACATTTAATAAGTGCAATATTGTAATTAGAATTTGAATTAGTATGTTAGAGTGAATAATATGATGCATTGTGTATCTCTTCTTAGCCATAGCTGAGTAAATTTACGTTTAAAGCATAGTTCTGACGATGGCGAAAGCCGAAATAGCTATCAACCTTGAACTTAAAAAAAAACTGTAGAACTGAAATACCTTGATATTTTACCCTATTTAAATGAAGTCCTACCAAGTAAATGCCAAATCAATAAATAAATTCTACGATCAAGCCCAAGCCGCAACAGATTTTTAAAATATAAAATCAAAGGTTGAGCGATATTCCACAATACAAAATGTGCTTCTTCAAAAGTCAGTGTAATGAAAAAATATGTCTATTATGAATAAAAAATGGCGACATCGGGGCAGGGGGGGGACCATCTTTCTGCGCCATAGAAAAAAAAGGCAAAATCGCGGACCTACATTCACTCACTCACTCAGACATCCAGCCACTCAGACAGCCGACATTATCGGCTTTAATATATAGACTAACCCAAAGTTACCACCAAGTCCATCGAAAACATTAAAGGAGATTTTGCAATCGAATATAAATGCTATGTGGTACCGATAGTATACAAGTCAGAAAAATGCTTCACTTAGCCACTGGCTATTAAGTAATTTGAGTGGTTAACAAAAATATATTTAAAATCGAGTTTATGTATATGGAACTAAAAAAAAACCATAACTAAAATATAAAAATGCGCACATACTAAATATTTTAAACATTTATTATGAAAACTATGTTATGTGATGGTTATTACTATATTCAGTTACTGTATATCATTGAGCTCAGTCAATTAAATTAGGCTTTTAAAATATGATGGGGTAAAATCATGCGTTTTAAAGAAATTATTTGAATAAGTGTATTTTTTTAATTTGCACACATTTACTTTAACGCTTTGAATGAATACATTAAATGATAAAGGTGGACTAAAAATACGACTTTTTATATTGCACATACATACGTGCATATTTATCACTCCTGAGTGAATAAAAAAAGCAAAACGATTTTTAAAACAAGAATTGAAAATACTTTTGACTTTTGAGTATAAAAGCAGATGTCACCAGAACGATGGTATCAGTTTGTATCTGACTTAAGATTACTTTCAACACTATCAACATGCAACTCGTAAGCGAAACCCATTTATTTTAGTTTTAATAAACTAGTATCATTTATAATTATAATGATAGTCTTTTTTATTTTTATCGTTATGGTGTGTAACCTGTAATTAATTTTAAGAAATATCTTTCCAGTCAATCTTCTTCTTTGTGGTCGCGGTTGCTTTCGTCGCAGCAGTACCAAATGACCCACCATTCCGACCAGTATTCCAAACCGTCAAGTCAGACTTCACATTGGATCCCGCAGGCCCATACAGATTCGGGTAATTATAATTAATTATATGTACTTGTTATCATAAAACTATATTACTTATAATATGGATTAATCTCTGGCATAAAGTAGTTGTCATAAACAATGTTCTCCTTTTAGTTTATCGATAATTTGGTGCATAATATATATTTTTAAAAAATTTATTCACTGTTCTTTCAAAATGTATGTAAGACTTTATGTGAATAAACGATAGGTGGTTCATTTTAATAGTATCTGAACAGTGAACAGGTTATATTTGATGGTGATTATTTATAGTTACTTTTTATTTATTAGTATTAAAACGATCAACCACATAAAGTAATCCATCATCTAGATTTGTAAAAGTACTATCTAATAATAAACAATCAATGTACAAATTGTGGAAATAAATTTTCACATGTTTAATAATTAATCAATAAAACTTTCAGATTCGAAACCGAGAACGCCATTGTCCGAGATGAAGTCGGTGAGCTGAAATCGATTAAGAACGAAGAAGGTAAAGATGAAACTGTCGTTGTTGTCAGAGGATCGTACGCATACCCTGGAGAAGATGGCAAACCCCTTAGCATCCAATACTACGCTGATGAGACCGGCTTCCACGCGGAAGGCGCACACATTCCCGTCGCACCAGTAGTCTAAGTAAAAAACAGTTATTTTAAGAACTGCCATGAAAACGGAACGCCCAAATGAATAATGAACGTGATACTCGACTGTGAGCTATGCGATTCCTGAATTCTATCAGAGAAAACATACGCTTGATAGTGTTTTATATATTTATGTACATAGTCGTCGTTGGATCAAAATTGTCTGTATTCAACAGATATTTATTGATCCGGTGGTATTAATTTATGCAAATATTAATGAACAAAAATACTGTAATAAATATCATAAGATATGTTGAAGATATGTTTTATTTATGGTTTACCTATAAAAAACTACACAATAATACTATTATGATTATGAATACGGATGATGTGAAACGTTAATAATTGTTGATAATCAAAAGATTTTTGATTCTCGGAATTTTTTCAAATTAAAATCTTATTCAACTCTTTATTTACGTGATTTTTTTACTTCATGATTACAAAGATTGTTTAGGATAGATACTGATAATAATTGGAAAAACATTTTCATAATACATGCGACTTCAATAAATTAGTTATCAACACACTTTTAATATTAAATGATGAAGCGAATTAGTCACTGTTTATTATCTACTTAAATTAATTTTAAATAAAATTTGCAAACGAGATATCAAAATCTAAAAAATCTGACTATACAGTCTACAGAGCACACTAGGATGGTTATGAAAATAAATATTTTACTCTTGTGCAATGATGATAATACCTCAAAAATATAATTAAATTAACATTAAGTGTGGAATAAACAATAATAAACAGGAAATTTTATGGTAATATTTACGTAGCTTTTTTTTATAAACGTGTTGTGTGACCTTGTCACTTCACTTTTTTAATGAATAATTACGTTATCAAACTATCTCCTGCCTAGAAAAGAGGATTAGTATTCATCGTTAGTACCAAGCTCGATGTATATCTAAAGTTAAATAACTACGCGTAACTTAACATACACTTAATGTTTTTTCCGGTTTTAATGTCAAAAATTGACATGGCATAGACAGAAAACAGAGTATATCTTTCTTAGATTGAAAATATTTCCAGAACACTTTATGAATATACATTGTTATTGTAACTAGGCAACGTAGCACTGGCACATTTAACTTAGTAAACTAAATGGTGGAAGATAGCAGGGTCAGATGTAACACAAATATATTGATAAAAAAACGGCTATAGTTCTGCGTAAAATAAAATTAAATCAATTAGTCATCGATCCTCTCTAATACAGTGCACTTATATGTGTGTGTATGTATCAGATTCTCTGTGTGAAGACAACATTATCACAATAATTTTTCAAAGCATTCTAATGAGACAAATATTTAAAAAATAAAAAAGTAAAGACAATTAAGCAAAGCGATCATAAAATTCAAGTGAGAAAAAAAAGTGATATTCATTAAGGAGCCTAGTGATTGATTTACAAATTTTCTCTTAATGGCTAAAAAAAATCACTATAAATTTGCTTTAAATAATTGTGATTTGCTATCGGAATTATTTGATATGGTGCAATTGATTTCAGTTCTTTTGTTCATTTTGATTAAGAAATTTCGTACAAAATTCGCTTAAAAATTAACATCAAACTTTTTTCAGAAAAAAATAAAATAATTGGTCGTTTTCGTATTAAGGCCAATGTCTGGCCACCATAAACTACGTTCTATATCACCAGCCAATTATATTTACTAACCAGTTCTGACTGTATATACTCACAAGTAATATAATTATTTAAGAAACATATTGAATCACAAAGCTTATTGAAGTATAAAAAAAGTGAACAATTCAAATTAAACAAATAGTTTTCGAATATCTGAATAACAAAAAGTAGCTGAATATATTATTTTAGAATGTCAACAATTTTATTGGAATATTTTTACCCGATAGTATACACGTTGTTTTTTGTTAATATTATCTAAGTAAAATATTTACGAATGTATAATAAAAATATGCTTTTCCCATATTTTTATCCTACGACAGTAATTTTAAAAATAATAAAAAATAAAAATGCATTTTCCCATTAATGCATTTGAGAAGGAGAAAAAAGCCCTCCATTTTTTTTGAAGTTCTTTTTTTTTAAATAACGTTTTTTGTGTAAAATGAAATGTGTGTGAAAAAACGTGAATTTTTAGAAATTTTAACAATCAACCCAAAAAATAAATCAGCCGTAATTAGGAGATGTAAGTATGCGTAAGAATGAAGGATTTGAAAAAAATAATGATTTTTTGACAAAATTTCAAAACAAATATTCATATGGTTATTTGAAATTAATACCTAAAAAAATTCCAGTTTACAATAATGTGCTAAGAATATAAAGTTAAAGGACTTTTAACTATTTCACATCATTTAAAAAGCATTGATATTAATACACATATTTCAAAGATGGTGTTGTTTGTTTCACAATATTTGTGAAAAGAGGACCAATCAATAATCCTGTAAAGATTGCATTGATTTTTCATTTTTAGGTTTGCAGACAATTATTGTGATGGTTGGTATGGTGAATATTATTTTTTCGCCGTCAAACAACCTATAAATTTCTTACAGAATTCGTTTACTCAATTGCAATCAAATTATAGTGTAATGATGTTTAAAACTAATAAGCGCTGGAAGTAGCCCAAGCGAGTATTTACGGCAGACTCATTTTACTCGGTTTCATTTTAACGCAACTATAACAACATATTGTTTCATAACAATTGAATAAAACGCAAAAACTCTTAACATACTATTTTACAAGAATGAACATAGAAAAACCTGCTGCTATTACTCTGATAATCTCACACTACCGTTTTTATTATATATTGATATACGGCATGAACATAACGACCAATGATCGGTAAAAGAACTTTTTTTTTTTTTTTTTTTCCATGTCCGCTCCCAATACGGAGCATATGGACTCCTAATGGAGTTTATCTCAACAGAAATGTTTCTACGAGAACTGCTTGTTACTCAGTTGCTCAACCTCTCTTTTCCCAAAGATCGTAGGAAATACAAAAAAAAAAGTAAAGGGCTACGACAGGACTAGTGGTTAGCTAATCGCTCTCGCTACGCCCCGTTTATAGGATAGGATGGGTGGGAGGGGGGAATTCAAGACATCACATACATCCATGCCTTTGAACAGAAATTCATAAATCGATTGAAAAATCAATTTATAAAACTGCCCGTACTGGGATTCGAACCCGTGCCCTCCGTAGCGGTAACCAACGATGTTGACCACTCGACCACACAGGCGGCTAAAAGAAAGGCTTCTGGTAAAAGAACTTAAGCGACACAATTCTGTAAATTGCATTTAGCCAATAATTATTCAATATCGCCTAAGGCCTTAAGGCAGGCACGGGCAAACCTTCACGAAAAAAAAGATTGAAATTAAAAAAAAAACGTTATTTTTGGATCAACCTATATATGTGAACAAACATTTTCAATCATGAACATCTTAACGATCAAACATCACCGATGAACATTTACAAGCAGTTTTAAGAATCTAAACTACAAAATTAACATCTGAATTTTAAAAAATGTTAATAGACGTAAAACAGTTCCATTCCTCTCATTAGATTGTTTTTTTTTCATGATAATAAATAATGTACATATAAAATGGTATTTTACTTGCGGCCCGCCGCTCATTTTGAATTCCAAAATTTGGCCCTTCATCTGGAATATTTGCCCCCCCTGCCCTAAGGCGTCAATGACAAAAAATTTAGAGCTTTATCTCGTCCCATCTTTTTTAGGGTCTGTGCATTTTAGTGTTTTGACTTATTATTGTTTGTTCCACGTGGACCCTGGTTAAGAAATGCGTATCTAGAGAACTGAAAGTATTCAGAAAATTTTATTATAATTTCAGGATAAGCATTGGCCATATACTAACTACGTTCAAAGACTTCCTTTTTCAAATTTAATTTAAAAAAATATATTTTCTTGTAAAATTTATAAATAACTAGCCAGTTCCCGGCAAGCGTTGCAATGCCACTCGATGAAAGAAAGTGTTTGTGTTTTAATTGTGTACATTGAAGTGCATGTACTTTTTCTGTCTGTTTGACGTTTGCTGCTGATTGTCTATGGTACAACACACGCGTCACCTATTGTAATTTAATTGTACTATAAACTTCGCGCAAGTGCAAGCATACGTTGTCAAAATGAACTGTATGGCAGGCATAAAAACATTGATTTTTATATATGTATAAGATTTATAACCTTCCCGAAAGTGCATGCAAAAAGTTTGTAAAAGTTTAATTGCTCTCGGGTGAGCGGTGTGGCAGCGCATAAAGTACGAACAAACAAACATTCATTTCCATAACTTTCCACGATTTGTTCCATTCTCTGATGATGATTGTGTGACTTCTATTTCATACGTTCTGTCTTTTTTCGTATTCGAAATTATTGTTCTATGATTACTGTTTTTAAAAAGATGAACCTTACTACAAAACTACCTAAAACAAATTATAAAATAAATATAATATTAATGTTATTGTATGCTTACTATTAATAATCTGTAGTGTATGGGAACCTTAAAAATTTGAATTCCAGAATATAAGATATATCTAATAGATTATTACTACGTTCAAAAAGACTTTTAAACCTAAAACGTATAATCAATGCATGCTTAAGCATCAAAATACTCTTAGCATTTACATATAATAGTTGACAACTAGGGCTTCCAAACCGGTTTAAACCGAAACCGGTTAACCGGGTTTTCGGGTGTTTTAAAAAAAACCGAAACCCGGTTTATTTTTGGCGGTTAACCGGGTTAATTAAAAATTCTTTTTTCTGCTTATTAACACTACGAGCTTTTATAAACTATTCATATGAGAGTATAATAATTAAAAATGTTGTATATAAATAATAGTATATAATAGTACAATATAATATAAGATTTTACGTCAATTGTTCTAATTTCTGTACCATATTACAACAATATGTAGTCGAAATCCTGGGACAACTATACGCTTAAGTCAAATATCCGTTAATACGAAAGGATTCTCATAATATAATGATACTAAAACAAGTGAACCTTATTGAACCAAAAATACATATAAATACGTTCTTCATTGAATGAAAAAAATATCCGAACCGAAAACTTGTACTGTTACAAAGCAATTTATTCATAAATCGATTTATAAATTTAAAAAACATATATAAAACTGTCTGTACGGGGATTCGAACCCGTGACCTTCTCAAACAAAAACAGCGATATTTTTATCTACTTTCTAATTGTATGCACTTATTGACTGTTTTGAAATAATCAAAATACTTTTTTTTAATACATTGGTTAGTGTGGTACTAAAATTGTTTTTTTTAATAATACCGGTTTAAACCGGTTACCCGGTTTATTTATTTAAAAAAAACCGAAAACCGGTTAGCTTAAATGTCCGGTTATTTGGAAGCCCTAGTTGCCCTAGCCCTAGCCCTAGCCCTAACATATAAAAAAGAAATTGTACAGTAGTCGTTGAACTTCATGAAAATAATAAATTAAAACTCTCTTTGTTAACAATTTCGCATTTTCAATTTTAATACATTTAAATGTTATGTCAAAATGTTGACCATGCGATTTGACAGATTTGAAATATTCCAAACAATAGAGCGTCAAATTTGAATTGTCTGAATGCTGTTTGATTGTCAGTTGATGGTTGAATTGTATGGACGGTATGGCAGATGATGTGATACAAACATTGATTTTTATATATAAGACCTAATGTAAGTTAATTTTAATATGCCTGAACAAAAAAATGCGCTTGCGATAAATAATTTCACTCTAATTACACTCGCACTGGATTGTCAATACAACAAAACAAAATGGCCGTCGTTCAAAAACAATTTCGAACGTCAGCTATTTTTGTTTTGTTATACTGCAGTGTAAAAAACATTTAAATCTACGAATATTTAAGTTTTTCGACACTGTTAGTTAATTTTAATATTCCTATAACCTTCCCGGAAGTGCAAGCTTAAAGATTGTTAAAGTTTATTGCAATCGGACTTATGGCTTTCAAATCCACCAAAGATTCAAAAACAAACATACAAAAATTCATATATATACATAAGATTGTCGGTTACGATTTTCTGCCTATTACAGGTCGATAATCTAATATATAAAAATAAATTCGTACTCTATGTGCTGCCAAGCCGCTGATCCGACTGCAATAAAACTTTGACAGACTTAAAGCTTCCACTTCCGGGAAGGTCATAGGCATAGTAAAATTAGATTACTAAGTCTTATATATAAAAATCAATAATTGTATGTCTGCCAAACAGTTCATTTTGACAAAGTATGCTTGCACTTGCGCGAAGGTTATAGAACAATTAATTTACAGTAGGTGGCGCGTGTGTCGTACCATAAACAATCAGCAAACATCAAACGTCAAACAGACCGAAAAAGAAAACATACACTTCAATAAGCACAATTAAAACACAAACACTTTCTTTCTTTGTGGCATTGCAACGCTTGCCGGGAACCGGCTAGTATTATCTAACATGCAAATAAAATTGTAATTGAATGCTTCACTAACCTACTTACCATGTTTTAGGTAAATTACGCTGTAAAAAAGAATAATATTTGAGTATTTAATATATAAATGAAAGTGAGTATAAAAAATTAAAAAGATGCATGTTTGTTTTTGTATGTGCAAATAAATTAAAATGAAGTATTTACGGTAAAAAAATATAGGTCTAATATTATGATCTCAAATAGATTACCTATTTGGTTTTCGCTACAATTAGCTGTTAAATAAATTTCAAACAAGTTTTATTGACATGTCAATTCAAGAAGATTTGCTTTAAAGATTATTATTAAGAATAAAAGAAGATTCGTATGACCTTTGATGAAAGCATTTTACAAGATTTTTAATTTAATTTGCGGTTTACTTAAACTAGATTAAGTAAATGCATGCGTTTTCATAAAAAAAATAATTTCCACACCTTTGGAATTACGAATTGAATAATTTATTTAAGTAATTATAGTTGCATTGAAGTAATTTACATTGTGCATTTTTATTAAACTTAAGTGATTAAAAAAAACAAAACTCTTGTCAAACAAGAATTAAAAATAGTTTTGAATTAGTATAAAAGGGGATGTCACCAAAAATATGGTATCATTTTGTATCTGACTTCACTGTAAGATCACTTTCAACACAATCAACATGCAACTCGTGAGTAAAATGCATTTATTTTCGTTCTAATAGTATAATTTAAATGTAAACTTGATATTTAAAAATCATTTTTTATATCATAATGGCTTATCTCGACAGGATTATCCTTTTTTAATTTTAATAAATGTTTTCCAGTCATTCTTCTTCTTTATGGTCGCGGTCGCCTTCGTCGCTGCCGAGTCACCAATCCCACGACCATATCAGATCGTCAAGTCAGACTACACTTTGGATCCCGCAGGCCCATACAAATTCGGGTAAAAAAACTGACGTACTGTGTCATTTAAATATATAACATATAATATTAATTAGCTAACTCTTTGTCTTCAAGCATTTTTAAAACACTTTATTCTGATTTTGATCCATACATTAATAATCATTATTGTAAATTCAATGCGTTGTGTAATTTAATTTTGTATACGTTTTCAGAAGTAAAAGCGTTACGGGATGGATAAAAAGTTCTTTTTCATAGTATTTGAATAATTAACAAGTCATATTTGATCACGATTTTTTAGAAATTAATATCTAATTTTCATGATTATTTATTTTTTAATCATAATAGCTCAAATTAGTATGTACCAATCGATTGCGAGAAGTTTTAAAAAGATCATTCGTTTCCCATACTATTTTCAAATTTCCAATTCCGTATCTCGAATTGCACTTAATTGGAGTGAATATGATATTACATATTATAGATTTTTTCTATATATTTTTTGATATTTTACTTTTACTAAGAACAATTTGTTGGAATGTAATTTTAGAATATTAATTTTATTTTTATATCTATGAAAATTCCCCCACGGAACCTCAGTAGAATTGCACAAAGTAAAAATATGCTAAATATCTTTTGTTTGACGTAAATATCGACTTTTCTTCTAAAATTGACGAAATTAAACGTTCACGATGAAAAAATAGGTAATATTGTTTCATAATGCCTTTTCAGTAGCTGTCAGTAATACCAAATATCGTGAGTGGACAATAATGAAATCGCAAGACCAAAAAGCGTACAAATTGATTGATTACACACGAGCTTTCGATATTGCAATATGCAAATAAAAAAATGAATTAGTAACACAAATTGGTGTTTATTATATTAAATCCTTTTTTCTAAATGTGCAATAATAATATATACTTCTTTAATTGGGAGAATTTGTTACAAGTTATGATTAAATGAAAATAGTCATTTGCTGAGATCGGGTGCTGAATGCTAATGATAAAAACATGTAGATTCATGAAGATAGATTGTGTTCGGGATTGCAACACTGTACGAATATATCAATACCGGTATTACATAAATAGAATAAAACCCAACGCCAACCCCGCCGGTATTTCTGAAATAAATCTATTATATATCTTGAGCAAGTATTGCTGATGTTTATATCTTTATTTTATGATGTTTATTTAAGTTATTTTTTGATAATATGCACTTGCTGAAATACCAGTACCGATCTTGCAATCTTTTATAAAAATTAAAATGTTAGAAAAGATATTTTTTTTCTATTTATTAATTTTTGATTTAAAACTATACATTTTTGGTAGTAAAAGAAGTTATGTGAATAAGCGATAAGTGGTTCATTTATATAGTATTCAAATAATCAACAATAAAAAGTTGTCTAAATTTTTCATTATAAAATGTAATTTATATACAATTAGTAGTTATATTTCTTCACATAATCATTTTATAACATAAAATTTCCAGATTCGAAACCGAGAACGCCATTGTCCGCGATGAAGTCGGTGAACTGAAATCGATTAAGAACGAAGAAGGTAAAGATGAAAATGTCGTTGTTGTCAGAGGATCGTACGCATACCCTGGAGAAGATGGTAAGCCCCTTAGCATCCAATACTACGCTGATGAGACCGGCTTCCACGCGGAAGGCGCACACATCCCCGTCGCACCAGTAGTCTAAGTAAAAAATAACAGTTGTTATTTTAAAAACTGCCATGAAAACGGAACGCCCAAATGAATAATGAACGTGATACTCAACTGTGAGCTATGCGATTTCTGAATTTTATCAGAGAAAACATACGCTTGATAGTTTTTATATATTTATGTACATAGTCTTCGTTGGATCAAAATTGTCTGTATTTAACAAATATTTATTGATCCGGTGGTATTAATTTATGCAAATATAAAATGAAAAAAAAATCAAAATAAATGTTATAAGAAAACGTTCAAGTTGACTTTTATTTCAGGTTTTTCAATTATTTATACACATTAATAATCTTGTGGCATTATTAGAAAGGAGGGAAACGAACATATTTATTCTATGATATGTATTGATTTTCAATTCCCGAAAGAAGATTTTCGAACAGATTTTATTAACAATTTTTTAGTATTTTATGACAGAATCTATCTACTGAAATAGCAGTTTTGCATTGTATTTATAAGATATGTAAAATATTCAAGATTGTTATCTCCAGGCTGTTTATGACAGTACATATTTTACTCTTATGTAATGATAATAATGGTTAAGCTAAGAGATTAATCATATAGTAACATAAAAAATGTGGAACAAACATCTATAAACGGGAGATGTAATGGTAATACTTTAGTAGCTTTGTTTTTATTACAAACAAATTGTGTGACCTTGAAACTTCACTATTATAGTGAATAATCACGTTATAAAATCCTACGCCTGCCTAAAAGAGGATCGGTATTCATTGTTAGTACCATGTTTGATGTATATCTAAACTTAAATAACTATGCGTAACGTAAGAGACACTTAATGTTTTTTCCGGTTTTAATGTCAAAAATCGACATGTCATAGACCGAAAACAGAGTATATCTTTTTTAGATTGGGAACAATACCAGAATACTTTATGAATATAAATTGCAATTTGACACATTTAACTTGGTATGCTAAACGGTTGAGGATAGTCAGATGAAACACAAAATTATTGTCATTTCCACTAATTTATTTGATCTTAAGCCGGTCCATAAAATAAAACGAAAGCATTCAGCGGTTGATATAATTCAATACATAAATTTGAAACATTTAAAATATTATTTGTTTGTCCCGTTAGTTTTCACCCTGGACAACTCTACTTTAAAAACTAAACAAAGGAAACAAGTAGCGTTGAATTTCAAATGAAATTTAATGCTAATGATTTATATCTGTTATGTTATGTCAAACGATAAATACTTGTTTTCCTGGTATGTTTTTAAGTAAAGGAGTTCAAGGTGAAAACTAACGAGATATATTTGTAACACGTATTATAAATATGGCATAAAACATTAAAATATAAAAATGCTTTAAGAATCGATTGAAATAAATTGTACTTTCTTTATAAATCAATTAAAATATTTACTATGAATATATTTAGGGTAAAATGCAAAAATCATTATTATCACAAAAAACCACGATAACATAAAAAAGCGTTTGACAAGGAGTTGGCAATCAGAATACATGAGCACTAATAAGAAATGATTCGAATTTATTAGAGGTAAGTTTATTGAGAAGAAAGATAATTGATATCATTATGAGAGGAACGTTTAAACATTGTTACTTTTTTAGTGAAATGCATATCGAATATCAAGACTTTATTATGCACAGTACGATGTTTTCAAATGTCACTCTGAAATCTTGAACAAGTAATTTGGTTCGAAAAGAAGTCCATTATTTAAGCTGAACAATATGTCAAAGAGGATATTGAAGAATTAAAAAAATATGAACAAAAAATGACACTTTTATTTGAAAGGAAAATTCTATATTTGTATAAGAACAAGTATAATCTTATTTTGTAACACTAGGATGCTGCCCTGCAAGGCTTAGAATATATACCGTACACCGTACCAATATCATCCGTACCACCAGAGTCTTTTCGAAAGTTAAAATTCTAATATTAATGTACAACGCTTTGGTTCGAAGCAGACTTAAGAGTGGATCAATTGTTTGGGCCCCAAGATGCTCGAAATATACCCTTATGGTGGAGAAGATTCAGAAGAAATTTTCGAGACTTCTCTATATGAGGGTGTATGGATATTACCCATGGCTTTATCCAACTGACTTTCTTTTAGACATGCTTAACTTCAATAGTTTGAATGTTCGAAGAGAAATGTATCTGGGCATATATTTCTTTCGACTTATACGTGGCCAAAATGAGAATTCCATCATTCTTGAGAATGTGAATCTAAATGTTCCTGATTATTTTTTGAGAAATCGTGGATATGAATTGTTTGTTCTCCCAAGGTGTAGAACCAGCCTGCCAATGGGGATGCCACTGGGGAGAGCTTTAACGGTGTTCAACAATATTGCTTCGGATGTCGACATATTCCACGTAGACGTGGGTGAGTTCCGACGAATACTATTTTTTATGTATTAAAGTAGAGTTCGTCGGAGCTTACTCAATTGACTTCTTTGCCATTTTTTTTCTACTGATTTTAATATTAAATTGTACTATTTTTTTTCTCCATTGTAAAAGTTTTAAATTTTAAATTTGTCAACCTTGTGCAATGTTAATTAAATAAATAAATAAATAAGGTTTATAGAATCACTCTAACACACCTTACGATGATTAGTTGAAAATAATGTATTTACTATTGTTTTGTAGTTTTAACACTCAACTTGTAATTATTCACTTTTAAGCATGCATCGTATTTATAGTTATTTGAAAAGTTGATGAATTGATGAAACCTTGTGGTCATTCGTGCAATAAATTAAAAATCCCGGGATACGTTCCAAATTCACAAAAAGTTTCAAAGACAATGTAAAATTAATTTTTAAATAACTTGATATTTTCCATACAATTATATAAACATGAACAAATTTATATGGGTAACATAAACAATAATAATAAATATATCTTCATTTATTATATTTTATTTTATTCGATGAACCTTCACTATATAAATGAATAGTTGGAAGGTGTAGCCAATTTTCTGTTAATCCTACATATGAAATATGAGAGAGTCGTTAAACAATTAAACATATAAATGTGAAATTATAGGGTTTAACCATATTTGGCATTTTGAATCGAAAAGTTGTTAAGTGCTAGTATATTTTGTCGAATAACTATAATGATTGATCATGAAAAATAGCACATACCCTTTATTCTATTGACTTTAAAATTATAAAAAAGGTCAATCATTAGAATTACCTAGTTAAATTTTCAATTTTAAAATGTAGCAAAACTTGCATAATAATTTTCATTGTAAGGGATTTAAATATTGAGGTCATGTTGTAACCATGTTTCAAGTGTCAAAAAAATTATATCAAAATTCTTTAAAACAACCAAGTTTTGGTAATAGTCAACGTTGTTGGACCTTTGGTAGAGTTGTCAACGTCGCAGGCTTCGGTTGTGGTGACCGGTTAGAAATCTAAATCGGTCAGTTAATATCTACATTTTTATGACAAAAAAGTGAGAAAAACATGCAAATTTCGGAAAAATCTCTGTTTACGTAAACTTCATTGAGAGGGTATGCTTTACTTAGGCTTAGGAGACTAATGATATTTTCAGATCATTAAGAAGACCCTTTGAATTCAATTCATATACAATATTCTTTAGTCTTATAGCAACCTTGTATTAAATGTTTTTTTAAACGGACTATTTATGCAAAATATATCCTTAATAAGTCATTACTAGTCGGTTGGTCAATTCGTGAAATCGAGCGAAATTATTTGACGATTGTTTTATTACCTAAAAGAAGATAGGCCATCGACTGATTATGCATATTTTACGATGTAAATTGTATAACATGGATAGCCATAGCAACTCAATTCAATTCAGAGCTCGCCCATACCAACCCAGCGTGATCGAGTAAAAAAAAAAGAAACATAAATCGCGATTTTTTCTGAATTAAGCGATATTAAGATTCAACTTGTTATTTAATATTAAACTAGTTTTAGTAATAGTTTAAAAATCAGTATAAAAGACGATGTCACCAAAAAGTTGTTATCAGTTTGTTTTTGACTTCATAGTAAGATCATTATCTGCACTCTATCAACATGCAATTCGTGAGTACAAAATATTTAATTCAAGCTAAAAGAATTTATTGTTTTCCAAGAAAATGAGGACTTGATATTCCTTAAATAAAGTCAGTGTCAATTGTATTTAAATTCAAGTTCATCTCTTTGTAATTAATTACTAGTACCAGTGTATTTGTAGCTTGTAGCAAATTGACCAGTGTAATTCATCAGGCCTAATTTGTTTAAATTATCAATATTGATATGACCACTGGCAAAATATATTTATTTAATTTAATACTCAGTTCAAAATATTTATTACTGTAAGATATATAGTTTGAATATTGTTCTGTGTTTTGATAAATTATTTAATATTAAATTATATTTACCTAATAAATTCTGCTGCCAATATAGAGTATAAATGATTTGAATCAATAATCTAATCTTTATATATATATATATTATCATAAATGCAATATATAATCAATATGAAATGTTTTTTCAGTCATTCTTCTTCTTCTTCATGGTCGCGGTCGCCGTCGTCGCCGCTGGACCAGTTGACCCGAAAGCGGGAACATACAAGACACTCAAGTCAGAATCCAACTTCGATCCCTCAGGAACATACAACTTCGGGTAACATGACATATATTTTACTATGTTTTTATTTAAAATTCCAGTAATAATATTGCAAATTATTAATAAGGAATAATTATTCGATACTAGAGATTGTACATTCCCTCTATAAAACCATAAAGAGACATAATGTATTATTAAAAAAAATTCTCATTTAAAAAAAGTGTTGCAATATTTTATTAAAAAAATGTCTTTATTTCTTCAGATTCGAAACCGAAAACGCCATCGTTCGCGATGAAGTCGGCCAATTGAAATCAATCAAGAACGAAGAAGGCAAAGACGAATCCGTCGTAGTAGTCAGAGGCTCATTCTCATACCCCGGAGAAGATGGCAAGCCCCTTAGCATCCAATACTACGCTGATGAGACCGGCTTCCACGCAGAAGGAGCTCACATCCCAGTCGCCCCAGTAGTCTAAGAAGCTACCAACTTCCACTCGACCAAACGCTACGACAAAGGAACTGATTAATAACCATCAATAGTGTGAATTGCAAACTGCTAGCGATGTATTTCCCTAAATTTTATTAGGAAAAACGTCTATTAGTATTTACAATTTATCAATAAAAACACCGCCAGATTCAAAATATTATTGGAGACAGCGTATTTTTAGTCTGACGGAGTTGAAGTACACCTGCAATATATTAAAAAAAGAAATAAACATGAAAATTTGAAATCAAACCTGTTTGTTTTATTTTTGTCAAATATTTTGTAAACTATACCATCAAAATAAGCACATAAAAACCACACACGATAGGATAATATAAAATGTATTTCAATATTTTCTTATTATCATGATCAGCTAGTCTGGCTTAGGTTTTATTTTTCAGGTTCAATGAACACTGTTCATCCAATTTATAAAATACTCATTTTTTATATTCATGGTCGGTTTGATTGGATAATTTTAATATTACTTGTTCTCTTACTTACGTAAGAGAACAAAAGTAATGACATCGTAATCCAAGGAGCTTAAATAAAGTCTTAATCTCCACCATCGTCTTCTTCCAGCCACTCAGTTATCCATGCCGCTAGTTGATTGAGATATGAAGATCATCAGGCATGTTTTCTATCAGCAGATTTACGATCTTTCGAATATAATATTATATTTATTTGCGTATTATTTAATAACCTTTGCAAAACTTAAAATGTTTTTAATTATTTTTAATAGTCCTATTCTGACCAACAATTTATATACATGGTACAAATGTATCATGTCTTAGAAAAGTAAAAACGGAACACTTAGTATTACACTGTATTATAGCGAATTAAAAAAGAGTGGTACATGATATGAATCGCATAATGTTTTTAAATACCAATCATTTATTACATGTAATTATTATTAGAAATATAATTAGAAACTCGTTGAACAAAAAAATATTTCATAATTTTTTTATAGTGTTACAATAATTTTTGGACAGGGGTCATGTGATGAACTTACACTAAAGGTTATTTTTTAGGCATTATGTGTCTTCTATTCAATTCCATTTCTATGTTCACACGTTATGATGATTATTTTGATGTGCGTATGTATCTAGTTCATCGTAATACAGAATACCTAATTATATATCCCAATATGTATTCCTAATATTTAAATATTATTAAGATAAGCTATCTTAACCACTAATATTTTGGAATAGGTAATCCAAAAAAACGTTTTTGAAAAATTATTGATAAAAATAAGAAGAAAAAATACGAATATAACTTTCCTAAATGCATTAAAAAATGTCTCACTTAAATAAATATTTCCTTAATATTTATAAAATAACTGCAAAATAAGCTCAAAGATTTTAAAATATTGTCAGGGAGTCGTCGTATTTTCAATATTTATTATAATTTAATAAGATGGTTTAAATGTAAAAAAAATGAAAAATAAATAATAAGCTGGTTAACAGAAAAGAATTATACGCATAACTAGGAGTTTTTAAAGATATATTATGGAAAATTTTATGAATAGACCGAACATACAAAAGTGCGAAAAACCACATTCCATTATTTATCTGTGTGATGGCACTAAACACGAACAATCAAACGTCGCCCACATTTCCAGTTTTTTAAAAATATTCCTAATACGATTTGTGAAAAGGAAATCTATTTTAAATATAAATATCACGTTATTGTATTTTAATTTTGAATGAATATATTTAAAAATATTACCAACAAAAAACACGAAATTAAAGTATTTATATTGATAATAATATGCAATTCTAATATTACTTTATTTACTTATATCATGAAAAGTATCAAAGTCTAAAAAAATATTTTTTCTGAAAGTAGCACAGACAAATGTAACACTACAGGATTTACGTAAGAAGTTGTACAAAGACAAAAATTATTTCACAAAATTATTAAAAGTAACAAAAAAATAATGCTCCTGAGAAAACAATTGCATGTAAAAAAGTATATGGTATTTGAATTAAATAAACAACGAATTGTAAATCAGTAAGTGAACTAGTTTTTTGTTGATTGGATTAAGATAGAAGAATAAGGGAAAATGTGAGATACGCGGAGAATGCTTTTTTGTGATTGGATTGGGTAGAGATTTTAGATGTATTGAAAACAATGCCTTGACACTCGTTCTTATATGTTTGTTAATATGTATTTGTACAAAACAATTATTTAATTGATGAATCAATGTTCGCACATGGTTATTCGGGAAATCAAAACTTTAATTGCTTAAGAACGGAAACTTAAGAGCGCTACTACTCAACAGTGGCATACATAGAAGTTTTACCGCTCAGGGCGGGCCTTAAATTTGCCGCCCCGCAATTTCACCTTCAAAGTTATTTAGTATTGTATTTTTTTTTAATTATGCACGTATATTTTTTTAAGACCATGTAATTAATATAAGATTGTTTCTCAAGTGATTTTTTTTTATATCTAGTCTAGTATATAAAAATGAATGTTTGTTTGTTCGTACTTTATGTGCTGCCACACCGCTAATCCGATTGCAATAAAACTTTAACAAACCTTTTGGTTGCACTTCCGGGAAGGTTATAGGCATATTAAAATTAGTTTACAGTAGGTCTTATGTATAAAAATCAATGTTTGTATGTGTGCTATACCGTTCATGTAATTCAACCGTAAACCGTCGACTGACAATCAGACAATTCAAATTTGATGTTCGATTGTTTGTATTAAATTTTTTAAAATGGAATATTTCAAATCTGTTAAACCGTGTGGTCTACGTTTTGACATTCCGTTCAAATGTGTTCCGTGCATTAGGTGTGATTGTTTGTTGACCAACTTTTTGTTTTTACTTGTGCGAAGGTTTTAGGCATATTAAAATTAACTTACAGTAGGTCTTATATATAAAAATTAATGTTTGTATGTCTGCTATACCATTCATGCAAATATCGCGAAGGTTATAGGCGTAGTACAATTAAATTACAGTAGGTGGCGCGTGTGTCGTACCATAGACAATCGACAGCAAGCGTCAAACAGACAGAAAAAGAAAACATGCACTTCAATAAACACAATTAAAACACACACTTTCTTTCTTTGAGTGACATTGCGACGCTTGCCGGGAATCGATAATAGTATAATAGAAATATTATACATATTTACATTGAAAAATAGTATTTTTTTAATTTTTTTTATTTCACGAAAAAAGCTGAGTGAAGGTAAGCTTTCATTGATTCGGTATACAAATATTTTTTTATTTCTTTTTATTAAATGCTGTCCCCATTTCTACGCTACTGTTACTCGTTCAATATGATCAGGCAATATATTTGAAATTATTTAGTCAAGTACTTAAGACGGCTACGACCTTTATGTGGTTATTTGATTTTTATTGTTTTTATGGAAGGCTCTCAGTATACTGCATTCTTGTACTATAATATTAACTCTATTAGGGTAGCTAAGCTAGTCATATTATTTTAACCCAAGTATGTAGTTGCCAGCTCCCTGGTCGAATGGTCTACTTCAATAGCTTCGGCAACGTAGTTCAAACGTTCGAATCCCAGTACAAACAATTTTTATACATTTATTTTCAAATGATTTATAGATTTATGTCCAAAGACGTGGATGTGTGTGATGTCTGAATTTCTTCCTCCTACCCATCTTATTCTAAAAACAGGTGTTGCGATTCAAGTTGTTGCATCGAGCGATTAGATTACCAATAGTCCTGTCCTAGTCCTATTTTTCTATCCCTATTGTCTTTAAAAAAAAGAGCACGAGAAACTGAGTATCAAGCAGTATTATTAGAAAAAACTTCCGTTAAGATACCTTTATTAGGAGACCATATGCTCCAAATTGGAAGTGGAAATGAATAATAAAAAATGTAGTTTAAAATTGATTTCGTGCAGGTCTGCTCAAGCGTGGACGGTATACCTATTTTTCTGATAATAACGTTGTGAAAAGTTACCGTAAAGCATTGGCATCATGTACACAACGGGTGGTGGTGGAAAACCAGATTGAAACATGATTTTATTTACTGTTTTTTTTATATATTGCCGATTTGATGCAATAAGATTTAGTAAAAATACTGTTATGTAAATTGCAGTTATGGAATTATTTATTTTCTAAGTTAATTAAGTAATTTAATTTTTAGTCATAAATGTCATGACATTGATCCAAATGATTAGTTTATTGTTTAATATTTCTGCTAACATTTGAGTGGTAGTCGTTATGCATTCTCAAAATGTATTAAATTACAAACTGACAGCTTCTCAATATAATGTATCTCTCACACCTATTGCATACCAAAGTGATCTTTAAATTTAGTTTGAATAATAGCGATGAAATCCAGTTTTTTCTTGTCGAATTAGGCAAAATTAAAATTCAAATGCTACATCAACATTTTGATGGCTCGAACAGTAGATTTGACAACGTATAAAAGGTGGTGTCACCAAAAAGATGATATCAGTTTGTATCTGTCTTCGTAGAAAGATCACTTTCAATACTATCAACATGCAACTCGTAAGTACAATAAAATTGTTTCAATTTTAAATATGTACAAAGGTACATATAGATTAAATTGTAACAAATACCACTTCCTTTAGCAATACTTTCAATTATTTTTCATATTATAAAAAATATTTAAACCTTTTTTTGTAATTTCACTCCTAAAAATTAATAAAAATGTTTTATTTACTAGATAAACCAATATATTGAAAGAAATAAATTGTGTTCAGATTTAATTGAAAAAGATTTTGTAATGAAATTTCAGTGTTTTTGATTGACTAATAATAAAATAAAAAATTACTTTTTCCAGTCATTCTTCTTCTTCTTCATGGTCGCGGTCGCCCTTGCCGCAGCAGGACCAGCTGACCCAAAACTCGCCAAAATCATCAAGTCAGATTACAACATTGAACCCGCAGGCTCATACAACTTCGGGTAATAATCGTTTTTTACTACAATAGTTTATGTGTTGGAAATAGTTTAAGCTTTAGTTGTCTTAAGAGAACCGATACTTTTCCCTTTCAAGTTAAATTTACATCTAATATTATTTTATTCATTTCACAAACAATATAAAAAAATATTACTTTGGTGTATTTTTTTGTATATCTTACTTGTTGGAGAAACACAACTGACAAGCAATTTAGGTTATTTTCAAACCTTTAACATCAAAATCGAGTTACACCAAAATGAATTCCAAACTAAACGATAATACTGACTTTTAAAACTGTATTAATTAAAAAAATATATTCATTCCGCTTGATAATTTTAAACAATACTAACTTCCCGGTACTGTTCCCAACAGGATAATGATTTATCAGCTAGTACAGTTATTACATATGCTTTACTAAGAACAGTAAACTTAAGATTTATTGTTTTTGAAACTGGACTTAGAGATTACTATTAAATATTCCATAAAATATAAGCCGCTAGAAGCATCATTTGTTTTAAACAAAAAATGATCTATCTTTTAAAATTAGTAGCGGCTTAAACAGTCACAGAGAAAATAAACAAAACCTGCGTATTTTTACATAAACCCCGAAATAGCTCTTTAGAAAGAAATAATTTAAAAAATAATATATAAATAGAAATGGTAAGAACACATTTTTTCTTTTCTTTTTCAGATTCGAAACCGAAAACGCCATCGTTCGCGATGAAGTCGGTCAATTGAAATCAGTCAAGAACGAAGAAGGCAAAGACGAATCCGTCGTAGTAGTCAGAGGCTCATTCTCATACCCCGGAGAAGATGGCAAGCCCCTTAGCATCCAATACTACGCTGATGAGACCGGCTTCCACGCAGAAGGAGCTCACATCCCAGTCGCCCCAGTCGTCTAAGAACCTATTACCTGGTACTCGAAAAACTGCCACGACAACGGAACGCCCAAATGGTTAATGACCGTGATACTCAACTGAGAGCGATGCGGTTCCTAAATTGTATTAGGAAATCTATTCGCTTGATAGTTTGTATATTTATATAGTCGCCGCTAGGTTGATATTAACAATGGAGACAAAGTTTTTATTCAGTCTGGCGGCAATGAGCCATGCAATTTATGAGAATTTGTAAAATAGTGTAAAAAAGAAATAAACGATAAAATTAAAAAAGATTTTTTTTCTAACCAAGTGAAAACATAAAAAATACAAAAAAAGTCATAACATAAAACCCCATCAGCCATATTTATGGTACAACATAGGTTCACCTTGGTCACCAAAAGAAAACTTGTCAAACTTGTTTTGTTGAACGCTTTTATTCATTATTTTCATAAATTTTCCATCAGGTGAGAAGTATAATATAATATAATATTTAATGGGATATGCTAAAATAATTTAGAAGCATCCCACTTATTTAATTTTGGTCTTATTATAAAATATATTTTTTAAATTTTTATCCAAGGTCACATATTAAATAAGGCTTTATCGATAATTATTTATGTTGTATTTATACTTTTCTGTGAGATAAGTTTTGATCCTATCGTGCAGAGCGTTATTAATGAAACTACGCTGATGGTAAATTATATTTTATTGAATACATCATGAAAACTTGAACTAAAACTTTTTTAGTTGACTGGGTATTTGGGTACATTATATTATTATCTAAAATAAATATCTTTCATTGTAGTGTTGGATTCAAAAAGAAACAATGCATCGTATACATTTTTGGTAGTTTCGAAACACTATTGTTTGATTAGCAATAATGAAAAGTTAATTAGAACGAATATTGAATAAGAAAAGATGTTATATAATATCTCATGTTAATTACTGATACGAATAGCGGCACTATAATGTTTGGATAGGGGTCAAAACATAACATAATGCACTAACGCAATACTTATATTAAAGGCCAAATTTTCACACTAATCAATATTATATTGCAGAGTCAAAATGTCACGGCGTTTCATCACTTGTATCACAATAGATTTCTCTCGACCTTCCGTATAATACATAAAATTATCAAAACATCTTATTAAAAAATGTCCTTAACCGTATTATTTGGATGCATATAGAATTTCTTGCACTCTATTAAGAACATGTATAATCAATTAAGGCGAAAATGTTTTTCAATATCAAATACTTATTATGACTAGATAAGTACTTTGACAGAAATGATGATTTAATATTGCACCGAAAATCCTTCACATTATCAAAAAAGGTGACATATTTTTTTATTGAATCGGAATTTTCTTGGTACTGTCATTACATTTGAATGGAGAAATAATCATCAAGGATCATTGACAAGTAAACAAATCCTAAAATGAATGCCGTGAATTAGCTTTTATTTATGTTTTATTAATTGTGTATTCAGTGATGTAGCTAGACATTTAGGACCATCACGCAAACGTCACCCAAGGCCCACGCAATTTATTATATTGAGTGGACTAATTTTTTTACACGGTAGATACGTTTAAAAAAAACGTGTAAAAAAGTGATTGAATTCATAAACTAATTTAAGATTTGTTCCTTGCTTTTAAAAAAACGATGCTATTTCAAAAACAATAACAATATCGGAGGTAAGAAAATCGTATAAAAAAATGAAATGATGAAGTCTTAATAAGTAAAATACAAACAAATAATATTATTATTAAAAAAAAAATACATCGCTAATTGATTACATACGGGGACTTTTATGAGAGACTGGACATAAATCGCTTTCATAGCTAGGAATGTCTTGACACAAATATAATGAAATGTTTTGTTTGTTATTTATCACTGTCTTGTGTTGTTGATTTTTTTATCAGGAAATCTGTTGTTCGCTTCTGTGTTTTTCGTTTCAGGGATTCGTGTTCGAGCAAATAATACGAGTAAAAATATGGTATTAGTTCTTTTTAGTGGATCATGCTATTTCAAAATCGTGTAACAAAGGTTGTCTGTGAAAACTTGAACCCCCTTTTTCGCTGGGCCCTCATGCATTGCATGACTCTGCTTTAAGATGGCTACGCCGCTGTATCTACATGCATCATTTTCATAAATTAACTTTATATATGTGTTTTTACAGTATTTTGGAAATATTGAGTACTTTTTACTGATTAAGATATAAAGAACTTTATATTTTACGACTGATTCAACGGTTACTCTGTTGAAGTTTATTTAAAATATTGAATACAATTTTAAAGCCTTCTTATTCTACAGATTGTGGAATATACTAATGTGTAGATGGTTTTTCAAGAGGTGAATCACAGGTCACAACCTGTGGAATAACAAAGTTATCAAGTTTTATTTTATATCGATTTTACTGTTATTTGTTATCGATTTTTCATAAAAGCACAATTATCACAACGTTACATATATGTATGTATATTATAAGAAAGATTATTGATTCTAACATGTATAAAACTATAAATTTTGTATCTACTTAATTTATTTTTACGTTATGTGAATTTTTCTGAAGAGAAAAAAATCATAGGGTATTTTCAAGAGTTTATTAAGATGTGAGTCATAGAAGATGGTTGTTGAAACACTATCATAAATCAATCATACACACCAAAAAACTTTTTGATCCAACCGGGATGGTCGATGGTTTACCAACACACTGTACAGTATTTTTATAGATTTATAAATATAAGTGAATAAACTAGGTTCAAATTATCGTATTGATTATGTATAATGGACTATAATTATATGTTATTTCGTAAAAAAACTTTTTTTCTCGACATGGTAATTAATTGGTACAGCAAGTGAAATATGATCGAGTATTCTTTTTTACGAATATGTCAAGGACAGCCGTGGCTTTTTATACGAAGGTGCACGTTAACTTTGCACATGTATTTAAGGAATCTGGCCTTAATTACAATTATTTTAACGAGTCAGCATCTCGTCAGAGAAATTAAATATAGCATGAAATTGAACCCAGCGATTTGATGATTTGTTGAATTTTTAATCTAGAATTCGTGTAGTCATCGATTGATTGCCGGCAATCAATCTTAAAATACACAAGACAACAATATCAATAGACATTCAATTTAAAGCACCTTCAAATATTGGTGGTGTATGATGACTTTATTCGAACCAATATTTATTTTTTGAATTGATGTTACGATCTCAATTGAAAAATGGTTTTGAAACAATTATAAAATATTTTTTCAAATTATTTATTCGTTTCCTGAATATCCATTATGAAATTATAATTTTATGATTTTAGAATCAATCGTATTTTAAATGGTTTTCAATTTTTTATGCTCCTCCACCATCTAATTAATAATAATATAATATCATTTAATTAAACTCGTTAAAATCTATTCCTATTTTTTATTATTTCAATGATTTTTTAATTTTAATATCAAAATAACAAGGGCATTGTTTCATGTATATGGAATAATTTTGCCACGCTACTCTTCCCAAATGTAATTAATGGTGAGCTTTTTTTTGCGTAGCATACATATTAAAAAATACGGGATGTATTGAGTAAAGACTGCACAAATTCAGTCTCAAACAACACTTTCCCGAGTGGACACTCTTATGATAGTGACATCTATCAATTAGAAAAATGGCGATTAAATTTCACATACACTTTTTGAATATAATACAATGTATTATTTTAACTACAATTTTTTACCATCCGTTATTTGGAGCAGATATTTTTGCTTGCATAAAACATTTCTTTTTAAGAAACGATAAAAGTAATTATCAAAACTATCGTTAACAAAGGTAAAAAAGGCAATTGAATTTATAAAGAAATCGTAGTTCAGCTTGGATTTTTTAATTCAAGTAAAAATAAAGCATACTCATAGATTTTAACAGTTATAAATAGTATTTATATGTAATAAGTAACTCCATCAAATAAACGTTATAAAGATTATAACAAAATGATTTTTATTATTTTGTCGAATTTTTTACACAACAAAAATTATTTCTTTTCTCATTAATAGATGTCACTTAATTATAAGCTTCCCTTTTCGGCTACGATATATTATTATGTAGTACGAAAACTTTTTGGACTGCAACTTAACTTAACTTAATGTTGTATACAAGTACACTTGACAAATAATCGATGTGATACACAGTTGCTAAGTTAGTAAAGTAATATAATATTATTTAATACGTGTATTGTAAATGCGTCATTATATTAGTAATAAATAACTGAATGGACGTAGCAAGGTATTCCATTCGCTCACAAATGATCATCAAGTCTAAAAAACACAAGTATTTTACTGCCCTATATGGAATTATCATATCCGTGGATTATCGGAATGCGGACTCACTTTGGCTGGGAACCATTGCACTCCACCAATCGCAGACAAATACATAGAAACAAATAATATCTGCTTGTCATCGTGAACATCAATATTTCTAATCATCTTCTTATTCGAAGGTTTCTTTAGATTCGATTGGTATACTTTGATTTTCAGTTGAGATCTTTATCAATATTTTTTTGCACTGTAATTCTATTTTAAGTAGAAATATATTTTAAGATCAATATCGGATATTTTTCACCTTTGAGAGTATGGGTTGATGTAGTATTTTAAGACTCTTTTTTTCAGGAAGATCTAAGATAAAAAATAATATTAAATTGTGTAATATGTACGATACAAATTTCATTACATGTATCAAAAATATTAATAAAGAACAGGTTCTATGGTAACAGCCTCTCTTAGTTTCATAAAAGTAATAACGGTAAGTAGGAAGGGGTGACAACATCACAGACATCGTCCAATACACAGATGTCCATATGGGGAATCGAAGCCATGGTGGAAAATTGACATTTGATTGGGAGCCAATCTTGGATTTCTCCAAGAACAATATAGTTCTGATATAATTCTGGATGAAATGCCTCTTTATTCACTTAAGTTTTTGTTTCATAAATAACTCATATTTTGGTCATA
Source organism: Himalopsyche anomala (assembly GCA_031772345.1). Taxonomy (NCBI): domain Eukaryota; kingdom Metazoa; phylum Arthropoda; class Insecta; order Trichoptera; family Rhyacophilidae; genus Himalopsyche; species Himalopsyche anomala. Next base: position 19,129,183 of record CM062822.1, on the reverse strand, counting down.
CAAATGATAAGATTGACCTTGTTAAGCATTTTTTTTGTACGAATCAATAGATAAAATCGTATTTTATTTTAATTTTTTTTATAATCCATTTAAGGTAAATTACGGCCAAGTGATGAAAAACTTGTACTGGACAACTCTGAAATTAATGTGCTTACATATTTTTTTTGTTTCATAAAAAAATGTCTAGTCAGATTTCAGGCAATTATTTTTTAATGTGATAGTGCGAAGGAGCTGAAAATTTTGGCGGTTATTTTATATTTATTTAGACATATGAAATCCATGAGTTGTTTGAAAAGTCAAATTTGTTTGACCTTGGAATGAAGAGGAGCAAAAAATGCATACACGTTGATCAATGTTTTATCGTGTGAAACCTTTTTGATTTAGACGGCCTTCTTAAGTTGTACTTCAAATGTTGTATTAAGGATATTTGAATTGACTTTCGCTTCGTTATGCGCTTACTGTTAAAGGCAACAGACTTTTTATTGGTATCTTGACATTGAAAACTACTATTACGTATATTTTTATTCATTGGGTCATCAAGGATTAAGGTAAAGCTAACTAAAAAGTGGTTTTTAGTTTGTTAAATCGACATTAGGATAAAATATGTGATAATAGAAAAAAAATATCGATAACTTTAAATGTCACATCCACGATTAAAAAAAATCTTGCCAAACATATTTTTTTGCGAAATTTTGAACTTTTTTGCACTGGAAAATGGAGATAAAAATCACTAATAACTTAAAAAAAACCGTTTGCATTTTGAAGTTTATCCAGCGGTATAAAATAAAATACTTTTGTTTTAAAAGAAATAAATAATCAAAAGAGAAAATTTATTTACATGAACGTATTTAATATACACATACATAAGTAATTTTGAAATTTAAAAAAATGTTATAATAAATATAATATAAACTTAATAATGCGCAATATAGTCACAATGATCAATGAATATGACAAAAATGTGGAGAGGCTGTCATTCAGATGAATATAAAAAAGATTTACTTAGAACATAACGACGGTAGTGATTTCAGTTCAAATTAAGTTCATGCAAACTAGTAAAAAACGAAAAATAAATACTTCGGATGAATATTTATGATATTATGAAACTTATTTTAATTTATCAGATATCTTGATACTCACATCTATTACATATTATATTTTTATTTGTTTTATTTAATTTATTCCTCGAAGTAAGTTGAAATTTTGTATGCCACCTTTTATTCAAATCTTTTATTCGTTTTACATGTAAAGTTTATCATTAATAAATGTCAGAAATAAATTGTTTTAAATATTTAAATAAAATCTAGAGTGTTCTTTTCTTTAACCCTGAAAAATATATTTAAACGTAACGATGTAAAATAATAATAATTTACAATCATTTAAGTTGTCAGCCTTAGCAATTGATGAACGAGTAAAATATTGAAACTTGAATTGAGACTACCGTATGGCATAATAAAATATACTCGTATTTACATGATGTGACTTTACTTTAATGTCACGTGTAAGACATTAAAACTACACCGTATTATGTTAATACATTACAATAAACGGTATAACGGCATACCAATAGTGTGAATAATATGAAACTATACATTATTATGCGAACTCATAAAATAAAACATACAAGATACTACCGCTAAACTAAAAGATGAGTTCATAGTTTCATACAATAATGATCCAATACATTATATTATAAGTTTTTTTTTATGTTTCTCAAACTTATTCAATACTAATAAATGAGTTTATGTGTTAATATAAAATATAAATATGCTTTAATTTTATATATTATTAAATATACAGATACCATCAATACACAATTGGATTGGATATAATGAAAGCTTCCCAAACATTACGTATGATTTTGTTTATCATTTATTTGACCAGCGATTGTATTATTTTTATGTTTATTTATAACTTTATTTAGGATCAAAAGACTCAACACGTCATTGTTTAAGTCACACTGTTTACTCAATATTCGTAACTATTACTATTTTTTTTAAATGTACATTTGTGAATAAGAGATAAATTGAATAGTTTAATAATGCTAATTAAGTTGAGTTTGCTTTTCTTAATTATGTCTTTTCCCTGTGTAGATATTAGGAATCTTGGAATGTGTTTTGTGAGAATTGTTTGTTGGTAATATTGTATATTTTTAGGTTAAAAATGGGCTAATAAAAGGCTTAGATATGTAAACTTTGAAGAAGTCCATGTTTTTGTATTCCATTGAAAAACACATTACATACAATTTTATTTTAAGATTCGAGCTCTAGACCAAACAAACAAGAAGAAAGAAGCCCTAGAAAAGTGCCACAGTATAAAAAAAATTGTACGATAATAATCTGTATTTTATCAAAACATTTTTTTATAATATTATCAAAATCTTGAAATTATGTTAAATTACTTATTAATGCACGACAAACTACCCACGCTTATAGTTTAATACATATTATTGTATTAAATGTATTTATTTCGGGTATACAATACAAAGTTTGTGTTGAGCACTGGGTTAATTTGAGAATAATATTTTTTTTTTTATAATAATTGAATAGATATCTAATTAACGGTAATGATACAAAAATATTTTTTTTATACTTAAATATTGGTTTTTAGTTTTTATATCGTAGGTTCATCTGCGGTGCAGTGTTTGAAATGAATTGAAGATGTGTGATGTGATGGGCTCTTAATTTTGTATAAATGTCAAAGAAGGTGAGAAAAAAACGCGGGATGAGTAGAGGAGGTACAATACTTGTTTCTAAATGAATTGAAATTTGTATAAAAGAGGATCCCTCCGTGATTATGGCATCAGTTTCTCATTTCATCTCTGTCAAACAGAACTAACCAGCATCATCATGAAAGTGGTAAGTTGGTTATGATTTGACACAGTTAAAGGATTAACAACACGCACTTCTCACAAATAAGTGTTAAAAATGCATACAAATCAAAAATCAATCAGTAAAATCCAAATTATCAAAATAGTGGCTTTCGATAATAGTAAAAACGTGAATTCCTTTATAAATAGTAAATTCTGTGTGAAAAAAAATAAGTGAATGGATAACTACTTACCAAAAATACTAATAATTTGTGAATACAATTCCCTTTATTTTAAATATTAAATTAACAATACAATTTTTTTTATTAACCCATAATTTTTTTTTTATTATATCCATAATAGATTAATTATATAAACTCGGTTCAAATTTGAAAAAAAAACCTAAATTTTTACCTCAACATTGTATCTTGCTATATATATTATTATATATAAAAAATGTCTCAGAAAGTGTAAAGCATATTTCTGATTTATTATATTAAAAATGTTTCATTGCAAAATTGCTGTTGACATAAATCCGAAAAATAAATGATTTCCACCTTTCTAGGCTATTGTCTTCCTTGTTGCCGTCGCGCTGGCTTATGCTGCCCCAGTCGAGAAGGAGCTCGGTCCCGTCTTCAAGATCTTGAAGTCCACCTTCGAACAGGAACCCGAAGGACCATACCAATTCGGGTATGCATATTAATAACAAATAAAATAATATATATATTTTTAAATCGAAACAAAAAGATTTGTTTTTTATGAAAATGTAATAACGTTTCATTTTCTTTACTCAATAAATTTTCTATAGTAATTTATTACAAAAAAGAACATCCTTTATTTATTTTTGAATAAAATATGTAACAGGTATATTTTATTAATAAAAAATCTCGAGTTAAATTTATCAATTACCTATTGTTATGCAAATCACAAAAATATTCAAATGTATTCGCTTCGTATTGAAAACATACAAGATAATCTACTAATTAACATATTTTTTAACGAATTTTATTGGCATATTCAAACATGTCGTTTTTCGGCTCGGTGTGTTTAAATTTTTATAAATGTGAGCAAAACATCTCTTCACTCATCTCATGACATAACAACTCGTATCCATGTCAGTGTCATACTCAAAACAATTTGAAAGAAAATGAAAGTCCTCACCTTACGACTACTATTCAATACACACCGTCGAATTTAAAATGCAAATATTGCTAAGTGTGTTAATCATATCTACGATTTTCATGTGTATGCTACTTACCTCATTATGTAATGTATGTTGGCTGGGTGTATTGACATCTTACGTTTGACCCCATGAACCGCGCTTCTTGATTTGGAAATATTGCTTAGAAATAACTTATGAAAATCTGTCAAGTCTTATAATACATCATTAAGGTGAAGTGTCCTTAAATATTATTATATTGGATAATCAAAAAAAAAAGTTGAAAGATAATTAAAAATAACAGGCTGTAATTTAAATGTACGACACTGATCGTATTATTAAACAGAATCGTTTATATAAAAACAAGCTATTATGATAAATATGATCGACCTGTTCAATATGATTTTCCTATTCTTTTATAGATTTGAAACCGAGAACCAAATCACCCGCGAAGAAACCGGAGAACTCAAGACCGTCAAGAACGAAGAAGGCAAAGACGAACAAGTCATCGTTGTCCGTGGATCATACTCCTACGTTGGAACCGACGGAGTCCCAATCACCGTCACCTTCTACGCTGATGAGACAGGTTTCCACGCCGAAGGAGACCACATCCCAAAAGCTCCCCCAGCATAAGTTGACCCTTGAATCGCCAGCCAATACTCTATAAACGAAACGGAATGCTAACTGGAAGTATAACTTCCACCGCCATTGAGTTAACCAAAGTGATTCGGTTACCCCATGGCATTGTCAATTGAATGGACTGAAGAGTGAGATGTCTCTTATATTTTTTTTGAGATGTGTCACTCTGCAAGTACTTAAAAACTGCCATTATATTTAAAACGCTTTTGTGTTTTGATAGCTGAATGATTTGTGTTCATATCAAAGCGCATTAAGCTCTTGTACATTTAAACCAATTAAATATTTAATATTAAAAAAATCATAAAAAAAAACTTATGTATTTTATTCATTGTCATTTAAATATTGTACCAAAACAACGCATAAAAGAAAACAATAACTGACACATAAAAGATTTATCTTTATATATTAAGATTGATATATATTTTCTCACTTTAATTCATTAATATGTGTAATAAAGTGTTTCTCTATGACATCAAACAGAACGTAAAATATTTGAATATCAACTGGTTTATTCAGTAAATCTTTTACGATTTTTTTAGTTTCTTACCTAATAATATTATACAACGGTATTATATCTAACTGAAATTTGAAAATTTATTAGACGGAAAACTAATTGGAAAAATTTAAGATTAAAAAAAATATACACAATCATTGCTAAATCACAACAAGAATCAAAAAACTTCACAATAAAAATATTATAAACCTGTGTAGTCAGGCTTCTTTGAGAGCAAATCAAAAAAGAATTTTCGCTACATAACAAATGAAATTATCAGCCACTTATCAAAGTCTATATAAAATAAATATCAAAGTATGTAAGCTAATTAAAGTGATATGTGATTTTCAGCAACCCTTATAGAAATTGTAAACAAAGAAATCGATTTATAATATTTTTGTCATTTATTAACGAATTGATACATCAATCATTGACATATATGTCAAAAAGTACGGTGACATTGGCCTCAAAATCTTCTTAATTCAAGGATTATTCTGATGACCTGTTTTCAAAAATAAATTAAAACGCATCACAGTAATCGATGCAGATTAAACGTGACCATCTTCATTGAATGTCGAATCGAGAATATTAGCAACAATAATTATAAGCTCTTGGTCATATTATTGTTCTTATCGGAACAATTTCTGACTTTCACGTGCGATTAGGCGGTTTTGTATTCTTTAAAATGAATAAATGTGTGTAAGCGAGGTGGGTAAGAGTTCTTTCTCGACTTAAAGAACAAATTCCTCACAGTATGCCTTTAAACCTGAAAAAACTTTCAACACACCTCGAATAAACACATTTTTTTCATTTTAAAGCAAACATTTTACCCAAACTCATGTTAAAATGCCTGTGTGCAATGCCGACTAAAGTCACCAAACCTCTAGAACGTTTGCTAACAACATGTGCTTGCTTAGTAGTTGCAATGTACTTGACCAACTTTTGTTTACGTAGAGAAGACGTTGAAACCTGAATCAAATATTGAATTTCAAAATTAGTAAAAAAAGAATTTGATAATGTTCACAATAAAAAACCGTAGTTTCTTTTCTCATAACAATTTAAACATTACTTTTTCAGTTTTCACAGATAAACATATTTGATCTAAACCAGCTCATATTATATAAATTAATATTTCATTAAAAAAATGATATTCAAACTATGCAATTTAACATATATAAATAAACTCAAATTCCGACTGTGAACAATATTTTACTTTATAGATCATTTTGTAATTGTTACTCAAATCCGTGTATCGAAGAGATTGTCGTCTACCTATGCATACATACATACACATTATATGGGAATTATTATACAGGCGTCATACCTTGGTAGTAAATAAGTTGCATATGCTATTAAGTTCTTTATTTACCAGAACCAAACGTCAAGCATGTATTATTTATGAAAATATATTTGAAGAACAAACCTTTCAAACTTTCTAATTTATTATTTGACAACCATAGCAACAATGGCCATTAATTTGATGTATATTTCACATATCATAAATAATATTTACACATTTATTTTGAACTGCAAGCAATTGCGTGATGCGAAAGAATAATTAATAGTATTACAATAAGTAAACGCTCAAAGGGCGTTAAAAAAAGATGTTGAACTACAAAATGAGTTTTTCTCTAAATTTTATGGAAGTCTGAAGCTTTTTTTTTTTTATTTTTACTTATGAATTTTCAACAAAACGCAAACTTATCTGCTTAACATAAGCCTTATAATATTCAAATTTTCTCATAAGATATGACATATGAGTAGAACTATGAGATATTATAAATCAGTTTTTAATTTATCTAGAGCCTATATCACTCCTTTATCAGTGTCATTTATATTATAAACGGTTAGAATTATTATACAAAATATATTTTTTAAATTAAGGCAAATAATTTATGATTACAGTGGAACCTCGATCAACCGTTCTCGCATAATACGTTTTCCCGGCTGGACCGTTTATTTTTTATAGTCCCGTCAAACTCCCATAAGAACAATGTTAAATAATCCCGCATTGACCGTTCCCCGATTTACCGATTTCCTCGATAAACCGTCTAAATATTTTGGTCCCGTCACAAATATTATCCTGATTGACCGTTTTTATTGCATATTTCTCCATATCTCAGCAAGTAAGTTTGACAGCCGAGTGCAGGTGTTATGTCTAGACACGTTGGAATGCACTGTACATGTTAGACGCATTGGACGCTTGTGCTATTTTTTTTGGGTTGAAATCCACCACACGCGTATTATTGTTTATGATGCAAATGTAGAATTGTTTAAAATTCATGATAATAATAATTCCTGTACATACAAACTTTTTGGTCGCGTAGCTGGATTCGTACAAGTCAGTTGCGTTCAATATTGCCTCACATCTCGTATCATTTTTTTTCCAAATTGAAACTAAAATGCCGCCACCCATAAAGAAAACTAAAACTCAGCTGAGAAGAAGAAGGAAAATCGCTGAAACCTCGATGTTTTAAGAATATAAAAACACTTCCCGTAAAATACCACGCCAACAAGAAGGCATGGATGAACACCGATATTTTTATGGCTTTCTTGAGGAATTTCGATTCCTCAATTAGTGCTCAGGGGCGTAAAATACTACTATTTATAGACAATTGTGCCGCCCATCCTCGAGATACTTCATTTCTTAAGAACATCAAGGTAGTTTATTACCCTCCAAATTGTACCAGTGCTTTACAGTGACAGTGCTTTACAGTGACAGCTACCTGTGGCGTTGAAACAATCGAGTCATTATGTGATGCAACTAATGACAGCAGTGAAGAAGAAGATGGCGAAGACCATAATACCGAACCTATTCCGACATTTACACAAGCATTATTGGCCTTCGAAAAAATAAAATTATTTTTCTATTCCAAAGAAATCGATGAATCCGCTCTTAGAAAAGTACGCGAGTTTGAGGCGTCTTTGTTCCGATTAAAGTGCCAAACAACAAAGAAACAAACTAGCATAAAGGACAGTATGTACAAGTAACTAATAAATAAATGTTTTTTTAAGATTTTACTTGTTTATTATTATTTGAAGCTTTCCCGCATTCACCGTTTCCCGCAATTACCGTTTTTTTTCCTGGATCGCTTGGAAAACGTAAAATAGAGGTTTCACTGTAGTTATTTATCTTATTTTTTCTTGTAATTAATACCAATGTCTACGTTATGGGTGTAACTCACTTCTTTTCAAGCTTTTTACCAAAGTTTCGCATTGCATATGGCTTCCTTATTATTTTAGCATATGATTTTTTTACCATAACTGCTTGTTACTCTAGGTATTTTTTTTCGAAGAAAAAATAAATAAAACGATAGGGAATGGACAGGACTAGTGGTTAAATAGTCGCTCTTGCTTTGGCCTATTAATTTTAGAATTTTAAGGGAAGGAGGAGTGTTACGATTCCCGGTAAATTACATTCAAAGAATACCTAAGATAAAGATAAACAGCCAATTTTATTTATATATATATATAAAAAAAAATATTTACTAAAATACAATTTTGCTAATATTGATTTGAAACATCAAAAATGTCAAGAAAAAAAGTACTGGAAAACCGTTCCACAGCGTTACATTAAAAAGCAATGGGTGTAACTTTTTTTATAAATAGTTTGTAGCCACAAATGTTAATGTTTGTTTGGATTTTAAGACTAGTAATTAAAAATTAAAAATTTCATAATGAAAAATTTAAGCATTAAAAATCTAACGAAAAATATATTATAAGAAAACAACATTCGTGAAATGTATATCGATTAGAATATCTAAAAATATATTCATATAATTAAGGAAAGTTCATTATTAACTCGTATCATTAAAAGTTTTGAAATATTAATACGTTAAATATTTTACTATATTTTTTAAAACGTTGATCTTTTCAAACAATCATGAGGGTACCTTGAAATCGTCACGCCGGTCACTGCGTGATCCACGAGAAACGGATGTATTTACTGGTTTAGTAAGAAACGATTCTAGGTTATTTAAATATCTTAGAATGTGCTAAGATTACGACAGTCAAGCCAAAAAAAAATGATAAATTTATTATTCTTTAAAATTCTATCCTAATGTGAATACAGGAATAAGCAAAATATCAAGGTTCGGGAAACCGAAAGTACTAGTACGATTCACAATAAATACGTACATGAATTGGTATGGCTAAATATAAATTTACACACGAAGCAAACATAACTATTTGATAAAATTTCTTAATTTAACCTAAAAACCATTGTCCATGTATTGTTGATATTTTAACACAGGGTATTAATTGATAATCCTAATGTTTCTTATCATATTTATTATTCAAGAAAAATATGTATTATAAGAATATAATTTTTATCATAATAAATCGATGACACAATCATATATATTTTGATATCGTAGTATTCAAAAAAATGTATTTAAAAAAATGATGACGGTATGCTATGACAAAAAATTGAATAGAGTGTTTAGGTTCGACGTAATATGTTAATTGCAAACAGCGATAATTTTCTTTTATCCGTTTCATTTATCCAGGAAACGCGAAAATGAAACCAGTTTTAGTTTATAAGTTATTTTTAACCGGTGAATTCATCATACATTTATACAATTATATTCATACACTTCCTTCACTGTAATAATTTAATTGCAATATTCATAAGTGATATTGCAATTTTTTTTTATTTTAAATTGTTAACTAGCAATATCGTGAGACGCAATTAAAGTAAGATATAAATATGTTGAATGCATTATAATCCAACACTACTTAACTTGGTAATGTTTTCTTTAAGCTGATTCAAATCTTTAGCAATTGAAAGTGATTATGAGGAAGTCATAGAAAGCATACGAACATTAGTCTTTTATTTATATTTTTACTAGTATTTTTTTAAAAATATGTTTACAGTCAGTTGTACTGCGTCAATTTTTATATAATAAAATCATTTATAATAAAATCAAGTTTTTTGTTTTAACGAATGGTCTTATTCACATAAAAACAGCTATGCTTAACATGTGGCCTATTTAGTTTTTATTTTTAGTCCAAAACATTTATAGTCACAAGATATGAATACTTTGGATAAATTTATATTTTTGTAAACTAAATTAAAGTTATGTATTTTTTTTGTTTGTTGTCCCTGTGCAGCAGTTTTGTATACAACGAAGTATATTTATTAATTTATTGCGGCCCATGTAATGTAGCAAAAATCGGTTTATGGACCAAATAAAAAAATGGTTGAATGTGGCTGCTTTGAAATATTAAACGAAGATTTGGACGGACCGAAGTTTATCAAAGTTTGTGGTTACGCACGCACGCAATAGACCGCTACAAAAAATATCCATAGGTTTTGGTTTGAATCAATAAAACAAACATGCAATAAACAATAGATTCATATATCGAATATGCCATAGGTATTTTAATTTAGATGTATATTTATGAAGAAGCTCGTAATGGATAATAGAAGAATAAACTTGACAATGCAAGACTTTCAATGTTATTAATTGCAGCCCCAATAGAGGTTATCTAGACAAGTTGTCAAGGTTGCAAGAATCATCGTTTGTTCTTTTTTTATTGTTTTGCTAAAGTGATTTATGTACTTCGTCTTAAGATGATTATTTAGCCGATTGAATATTTTAGTTTTAACTATTTTTTATTGGGTCGTGACTTGGAACATCTTTATTTTGTTTACAGCAAATGTTACTTCGTATGAATCTATGCTTGAAGCGCAGTCTATCAGTTAAGTTTAATATAACCGAAAACAACAATAAGCATTTTTTGCTCTCAGATTTTAATTGTCTATGTTTTTGCCTATGTCAAAACATCTAACATATTAATTAATGATGTCTGTTTTTAATTATTATGATGTCAAAATAACTTGAGAGATATTAAGAATATTTTTAATAATAGTTACCTACTTAATAATTGATAATTGAAAAAAGTGGCAGCAAAAACGATAACTCATGGGTTTTTACTAAATAGATTTGAAAATTACGTGATGAGATGTGTAGACTAGGTTCACTAGGTAATGAAATGACCTGTTTCTCCGTAAAACATACTAGTAATAAAAAAGGCGCCAAAAGCAAAGACAGCAATCTACCATGGAAGCCATTTTGAGAAAAATTTAACAGAAAAAAGGGTTACTAATTAATTTATTTTTGTGTGTTATACCTTACAGTAGAATATTATGAATTCATCAAATGTGCAGAGCAAACATTTTTTCACGTGACTTTTTGTATTCGACGAAGCGTTCAGATTGAAAATCTGAATTTGTTTATAAAGCGAATTTCAAAAAGTACAATTTTATATGGAATGAAAACAGATTCTTTTTCTGAAATATCAGCTCACGATCTGAAGAATCTTGGACTCTACGTCCATAAATTGTAAATTTTATTTTTTCAGTATTGTTACCTTTGTTTCTTACTCTCTCAAATATTTTTGATTAAAAATAATTTTAACTATAAGGATTACTAATTAAATACTTCACACTGGATACTACAGGAAAAATATTATTTTTTCATAATATATATATAACATTCACTTAATATAAAAACTAGTAATAAATCATGATTTAAATGAATTAAAAATACGGAACAAGACTATGAATCATAATAGAAATCAATAAGTTTATTAAGAATGTTAACAAAATTACGGAAATTTGTGATATACATATTACTTAATATTATTGTAATTGTTGTATAGAATTCTTACAAAACAACCAGGATACAATACAGTTTAAGTGAAAGCTGAAGATAATATAAAGAGAAGAGCCTAGAATAATTACATTCAGTACTAAAAGTTAGCATAAGTAGAAAGAAGTAATAAGGAATATAAATCTTATGTGATAGCATTTATTATAAAACAGGTATGCGTTATGTTATCAACAGTTCAATTGTAAATAAAATATGTATTTCTTCTAATGTTATATTCGTGAACGATAAATAATGAAATATAAATATACAAGGTAATTGTAGATTTATGTTTGCAATATTCCTCGGCAGTGTAAATATAATATATATTTTATATCATTACATACATATTAATTTTCATCAATATTGTATAATAAATTATTTAATTTTAAGATCTTAAGTACGGTACGAGTAAGTTAAAGTATATATTGTTAAAATGATTTTAGTATTGAGTTATTCATGTTTTTTTTTTAATACTATTTTTAGTAAAAATGAAAAGTATCAAGGCGGCGTCAGGTTTTTTGCTGTTGCTGATTTGTCAATGTTTTACAACTGAAAAAGTACTAGGAGCACCGATAGATGGCGCTTCTGCAATCGATGTTGAAAATTCCGAAGGCTTTGAAGACGTCCCTGAGGGTAGAACTTTTGGGAGGATCGCGGAGTTTGGAAGAGCACCATGGCGGTTTGCAAGCAGCTTAGCTCATCGCTTGGGCTATCTACTTGATCCCGCTTATTTGCAAAGTGCACCAGGTTATTTCACTTCACCCGTTGGATACTTCAATCAAAACATTCAGCCGGCACAGATTTTGGGATATTCTGGAAACTTCCACGTGAGAAGTATTGATGATAACGAAACCGAAGAAGATTTTTAAATGAATCAAAAAGTAGTCTAATTAAATAATACGTTTTCAACACATTGAACGCAGTTATATACTATCTCATTTTTCTGGTTTAAATATTTTTTAATATTTCATGAAAAGTTTTTTGGAGATATGTTAATTAGCATGTGTTAGTAGTTATATCCCTTAATATTTTTATGTACCTTTTAGATCTTAAGTAATTTATTATTGTCTTAAAAACAAATATAATTTATAAACAAAATAAACATCTTGTTTTATTGTGAAGCGGATTTATCCAAAAGCTATTTGTAGCGTAGAAACACACCACAATAGTCATCAAAATCATTCGGTAAATATTATTGATTTTCAATAATATTATATATTTTGTATTTTACAAATAAAGTGATTTTTTTAAAAAATAAATCGTGTTTCTTTATTTCGAAATTTCAATGAAAATTTAAAAAAGGATATTTTTTTTAGTTAATATTTTTTAAATATAATATACAAGAAATTGCAAGTTGTAGACATATATAAATAAGTCTTATATAAATTTATGTGTTCATTGAATACAAAATAAAAAAAAGCAATGGAAAATATTAAATTTATATATTTTTTGAACATATTTGAAGAACCGAAACACTACAGTTATTTAGCATAGAAGACTTTTGGTAAGGAATATAAATTGTTTGTATTGGATAGTAATAGTATAAAAATATAAAAAAAGTTTTTAATTTTTTGTATAGATGGCGTAATTAAATAAACCATGGAAATATTTGCATATTTCAAAATGGCGAATCACAATAATAATCTGGTTGAAGTGATATTCAGTGTGTCGAGAGTTTTTTAAGTGTTTAACTATTCCCGAATGTCATAGATTCAAAAAAATAATTTATTACTTTAATCACGCATGAAGTGGATATAAATACATATTTTGGATTACCTTCTTAAGTTTTTTTTTTGAAATTTCAGGTGCTACTATAAAAGTATAATTTCGGGGTCAAAATTTGAATTGAATATTTTTTAATTGTTTCTTTAAGGATGTCACAAAGAAACTGAAGCTAATGTAAGTGACACGTTTTTACATTTCAAATATTTGGTCCGACAAAAGGTATATTCTGGAAGTTTCTAATCATTCCAAAAGAGCAGTTATCAACAAACAAAATGCGTTCAACATTCTGCATGGTAGGTTTAACATTCATATAAATAATAATAACACGATTTTACTTAATAAACTAATTCTTACCCTACATTATTAATTATAAACACTTACAGATAAATAATTATACAGTAGTTTTTATCGACAGATAAACAGATTATCTTTTCATAAATCAATTTTCAAATTTTTTTATTGAGGAAAATCACTTAGGATTTATACTTTTTTACAATATTTTTATGATAACCTCATTTGGTAATTATTATTAATTGAAGATATATAATTGATAAATCAACAATAAAAAAACTATTGTAGAGGTAATCTTCTATTTTAAATAATTTTAAGTGAAAGCAGCTGATGTCTGCAGTGGTTGTTACAACGTGACGAAAAACATTTCTTATTCATAAATGATATATTCCATTATTTTTCTTAGTGAAAATCTTCATCAAAATTTAAATTAAGTAATACCAATATTTCCAAATTTCGTTATGTATTGTGTCGTTTGTTTTTCTTCAGATTTGCTGTTTAATCTTAGTGTCAGGCACTTATGCTTCTCCGATTATTATAAAAAAGAAGACCACAACTCCTTCCAGTATTGTAAAAGATGATTTAGTTCCCGCTCCGCCAAACGGAGGAAACGATTTAGAAGACAGTAACCGGCCAACGCAGAACAATCAAAATGCTATCAATCTATTAAGTTATCAGCCAGGAAACGTGCAGCCATACAATTATAACACGTTTCAGTCACAGTTAATTCCCGTGAATGCTTTTCCTACTGACAACATTCCGACTATTTACGAGTTCAATTATCAACAACCGGCGAATCAGTATGTAGTATACTGGCAGTATAATACGAATGGGAATTTTAGACCGTATCAAGAAGAGTCACCATCCATGGATAATGTGCAAGTATTAATACAGTCTGATCAGCGATTCGACCAGCCAAACGAAACTTTATCAGCTTTTGAAAAAGAGCTAGTTGCTTCAGTTTTAAACGGATCATAATATAAGAGAACATACGTAAATAACACAAATAATAATATTACACATATGTAAAAACAAATAAGGATTTTAATTAATAAAATAACATGATATTTTAGTATTTAAGTTGATTTTATTGATGTTAAAATAAAATAATATATTACTCGTAGCATTTATTTTTTATTTTTATTCTGCTAATTGAAGACAAGGAAATTTAAAATAAGAATATTAAAAAAACTGCCGCACTAACAAGAAAAAATTATGAATTCGTTAAATATTGTACAATTAGCTATTTTACTAAATAAAACCACAGTGTTGTTCGTTGTTGAGAAATATATTTATCTAAATCGAATGAATAAAGTAACGAATAATTTATTTCATTTTTTAAAACACTTAGAATCCATGCATGAATTACTATATCACGCATTGCTATTTCAATACCAAATTTCCCAAAATACGAGTGAATGGTAAATACGTCAGTATGTAATTATTGTCGTATGTGTAAACTATCAGCTATACTCGAAAATTTCTTCGAATAGTTTCATCATCTTTGAATAAATAGTTATAATAAATGTACACATATTGTGAACTACGAATTGCCTCCAGCTAATCATTTTAACGAGTATTCAAGGGAGTTAGTTTATTATACACGGAATCGCCTTGAATTGTATGAGTATAAATTTATAGAAATATATATGAATTTTTCACAGTGTCTAATAAATAATCATCACAATGGGACCGGAGCATATAATAGTGGTAAATGTTTGAATTAATGATTCTTACTTTTTTTAATACCAGAGTACATATATATATCATAATTATTTTTTAATTTCAGGTCACTGTGGTGTTATCCTCAATTATTATCGACTCTTATTCGATTCCTGTAGTTGTAAATCCGACATTCGATGCTTTCGGAAATGTTAAAATGGGAGCAAAAGACGTTTTGGTAGGTGCTAATAAGATTTTATCGGGCAGTAGAATTCCAGAAAGTGTCAGACTGTCTGCTGTCGTACCATTGGATTTTGTGCCAAAGATTTTGTCGCCCAGCAGGCTTCCCATAGAGTTTAATAAGAGTAATCGGCATTCGGAGATTAAAATAAACCTCAATGGATATACTGCCGAAGATAATTTTGAAAGCTCGCAAACTGACTTCGATAAAAAAGGGAAAGATGAATCATTTCTCGACACATCTAATTCACAAGCATTGTTAAATGCCGATATAAAATCTAAGCGTGTATCACAAGGCTCCACAAGTAATTCAACACTTAGTACTTTTAAATATGGATTTTATCCACCAAAACTGTATTAAATTCAACGATATTCCTTATTTTATACCGTATTTTAATTCGTTAGTAGGATCCTAGTAGTTATCCTGATATAATTACGTTATCCCAATTTATCAAGTTGAGATACGCGTTTATGTCAAAAAACTATAATTTGAATTAATATTATAACGATATCATTGCACAATATTAAGGTGATACCCAAATCAACTAATGGATTATGTACTGATGTAATATAAATAAATGTGATATTAAGATTAAGGACTAACCTAAAAATGTAATGATTTTTGTAGTAAAATAATGTGTTTTTATAAAAAGATATATCAAATAAAAAAATAAAATGTTTTACTTTGAATAATTCTTTTAATATTCAATTGCGCATAAAAGGAAAGATAATAGGTACAACATAATTTTAAGGAAACTTATAAACTATTAGGAAATTACAATTTTTCATATACTCATAACCATGTTCATTGCCGTTTTGTCATTAAATAATATTATTAAAATAATAACATATAAGATTTGTATTACTAGTACTACGAACAAGAAATGCTTTAAATAAATAGTTATACTCTCTTAAAACTTGCAAACTGCAGATTTTACGAATTTTTGCATTAAAATACTACTGAAGTTTATTATGTTTTATACATTTTTTTTAAAGCTATTTCATTTAATATCACTGAGAAGTATTTTATATTGCACAAAAGTATTGTATCGATTGCACCAATAGTAAAAAGGAAAAAATAATATAAGACATTAAAATACTATTCAAATATTACCAAGAAACAGATGAAACTGGTTTCAATTAGACTATTATTAAAACATTGAATTAGAATTAATAAATATGTTGAAATATTTAAAAGTTGTTAATTATTAACAAAACAAATGAATTTTTGTTTAATATTTATGTTTTATAAAATAATGTCAGTCTCGGAAGCTAATACTCGTTATTATACGATTGCGTTTAGACACTTTCACTTAAAGGTCACTGGTAACTGTTAATCTTCTATGAAATTTAGTTTTTAGAAATTTATTTCTTGTAATTTCGACCTTGAGGTTCAGGATGGGCTGCGTTGTAGGCGAGTGAGTCTCTGATGGCCTTTGGGATTGGCGGTGGAGTAGGAATATGAGCGCCTTCAGCTCTGAAGCCATTCTCGTCGGCGATATATGTAATTGTGTATAAAACACCATCCGGGCCTGTGTAGGAATACGATCCTTGCATCACCTGAGAATAAAAGCAATCTCGAGTTATTAACATTCATAATACTGTAATTACTTTGGAAGAAAATGCAAAACGAAAATTGCTTTGTTTTAAAATTCACTCATTTGTTACTAAAAATATTAATGTATTTAAAAACTAACCTGCGCTTCAGATGCAGAACCGCGATTTTTTAAGAATCCATCTTCCTGTGCTCGAATGCCATTCCCAGTTTCATAACTGAACAGAAAAAATATAAAATTTTAAAGCTGTTTATAATCAAGACAGTGTATTGGTATTTTAATGTTTTTTGTTCATGATAAACAAAAATATTTTCTCGGAAGAATTTATGCTTTTAGACCGTCGATGAATGGCAACGTCGAACATGTATTGAATATATTAAACTACTTATATATTATTTTTAATTTAAACAATATCTACTCTGATATTATCAATTTGGTTTTGATATAAAAAATAAATTGTCACAGAATACATCAACATTCTATGTTAACATTAATTTAAGCAGAATCTTAAAAATAATTGTGTTAACAATGTACTTGTATCGATATGATCCATCCACATTAGAATCACTGTTGTATTTTAAGATTGGCACATCTTTAAGTGGGCTGTAAGAGGGTCCTCTTTGAGCTGATACTGCAGCTAGCGCGATGACGAAGGTCCATAAAAGCTGAAAGAAATAAAAAGCATTGAAATAAACGGAATATTTGTAATCCTGATTATTGATTCATAAACCTTGAACGTATAAATTAGTATGTGTGTAGATTACGAACGATAAATAAAAAAAAATAAAAAAAACATTTTTGTGTGCTGATTCCTCATTATTACGATCAGGACCGGTTTTGATCATCACGAGCATTGTCAACTGATGTAAATATAAAACAATACATAACTATTTATGCAGTCCTAATCATAATATTATATATAATTTGAAATGAGAAAAAAAAGTTTTTTTTTAAATATAATGCCTGTAATATTATAATACACTATGAATTGAGAGTGAACGCAAAATAATAGTTGTGTGTTTTTACATTGGCTTTATAATAGTTAATATTATGAAATTGACACAAAAAAACTTATATACTGTTTTAATAGTAATTGTGGCGTGGATTAGGAGTTAACTATGCTAAGTACAATTCAATTTATATTCGTAGCAATACCGTAAAAATCAAGAATGTAATTGCTTCAGAAAAGACTATCTATGTATCGACAACCACTTAGCATCACGTAAATTTCAAGTTTGTTTGCAAACTGAAAATGGCGTGATACAAAAATAGCTATCAATGTGAAAATAATCATTTTTAAGTTTTATCACGTGAATGCTAAATAAATTTAATTTATGATGAAATTAAAAAATTAACCAGATACCCAGCTTATTGAAGAAACAAAATTTGGCAAATCTACAAATGTCATACAATTTTTTTATACTGTTCTCATCATTGATAATTCATTTTATAAAACAACAAACTTACCATATTCATTTTTCCTTTGATATAAAAACTTCTTAAGCCACCAAGATTTTCTTATGTAACAAATTTATTTTGACAAATTGGAGCAGATTGAGTGTTGATCCTGCAGTGGATGATGGGTGAATAATGGACAAGATCGCTTGCAAATTTATCTTATATCAAAAACGATGGTCTTCAAATATGAATACAACAATGGAATTTGAAGTGTGGGGTTTGGTTTTCATTGTTATTTATAGCGAGCGGATGCAGTCTACCGAGAAAACTATTGCACATCTCCGCTATAAGACAAAATAACGTCCACAAATAATATGTACCATTACCGACATCAAATCATTTTTCAAGTATACGTAGTTCACGTACCACCATCAGTTAGGATTTTATTTCAGTACGTTAGAGTATTTAAATTACATTTTATTGATTGATATTGGAATACAGTAAAAAAGTTTTATCTTGAAATCATATTGTTGTAAATATTGAAATATTTTTACAAGTATTTATCATATTGGCTAAAAAATTACAAATGAATCGATAGTATGATCATATGAGATGAGGTCGTTGAAAATAGTCATAAGCAAACAAAAAATGAGTAAAAATATATTTTTAATCAATGCGCATGATACACACTTACAGATTATTTAAAAAACTGTGTATTTATTCTTTATAATATTTAACTATTTTGCATGTGGCTAATGTCCATTTGCAATTATTAAAATTTAACATAAACGTAAAATGTCACATTTAACAACCTTTTTAATAGTTACCCGTCATTCATAATATCTATTCTATTTGAAGTTTTCAAATAAAGAGAATCATATTTTTTAAATGAACGGGGCGTATGGAGAGCGATTAGCTAACCACTAGTCCTGTCCTTGCCCTTTCCTTCTATTCCTACTCTCTTTGGAAAAAGAGAGGTTGAGCAACTGAGTAACAAGCAGTTCTCGTAGAAACATTTCTGTTGAGATAAACTCCATTAGGAGTCCATATGCTCCATATTGGGAGCGGACATGGAAAAAAAAAAAAAAAAAAAAATATTTTTTAAATGAAATTAGGAAAAGTTAAACATTTACCACTATTCGAATTGCTTAATTGATTTCTTTGTATTTTTATATTTTTCATAACCATTGAAAAAAGTACTTGCCTGAGTCTATGGGAAATTTCAATATTTTAAAATCTGTTATAATGGAAACAGTCTATTTTTATGTACTTAAATTTTAAACACGTATTTTTGCACTAAGTTCTTTGGACAGAGTAAAAACATTAAAGTATAAAAATACACATGTGATATTTTCAACGGTAAAAAATATTTTATTTTTGATATTCTTTTCAGAAAATTTAATTATAAACAAAAAAAAGTTAAAACCTTGTTAAAGTATAGTGTCGTAGATTATAGTTAAGATTATGAAAGAAAATATATGATTTTTAATTAAACGACTAACTTTTAATTTTCATAACTGTCGAAAATCATTAAGGAGAAAATATTCATATTTGATAAAATAGAAAATTCAACAAAGCTTGTAGCATTTATTGAATTGTTTGAAAAATTCTCTATGTTATAAATAAAAACACTTTAATACAAAGTGAAGCATTTGTTCCACTGCACTAAAAAGCGTGTGATATAAATACTAGCATCATAATTTCAATGCTGTAAACGTTCAGTAAACATTATACCACTCATTATTAAGCTAACATTTACCATTTTCATCTTGAGCCAGGCAATAAAAAGTAATGTTCCATTTAAATTATTTTAACAAACTGTTACAGATATAGCAAAATAAAAAAAATATTTGTATTTTTTTTTAAATATAAAACTAAAATAAATATGCTTAACCTATTAATATGTTATAATGGGTACTGAATTCCTACGACTTCCGCGACGCCATTGTTTATAAATTTAAAAAAAGTATACCAAAGTTTGTAACACTAAATGTCAATGGAATATATCAAATTAGATACAACCTTTAAAAATCAATTTTAGAATATTGACTGATGTTTTTGTTTTAGTGATGATTATTTATTTCATTCTGTGTATTCATAGATATGTAATCGAAAGTTTATAAAAACAAATACATATTTTATATAAAGATATTTTTGGTAATTGGTTGTATTGGTATTCAGTTGGTTGAACTACATTACTTATATATTATAAGGAGCATGTTTGATTATGTAAGACATTCAAACAAAAACAAATAATAAAGAACGTTACAATTTAAAAATATTTACGATAGATATGAATAAATATATACATATAATGTTTTCTAGATAAATGTTTGTTTTGTTATAAATAATTTATATTGAAAGTAGACAGTTCATATGTTTTTGCTGTGTATTTTATGACGTTACAAAACAAAATAGGTGGAGATTGCATGTTGTGCAACTATATTTTCAAACTACAGCATTACTCCCTTAATATTATAACAGATCTTACTCTTAATTTGTAAAAGGGCAAGAGGCTTTATGTCTTCAGTAACTCATCATTAAATTGAGTTTGTAAGGTCACGATATTAGAGATGGGTATCCATTTAAGAATCACTTATACCTAAAATAGAACAATAATAGACTTTCGCTTAGAATACATTTCGCCAAAATTAATTTAAAGATATGTAATAAACGTCTACATAAGAATAGTGCATGTTGTGTGAGAATCGGTGACTCAAATACCGAATGGTTTGGGGTCACAACCGGAGTGAGACAGGGGTGCGTTCTTGCACCGTTCCTGTTTATTATTATCTTTGACTTCATACTTCGCAGGTCAATTCCGCCTGATTGAGGTGTAGCTGTTGGTCCCGGTCTGAAGCTGTGTGACCTTGAATATGTCGATGATGCTGTCACATTCGATAAATACATTAAGGGCATCCAGGAGACAACTGATGGGTTAGGAACTAACTCAGGTCGCATTGGTCTAAAAAATAATACTAGTAAGACCAATGCGATGTGTAACCAAACCTGTCATGACTCTGATAGGACCCTTACCAGCGCGGGACAGATCATCGAGAGGGTTGACAGCTTCAGATACCTCGGCTTACATATCCCCGAAGACGGTAGTACAAAAAAAAGCAGCTTGTCATTCGTTTAGGAATGGCTGGAGCCACATTCAACTCAATGCGGACTGTCTGGGACACACAGCTGTACTCGATTAAAACCAAATGCCACTTACTCAACGTTTGCATTCTGCCGGTACTGCTTTACGGTTGCGAATCATGGCACCTGACGAAGACTCGAGAACAGATGCCTGTGTCAGATAATGGGGGTGAAGTGGTTTGATTTTGTGAGGAATTCAGAGATAAGGAAGCGTACAAGACAGCGTCCTGTCACGTCAGTGGTTATGGAGAGATGTTGGAACTGGCTGGGTCACGTGCTGCGGATGCCTCCGGAAAGCCTCAATCCTGCCTGCCTTTTCTTTCGACCTGTGGGATTCCGGCGCCCCGGACGTCCGTCGGGTACTATCCATAGGATGTACTCGGCGGAACTGAGGGATGCTGGCATGTCATGGGAGGAAACAGAGCAATTGTTGGGAGACAGGGAAACATGAAGGTGCCGCGTGGCGGCCATATGCTCTACATAGGGAGCGAACATAGCCAAATAAGAAGAATAAACGTCTACATTCATTGTTGTATGCAAGCATTCTTTAGAAGATTACTAATGTATTATATGTTAAACTTTTTTATTAATGTAGATAAATTTAACATAAAATTAGAGTAAATTTTATTAAATGAAATAAATTGACCACTGTCATCGTAAGTATATTATAATTCATTTCAATATTACGTAATTAATTATTGTCTAAGACTCTTGTCGGAAGCAATGAAGAAATTCTTATTAAATCATGTATTATTAATACATACCTCGATATTAGTATATCAACAATATGACAAAGAATTTAAGTAATATTTGCATAACTATCAGGGTTTTCTAAACTTCAATACAATGAAAGGAAAGACAATATTCTACAATTTAAATAGCACGAACAGTTTTGTCAGATTTTAAAGTAAGCATAGTCATTTCGTGATTTTTTAGGAAATGTGAAATATTTATTGTTTTATTTAACGTCTTTCCACCAATGGATTCATAGTTTTTTTATATGACGATAAATAAGAAGTTACTCAAAATTGAGAATTTTTTTCACAATTCGTAACATCATTGATTCAATTCAATTCAATTTTACATTTACTACTGTTTATCAAAAATTAACAAAAGTTCAAAATATATATGGGTTTATTAAAACAAATGTTTAAACTATTGAATATTTATAATTATTGCAATTTACTCTAATTGATTTCAATGTTTTGTTATTTAAAGCAAACATTTATGTAAGTTTAATTTAGAAGACAAAAATATTGTGAAATATAAACTTGTTTTAACAGACGTGGACGTGTTGGTTTTCTTTCCACTTATCGGACTAACATAATATCGTTGGTTCTTTACATGCGGAAGTTTTACTTTACTCAAAATTATATATCAAGTTTAAAAAATCTTGAATAATAGTTGCAGTTAAGCTTGAATTTCGTCAAAAATCTATATGCGGAATATATTTACTTGTAAACTTTAAAGAGACCCAGAAATAAACACATTTTATAAAACAATGAACATTCAGTTTTGTTTTAGTTTTATTTTTTATATGTATAGATTAATTTTGAAATATGTTATATTCAGTTACGTTTTTTATGAATTACAATTTTAATATATTTACTTTAAATAAAATGACGTTAACCGACATATCTTTTTTTTATATGTATATATAAATTCATTTATGATTTTGTTAAAATTATAAAAGTAGTTTTTACGTTTTTTGTAATTAAAATAGCATGTGTGTTTTCTTTGTAGCTTTTTAGAGAGTACTACTATAAAAAAGTAGAAAAAGAATCAATGCTCAGTAGAAGAAAAGAATACTATGTAGAAATGATATGTTTAACAAACTAACATGTGGAAATATAATAATGATATACTCCATATTATGGAATGTGAATTTCTATTACCACTTTAACATTTTGTAGCAAACGTAATTTCAAGCTAATTACTGAGTCATGAGAACTAAATCTCACATTGAAGGCAGAATAATCTAAATGTTATAGCACTATAAAGCAATATTAAAAAAATATTTATGGAAAACTAGCAAAAATATTCAATTGAAAAAAGGCAGTACCTTGTTAGGTCTTGTAAATATTTTAGAAGGTTTATTTCACAACGGCCCCTCCCAGATACTCTAGACGTCTGCACAATGTAGGTCATGAATATTCTCAAAATAGCAAATTCATGATTCTGATTAAATCAATTTCTGCTCATACTATGTGAGAAAAAAGTAATTTGACGTTCAAGTCTTCTTACATAACATAATCAAGAATGTAAACGAATTCCAAGAATATTGCTGACAAAAGTATCAGAACCATGAAAAGCAAAATCAAAAAGAATCTTTATGTAACTGACGTATCTTGGATGTCTGCAGTAAAAAATGTTTCATTATCATCAGCAATAATTATATTTGCTTCATGATCCATTTCAGTTTCTGAGGTATTCCGATAGCGTTTCTATACTCTAATTGAAAAGATTTAGAACTAATACTTCCGATGGTTTCGGCGGTAACTTTGTGGAAGTTTATTTTAATATAAAATTTTAAAAAACTTTAAAAGGAGGGATTAAAAGGAAAAAAAAACCAAACTCCATTTTGTAATTTCATAATTTAAAAATTTTAGAAGCAATCTTGCTTCATTACTTAAGCAAAATTTGCGATATTCAGTCTGAAGATGCCTCTGAAAGAGGCGAAACACGTGTCACAGTTAGTTACACAATACGTGGAATAATCAAAGTTAATTAAAATTTTATATTACATTTAGAACTATTCGAAAATGGTTATTATTTTGATCTCACTGATAAAATCACGGAAACGTTTTCACACGTCAATGAAAAGTAAGATATGTAGTATTAATATGGCATTAGAGTTGACTTGAAAATTATATGTGTGATTAATATATGAATGATTTATGACAGAAAATTAAATGCGTAATTAATGTCAGACTATATGGACTGCATCAAAAATTAAATGTATGGACTGCATAAACAATTTCAATTCTCACGGTTGTCGCGAAATACAAAAGTTCGCCTCTACAAAACCCTTATAAGATTAGTTATGAAATGTAGATCAGAGGCCTGAACGCCCAATTTTAATGATTCTCGGAAGCTGTATTTTTGTCTCTGTGCCATGAGCTAAATAATCTCTACGGTGAGTCAGATATTGTCAGATTTGTTAAAACTTAACGCCTAAGTTTGACCGCGTATAAATATTATAATGTATGGATGAGTGGACATCAACAAAACGTTTCAATTTTTTATGTAATGAAGGAGTGCTGAAATCAGTTTCGCTGGATTGACAGGGTTTCACAGGACTTGCGAGCGCTGGAGATCAGCGATTGGGGTTTAAAGGCGTAGTACCAAGTAGAGTGGAGAAGATTACATAAAGTGGCCAAGGTTCAGTTCGCACTGTAATGTCAGAAAAGAAGATGAAAGGATGAATGATCCATTAAATGATATTTTAACAAACTTTACATGTAAATAAAATCTAAAATACAGGTATCTCTTGTCTAATATATAATACATAAATATTGTTTAGACTGATTCAAAACAAATACATTATTAAATTAATTTCTTTACATCGGAAATAAACATAGGATTGTATTTAAGTTAGGAAGACAATATTTGAAGAGTGAACATATTTTTTCATGAACAAATAAAAAATATTTTAAGTCATATACATGTGCTTATTACGAAGTAAATACAATTTTAT
Organism: Himalopsyche anomala; assembly: GCA_031772345.1. NCBI lineage: Eukaryota > Metazoa > Arthropoda > Insecta > Trichoptera > Rhyacophilidae > Himalopsyche > Himalopsyche anomala. The sequence continues at coordinate 19,103,714 of CM062822.1, read as the reverse complement.
AATATACCGGAATTTATAAAAACGTCTTTAGGGCAAATATTTGGTGACGCCTGTAATTATGACAATGGCATTGAATATTTAAATTGTTACGAAAAAATATTTCTAGTTATGAGGGATATTAGTTGGTATAAAAGAATTAAATTGTTTTAATTGTATATCAGTCAATTGAAGTCATTCTTACATATCAATCAATTATGAATACGGTGCGTAATATAATTTATGCAAAAGAGTTTTACCTACTGTTTTCAAACATTAGTTTTGTTCTTTAATATTTATACTAAGTGGATTTTTTTCAAAACCCTAATTATTATTTGATTTTTCAATCTAAGCAGATCTGGCGAAAACGTTGATCGGTTGAACAAAAACGGTAGTGATCAAAATTAACAATGATTTTTAAGTGCTGAAAAATGTTTTACAGTTTTATAAATACAGAAAAAATCACTATATTGTCTAACAAAACTTATTGAACTATGTAGATTTTTTTGTGATTGTATAATTTAACTTTTCTCTTGCTTTTTTTAGCCTTAACGAGTTTTATTTACAAAAATTAATCTATATTTTATATATTTACAGTTATTAGCAATCTTTGCCGTTGTAACAGTAGCGCACTGTGCCGAGTATGGATTACCGCCAAATAGTGGACCATTTTTCGGATTCCAGCCAGCTGTAAGACAACCTATTGCTCCTGGACCATCGCACGCTTTCTCAATAGATGTCCACGACGAAGGCCCTGTTCCCTCATATACTGTGCCAGTTTTTGGTGTACCTGGATTTTTTAAAATAAATGGTGCTCCACAATTGGCAGTACCAGTTTTTCAAGGTAATGTTCAAGTGCCATCGTTTGTTGATTCAGGATTCCAGAGTAATGTAGACTCCAACTCTCAAGCATATACCATAAATGAAAATTCTGGTGATTCTCACTTTCATGTTGAGTCTCATGCAGTAAATCACGGTGTGGCTGCAAATTCCCATGCTTTTGAAATTAATGAAAATAATGGAGCTACCGGGGGACATGCAGGACAATTCATTCACGCCTCAGAAGAAGCTAAGCATAGCAAATTTTCTAATTCAGCTGCTTATGAAATAAACGAAAATGAGTCCAACTCACTTTCATCTGGGCAGTTTATTCATGTTTCTGGAGACTCTCACCAAAATGGAGGTGATGCAAATTCAGTATCTTACAATTTTGGTGAATCAGGAACATTAGCTAGTGGAAAACACATCCATGGATCAGAAGTATCTCACCAAGGTGCCATTTCCAGCTCTGCTGCATATGAAATTAATGAAAAAGAAGACAACTCACAATCATCTGGTCAGTACATTCATGTTTCTGGAGAATCTCACCAAAGTGGAGGTGATGCAAATTCAGTATCTTACAACTTTGGTGAATCAGGAACATTAGCTAGTGGAAAACACATCCATGGATCAGAAGTATCTCACCAAGGCGCCATTTCCAGCTCTGCTGCATATGAAATTAATGAAAAAGAAGACAACTCACAATCATCTGGTCAGTACATTCATGTTTCTGGAGAATCTCACCAAAGTGGAGGTGCTCCACAATTGGCAGTACCAGTTTTTCAAGGTAATGTTCAAGTGCCATCGTTTGTTGATTCAGGATTCCAGAGTAATGTAGGCTCCAACTCTCAAGCATATACCATAAATGAAAATTCTGGTGATTCTCACTTTCATGTTGAGTCTCATGCAGCAAATCACGGTGTGGCTGCAAATTCCCATGCTTTTGAAATTAATGAAAATAATGGAGCTACCGGGGGACATGCAGGACAATTCATTCACGCCTCAGAAGAAGCTAAACATATTAAATTTTCTAATTCAGCTGCTTATGAAATAAACGAAAATGAGTCCAACTCACTTTCATCTGGGCAGTTTATTCATGTTTCTGGAGACTCTCACCAAAGTGGAGGTGATGCAAATTCAGTATCTTACACTTTTGGTGAATCAGGAAAATTAGCTGGTGGAGATCACATCCATGGATCAGAATTATCTCACCAAGGCGCCATTTCCAGCTCTGCTGCGTATGAAATAAATGAAAAAGAAGAAAACTCACAACCATCTGGTCAGTACATCCATGTTTCTGGAGAATCTCACCAAAATGGAGGTGATGCAAATTCAGTATCTTCCAATTTTGGTGAATCAGGAATATTAGCTGGTGGAGTACACATCCATGGATCAGAAGTATCTCACCAAGGCGCCATTTCCAACTCTGCTGCATATGAAATTAATGAAAAAAAAGAAAACTCACAATCATCTGGTCAGTACATTCATGGAGCAGAATTTCACCAAGAAGATTTTGCCAACTCAGCTGATTTTCACTCCAATGAAGGCAGTCTGCATGCCAGTGGAAAATTAGTGCATGGTTCTGAATTATTTCACCATGGAGTGGTTGATAATTCAGCTGCATATGAAATCAATGAAAAAGAGTCAACTTCACAAGGAGTAGGACAGTATATTCACGGAGCTGGAGAATCGCACTTAGACGGTACTGCAAACTCAGCTGCATATACTATCAATGAAGCAAGTGGACATTCAAGTGGTCAAAATATTCATGGATCCAATGAATTTACCCAAGGAGCATTCGGTAATTCAGCAGGTTTTGCCGTAGGTGGAGGATTTGCTCAGATTGGTGGACAATATATTCATGGATCCGATGAATTTAGCCAAGGAGCATTCGCTAATTCTGCAAGTTTTGCCGTGGGAGGAGGAATTTCGCAGACTGGTGGACAATATATTCATGGAGCCGAAGGTCACAATCAAGGATCAATCACAAACTCAGCAGCTTATACAATTAGCGAAGGAAGTTCACATTCCGGAGGAAATTCACACAGCGAGGACCATTTCTCTCTTGAATCTGACAAAACTCACCAAGGCGAAGTCTCCAACTCAGCAGCATACTCTGTTAATGAAGGAAATTCTGCCAACTTCCACGCAGCCCAAGAATTTGCATCACATGGAGTTGATCACCAGCTTTCTGCAATTTCTCAAGCGTATGAAATCAATACTCAGGATGGACCATTAAGCATTTTCACGATCCCGTCTGTCCAATATACAGCCCCATTAATTTTCCCGTCTCCCGAAGCCGGAGTGCCTTTGATTTCAGGATTAGGACACAAATATCCAGCAATCCAAACAGTTTATGGCTCACCAAACTAGTCATTTGATAGAATTATAAAAAAGTATGCTTAATTTTATTTTGTTGTTTTATTTTATTTTATTTTGTAAATATTAACATTTATTAAATCAATTTATTATAAATAAACATTGATGTTTTCTTCCACAAAAATAAATTTATACTACGCGTAATTAAAATATAAAAATGAAGCGCTAAATTAAAATATAGTGTATGTTATTCACAAGCTGGTATTTAGTAAATATGTCAGTTGCTTTGTCATATCATATTATACAAAATTATGATATCATCAACGATATGTAACTAAATTTTCTTTCCTCAACCAAGTTACAGCTCAAGACATACATACTACCCTCAAGCAAATATATTATTATATATTTACTTAATTAGGGGACATGCCTGTGTATGTCTCACTATGATACCTATCCTGATCAAAATTGTTGCCCAGAGGGCATGAAATAATGACATACAATTAAACACATTTGGAGACTTATTATTTTGCAAGAATCTGCATAATACGATAATCATTATGAAATGTAAATTGCAGCATACAGCAAGAAAATACGTATTAGAAAAATGTTCATAAGTATCGATTGCACTGTGGGAAATCAATTATTATATATTTTGTACACACAACATTTACCATCATCACGAAATCGTTTGTGAATAAGCCTCGGTAATTACAGCAATAATAAATAGGATGTATCCATTTTATTTAAGAATTGAATACATAACAAGAAGAGATTTGAGAAATATTTTCAACTCATTATTTCAATAATAAATATTGTGGTTAACGAATTTATTTTTGAATAATATACAATTTAAAACTGTCGAATCAATTTTGAATTATTTCAAATTCGTCAAGGTTCAATTTTATCTGTTTAAATTAAAACGATGTTTCATATGTTTAACCTTGTTTTACTTGATAGGGAATTCTTAATTAACAACAACATTTTTGACATGAAATTCGCATGACTTTTACTGTCTTCATTTTTATAAGGAAACAATAAGTTATATAAATTTAATAGAAGTGCGTTTATAAATTTCAGTTTCACAGATTAATTTATTAGCTATTGATAAGAAGCGTTTAATTACAGTAAATCTAATAATGAGAATATTTATTGAGTAAAAATATATATATTGTATCCAGTGGCAGATTAAGACCTTTGGGAGGCTCCAGCCGCAATAAAATTTGAAAACTTTGTTTGTCGGATAACTAAATCGTTGCAATATTACACTCTGATTGAAAATTTATACAAAAACTGAATTTATCATATGAGCTATTTTGAAGCCCATGAGATCCTGAGGCCCCAAGCGCGTGCTTTATTCACTTAAAAAGTTATGTAAGAATAATAATTCAGAGCTTTTAATATTTCTAAAAAATAAATAAATATCAGAATGTCTATTATCTTAAATAATCAAAAAAAATCGTTTTGAATAACACAGCCAACAACACGTCATAGCATTTACTTTGACTCCTCCCAAAGCCCTGAAAGCTGATATAGCATAATGATAAGATGATTTACGAGTCGTTCATGCATTGTTTGTTATTAATGCATTATCTTAAAGGAATACGAAAATTAGATAATTAAACTGGCACTAGATTTTTTTATATTATCTAATAAGATTCACAAACTTAATTGATAGTAAAATATATGCATTCGAAATGTAACATAGAATGATTGTTTAAAAATGAATAGAATTTCTTTATTTTGATTTATTGAATTTTAATATATGTAGGTTTAATTTTTATAAAATAGAAAAAAATATCGTCTCTTATAGATATTTTTCACTGCTTAAATATTTCCATTTTTTGTTTCCCAACCGTGTTGTCGTTTGAGTGGTGTGTATTTTAGACTTGTAGGTTTAAATGATGAGCTATACTAGCGTGGTCTAGTATGATTCCTCTAAAATTTCAATTGATTAATCTGCGTTGTTGAATACATTTGTATGAAAATACCAAAATAACAAATGAGTGTCGTCAAATCAATACAGTAAGGCGTCTAAGAAGAGGCAATTATTGACTGATTGAATATAATGTTTAAATTCATACATTAAAACCGCGAAACGAAATATTAACAGATCGGGGACCTGCTATTAAAAGCCAAGAATAAGCAGATTACTCTAAATTTATATTTAATTATTTTACGATTGTGTAATAAAAACCAGGTACAGATCATTTTTGGCCAGTAGAAAACTTGTGATTTTTTATAACCTGGTCGTAATGCATTATGTATGAACTCATAATGAAGCATCTTTCCAGATTTTTTGTACGACTTAGAAATGATAATTAAGAAAGAGTAGATAGCTAATCCTTTTACTATTGCCCGTTTTGAAGATTCGGTGGTAAGAAGAGAATGTATGTAGATAGCACAGGTGTCATGCCTATAAACAAAAATCCATACATCAATCAAATGTCCGTACTGGGATTGGAATTGGTGGACAAGACAACCAAATTCGGTGATATTAAACACTCGGCTATGAACCTGGTACGTGATATATAAAATCGTTATAGAATAGGCTTTTGATTTAAACATTAAACTTTCAATAAACATATACTCTATTTCTATTTTTATTTATTGTTTGAATAAAATATATTTAGTCTACATAAACACTGTTGTTAATTTATAAGCGCCTTATTTGATAATATTTATTGTTTTTTTTATCAAGCATATAATATTATGAAATTTATGTTTTGACATCAGCTCGAACATTTTCATTAGTTTACTCGCTAGTTTTGTTCCAACAATAGTATTTATCAAAAACATTAAAATTATCTTTGAGAATTAAAAAAAAAATATGGCTTAACTCAATGCTTACAATAACGTGCAATACAAATAATCATATTTATTATTATTTACTTAACAGTTAAGACCCGGAAACGATTAAAGACATTTATCATAAACACAAGTATTTATTTCTCAAGCACTTTAGCTTCTCAGTCATGTAACGTTTATACAAATTGGAGGCGAATCGTTAAATTGGTTGGCAGGGTAGAGATTCACCACCAAAGGCTCGTTGAAAGATTAAGTAATACATGCATGGATCACTTATTACATACTTAATATATTCATATTTATCTGACAACTGATACTCAATAATAGGTCTCAAACATATATAAACATCTTGAATTCTTGGAAGAGATGCAGTTCATCAATTCTTACTCAAAGATAAGGATTAAAGCATACATATTTTTAAACCATATTAACATTTTAACAAAAAATATAACAACAAAAATGATCAACACGGTGTGTAATTATTTTATTTTCAATTTGCATGTTTCTTATTTAATCCATGTATTGTGAGTGTATTCAAAGTAAAATATTAAATAAAAAGGAAACGTATATTTTATCAGGTATAATTCAAAAGATGTATTCTTTGAAAAGTAGGAGCGGTTTCGCTTGGTAAGTGAGCAATTTAAGCTGACAATGATTCATCTAAAATGTTCGTAAGCTGAGCGGAATTAACTCTTGTTTAAATATATTTTTTTAAATATGATATGCTGAACTATACGAAGGCGTGATGTCAAAAAAGTTATCCAATAATATTACATGATCGTGATTAAAAATAAATGCTATTTTCTACCCTTTTCTACCTGGTAGGTACAAAAAGGTAAGAGTAAACAAATGTTTACTCTCCCAATAATTAAATACTTTCATAGTTGTACATACATATTGTGCAATAAATTTTGTTATATATATATGTAAATATAAAAGAGTAAATTTCAGATTAAATATTAAAGAATATCGTGTTTGGCACAGAGTTTGACCAGAAAATATGTAGTATAATATTATGTGCATTTTTGAACACTGAAAAAAGAATTTCAGCAAAGAATATTATGGTAGACTGCATGTGTAAGGAAAAATATTTTAAGTACATCGTTTTTAATTAACTAATCTTTTAAATACAGCTTTTCAGACTGTTTATAATTATGTACATTTATTACCATATCTCATTTTACATTTAAAATTTCATTGCATACAAAAATAAAACGCACTTCTTATGTTTCCCGTAGCTGTCATACGTAGTGGCATTTTTTGGGATAGTAGTTTTTGCCCAGCAGCCTATTGTACCATTTGCACCTAGAGTAGGAGTATTCAACAACCCCTACAACACCCCACGCGTGCCCTTTGCAGCACCAAATACCCTCGCCGCCCCCTACGTTCCAATTGTCGACTATTCTAATGAAATCAACGTCGACGGATCGTACCGTTACAGGTAAGAAAGGTTTATTATGAATTCTACAGCATAACCGGTTGAGTTGTTTAATACTACAAGATTTTGTTTGAATGGCGACATCATTTGAAAATATATGTTTTAATCTTTAACGCGAATATTTGTGTATCAAAACATTTGCGGCACTTATTTAAGTATTGTAGGTTGTTTTTATTTTACATTATAATGAATTCAAATGGTTACATTTATTGCATTATGAGAGAATAATATTTTTAATTGAATACTTAAAATTCAGAATATTACAATAATATTTTTAAGTCGTTTATGACGTACAAATCGTATCTTTATTCATATGGTGTAAATAATCTTATGATAAATTGAAAAACCTGAACGAATTATTTCTGAATGATAAATTTGATTGCACTTTTCCGCATCATTTAATTTAATTAAACATTTAAATCATGAATCTATTTATTGAATCAAATGTTATTATCGTCAAGACTTAAAGGCGGATATGGAAAAAATAAAGAATCATTGCCGGATAACCTGTATATTTAATTAAAAATGACTCCGAAATACAGATGCAATGTATTGTTTTTAACACTGGAACTGAATAGATACATTACAAATGCATTTTAGTCAATTCATGAAGAACTTTGTCGTTATGTCTTCAAATGAGTTCTTCAAAATATTAGAAAATAATTTTCTAGATGAAAAATTTCAAACGTTAATTTAAACATAGGTACTAGTTTTATTTCAAAAAATCTTTTACTGATTGATAAATTTGTTATTTCATTGGTTTTACTAGTGTGTATTACAATAAAATGTTTTGCTTAATCGAATTTGTTTTGACAGTTATTTTATAGTAAACAATCAATAAACATTTACTAAAAAACGCAGTAATATTTTTTTCTCGGCGAAAATTGATTTTTATAAGAGTTAAAAGTGGATTTTAATATTGCGTAAAATCAAGATTTCCAAAAACTCCGGTTCCCTTTCTTTACTTGAAGATTAGAACCAACAACCTCTTGCCACCACAAAATCTATTAGAAAAATTTCCAGAAATTGATGTTAAAATGGAGTATTGTAAAATATATAAATAATAGTTTTTACTTTTGGCAGTACAGTATGCATTTAAGGGAGCACATCAAGGGGAATAATAACGGTATACATTATAAAGAAATACTGATTCGAAATATATGTATATATTAAATTAAAAAAATATTGAACATTATCGTTGGATTTAACATAATTATTCAATAAGTATGTAGGACGTTACCTAATTTCAATGCATAGGAATATAACATATGCATAAGAAAGACAATAATGCTCTTATAGGAAATCATTTATTACGCTCTGATTCTTTTCCAATAAAAGGTGCTTTTGCTGGTGTATTGTTTAGCATGCATACAAAACAGAAAGAAAGGAACCTTGAGTTTTTTCCGATTGTTCATTAAAAAAATCAATAATGGTTTGGTGTTATGATATATACACACAAAAAATCTATTCATCTATCATATTATAGGGATTCAATTGAATGATATTTGTACGATACAAGAGAAGTGAGCGTCAACCGGTTAAAATACATTTATACAACAGGAAACAACAAAAGATTTTTTTAATACTGACTTGAAATTATTTTATCGAATTTCATCTAGAGAACCATTAAAAACTAAAAAATATAATTTGTAATATTGCGATCTTACCATCTTAAATCAAAATAAATTACTTTCAATAATTTCTTTCGTATTAGAATACATATTCAATTTTATTTTAGTTTCGTCACTGCTGATGGGAAACAAGCAGAAGAAAGTGGATATTTAAAAGACGTGTCTGTTAACAAAGATGGGGAGCCCATTGGAGTACAGGTAATTACAAATGATTGTTTTATCCTTCCACATTAGGTTATTGTGATGAGAATCGTAGTGTTGGTTATTTCGTTAAGTATTCGTCTAGTGATTTTTATTTTATTGATTTATTCATCGTATAATTGAGAGGCCAATAGGCCCAATATCTTTTTATTTATATTTTTAATATATTTTGGTAGTAACGGTATTTAATTTGATATTCATATTTTTGCGATGGATTCGGCTGTAACTTTCATTTTTAAGAAGTGGAAGTTTATTTTTAATATTAAATAAAATGTCATATTTTTAGTACTCCACTTGTTGTGTTACAAAATCTGACCCAAGTTTAGCCTCTTTGAAATGCTTCTCAAAGAATCACATTTTGCAACACAAGTGGAATAACAAAGTTATCTAATTTAATTTTGTATGATATTTCAAATTTTTGGCATTGATATATTCGTATGGTTTTGCATTTTCTTAAAAGGATTGTTGTTGATAAATACATGTATGTAATAAATAAAGAATATTAATAAATGATAGATTAATATAGTGCGACACGCAAGCTAAAGTTATTTTGCAAACACAGATTGGTTTTAAACGCGTATGAATATTTCAAATCATTATACGTATTGTAATATCTTTGAGCAAACATTACTCAAGTAGTAGGCAACCTTTTGAGAGACTGAGTAAGAAACTTCATTTATGAAAAAAAATATTTGGATAGTGGGTAAACGCTCAAAAAAATTGTTTACTATTTCTTAAAAGATTATTTTATTTTTATAACATAAAATTTATATTTTATATTTAAATTAGTATGTAAAAAACAAATTTATTCTGTGAAAACATATATACAATATGTTATTAGTAGTTTCTTTGGTTTTTAATTATTTTTTGAAGTTCTTCAATATTTGGCAAATATGTAGACTTAACGTTTCTTGCCGGGGAACTCAAAACTTTTTAGTGGGTAATTTATTTAATTACTTTGTAGTAGATTGCCGACCACTGCATTTCACAATAATGATAGTTTGAATCGCGAAAAATGCACGTTTTCTGTATTTGTAAGAAAATTATGTAAATAATTTTCTCTATTATTTAAATATTAAAGGAATCTTTGCATACTTAATTTAAATTATTATCTATGCTGAAATTCAAAAACATTTACTTTGAAACTCGTTTATATTTTAATTTATTTTGAATCGCGGTACATATTCCCAATTCATATATTTTTTAAATTAAAACATTTGTTTATGATATCCTAACCGGTTTCAGGTAGTACAGGGGAGTTATTCGTACACAGCGCCAGATGGAACTCCTGTGCAAGTGACATATATTGCTGATGAAAATGGTATTAAAAACGCAAATATTAAGTGAAAGATATTTTTCTGCATATTCTATTTGTACTTATTCCAAATTTTTAATAAAGATCTGGACCCTGACCTCTGTAGTCGATTAGTCGACGATGTTGGGTTTGGTTTCGATGCTTACGGGTTCGATCCCCAGTACAGACAGTTGATTTTTTAATCGATTTACGGATTGGTCTACAAAAGCTTGGATTTTTATTATATACTATCTAAATCTACCTCTAACTATCCGATCCCAATAACAGAACATGACTAGATTGCTTACCTAACCACTAGTTTTTTTACATCTATATATCCTGACTCTATTCCAAAAAAATGAACCAAAGCTTGAACGACTGACGTAAGCTTTTGCTAAAGTAAGTTACATTAGGAATATAAATAAATGCTGCACATTAAATTTAACAGAGCGATATAAAATATGTATTTTAAATTGAATGGTATTTTGATTTTAGGGTTCCAACCAACCAGCGTCCGTTTGCCATTAGATGGAAGACTTTCAGTGAACCCGGCTGAAGCGAGAGTTGCTCCATTTGCTGCACCATTTAGAAATCCCTACAACCCCAGCCCATTGATTGGAAGATACACCCAACCCGCTCTGAACAATTATAATATCAACCAACGCCTAAATAATAATTGAATATCTAACAAAACGTATCTTAAATAATTATGATGATTGAAAAGCTATGCCTTACTGTTAAAGTAACAAATTAGATATAAATAAATTAGACATATATATTAAATTCACGCACTATGTTATTCTGTTACAGAGTACTAAATCTAACAATAATTAAAAAACAATATTTGACTAGATTTTACTATATATTTATGTATTTTTGATATGAACTCACTTGCTTTCACTGTATAATAACTTTTGTAATGTTATAAAATAATATTTTTTGCATAAATATTTTACTGAAATAAATATTTCTTAACAAACTACCAATTGTTGTATTTTTAAAGACATCACCTAGGCCACACATGTTTTATGAATAAAGGGTGAAAGCCGCAGAAGAGACACACGAGAATAATGTGTACACCCATCCCCCAATTTAATCCATACGTACGTTTTTAACAGATACGCTAAAAAAAGGCAAGGAAAAAAAATCATATGATAGGTTCCACAATATAAAAAATCAAGAAAATTAATATTATACATTGTTTCATATTAAATTTTAACATTGGAAAATTTGCGTGAAAGAGGTTCACACAGAATATACGGAATTCCCAAAATGGAAAAATGCGAGACTTTTTTTTAGCTCTTTGTGCCCCACATGAAACATGCTGTGGCCCCCGGTTGAGAGACTGTGTTCTAAGCCGCCGTAAATATATGACGTCATATGATTTTGATTATTTTTTACACCCTCCTATCGTTACATTATCGTTACATTTCTTTAACTTATTTCCCTAAAAGGTGACGTCATATATTGATGGCTTCTCAATAAAAAATGTCATTGATAAATTAAATTGAAAAATAGCGCCAGTACATAGGTAGGTACAATAATAAAATATAATTTCTGCTTTTTATCTTTTTAGCGGCACCTGTTTATTTAACTGTAATTCTGTTTACAATCACAAATTATCATACAAATAAGATAGGTGTGGCTTGAATAAACTATCGGTGCTTCTTATGTAAATTCATAGATGACCTAGTAGAAAAAAAATACAATAAAATATGAAGTGGTTTACAGAACAGTTTTTAAATTGATTAATTAATCATATTAATTAAATAAAATTTAAATTTTTGTGATTTGATATGATGATTCTTAAATTAGTAATATAGTATAAGGCCACCTGTAAATAAATTACCCACTTATACATTGCTATTAAGTAAGCGTTACAAAAATATAGCTTCGATGGTTATAGCCTTTAACTAAATGTTAATATTATATTAATATTTAGGAAACACCAGGTTAGGTTTCTTATTACGGAATGTTTTATAGTGTGATAAAAAATAAAAACATTATATTTTTTGGTCGTTTATTAAAACTTTTGTACGAACAAGAAATTCTTTAGAACAGCAGGATTGAGAAGTTACGATATGTTTTTTTAACGCTTGATCTTAATTTTTTAACCATGTCCGCATTTACTTACTGTGGAGAATCAACTCAACTTACGCAAAATTGCTGAAATAGCATTACAATCATCGGTGATTTGGGTAGCAATGTTTTTTTTAATATTTTCTGCAGGGAACGGGCAGTAATTTTACTGAAAAGAAATTTCACAGAAACATTTTTCAAACATATTTCAAAGCCTTGAGTGGTCGTAGAAAGACTTAGTTAAAGAATTCGCTTGGTATGTATTCTCAATAATAACAGCCTTAAAGCCTCTTTTACACCAACCGAGTACGCGGCCGAAAAAAATACTGACCGAGTAAGTCCAGGGCTGGGGAACCTTTTCATTTCTGAAGGCCACATTCATTTGTCTGATTCAAAATAAGGCCGTAGTAAAGAAAATGTAAGCCCTCCATTGTTTGGACTGTCAAACATATAATGGGTGTATCGCGCTCTTTTTCCAAACGCTTGCGTATAATTTTTTGTTCAAAGTGAATATTTTGATCAAGTCAAAAGGCCACATCAGAGTAGTCAAAAGGCCGCAGGTTCCCTTCCACTGGTCTACACACATATACGTTTTCATAGCGATTCATTTCACTTTTACGTGCGTAGTTTATAAAATCGAGGAGGCAGTCTATTGTTTATAAGTCAAATAAGTATGTATACCCTGTCCAATATTACTGCATTGACTTGATCGCTTTCAAGAAAATTTAAAACTATCACGCCAAATAAACCGATTCTGAAAATGTCCTAATGGAAGCCACCTGGAGTGGAAAGCAGCGAGTTGCAATTAGTTGGAAGAATACTGCAGATTTAGTTATAAAAATAAGAAATAATTTAGAGGCATCATCAGCTTGGAGATAAAAGGATTGGTTTTTTTTTTATATAACTGTAAAAAGTGAAGGACAGTTTTTTTTAATATTCCTTTAGGCCACCGTGTTATAAAACCAGTAATATTTAATATTATCACTATCCTTCTGTGGGATGCATCTTCTTTTTGATGATGCAACTAGTTGCAAAGTACCATTAATGTTCTGCATTATGAATAAAAGTACACTCAGTCGACATCGCCTCTGACCAACTGACCGTATTGCGAAAATGAGCATGAATCGATAAATTATCTTCATAAAAACATTTATAAAATGCGCACTTGCATCTATTATACTTGATGTCAATATATGATAGAACCTTTCATTAAAATACGGTATTTTGATTTGACTGACAGACTTATTCAAATGATTAATTTACCTCGAATATTTTTAGCTTTTTACATATGTACATTGTGCAGTGACTAATGGTGAGAACGTTTGCAGGAATAATCAAAATACACTGATAGTGTAAAAATATTAATTCTTATTTCGTTTTAAGGTACTTGTATACAATTCCAAAATAGGATATTAATTTTGCGATGTTTTAACTCATTATTTGTTGTGATTTGTTTACAGCGCTTTTTTAAACAATTATCTATATCAGTTTGAATTTTACTTTGAAATTTAAACAAAAATAAAAAAGATTTTCTTACATTATGTGTTATGTATAATAAATAACTCTTTGAAAAATTGCCCACGATTTTGAGTTTCAGCGGCTAAAATTACGCTTGCAAAAGTAATATATTTCTCAGTCAGTTTACTGGTTTTTCCTCATAATTATGATTATTATCGATATAATCAGTATGCATTGTAATATAGCATGAAATTTTAAGTTTTATTTGACTAATACGATGCATTTTTTTAATATGAAATGAATATTTTTATTTTATTTTTAGGCTGTTAGAAATTAAAATTATGATGTGTGTGATGCTTTGGCGTTGTTTAACATGTACAAATGATTTCATGCAAAATTTATATTTTTACAGCTAAATATTTCCATTTAATACGGATCTTTTATTTACAATAAGAAAATTAGAAAAAAAAACAACAAGCTTTTTAAATGTCGATTGAGGGTGTTTGATGGAATTCTTTTTTTTTATTTTCAGAATATTCGTCACTAAGGACTTTGTTTTGCCTATTGGCATTAAATTCAGTTTGAGTTCATCGGTGCATATAAAGTTTCGAGTTGCATTTATATGGTATAAAAGATTTACGTTCTAGTTGAAGAATATACCAGAAGCCTTATATTTCATGTATCAGAATTCGTTTCTCACGAAATAGCGTAAAGAGGTTAATGTGGGTCATTTTTTGGGCTTAAAAATGACCTTGGCATTAACATTACGAAGTGTTCAATTAATTTGAGTACAGTAACATGCACTCTCGATTTAACAAAATGATTTTAAGCTTATCTTCCTTACATAATAGTACACAAAAATCGACCTTTATCGCTATGGCTTGCTAGAACAACTACCAACAAAATATCCGGGTAATTTTAAAATATAAGTAAAAAATTCTAACATTAAGGTAGTGTTGTTTTAAGTTCAAATTGATGTATAATTTACTAAAAGTTAAATACTTTTTTCTTTATTATATAAATATTATGAAACATTCGTGTTTCAAATTGTCAGTGATTATTTATAGTGGAAAAACTGATCACTTATGGAATATATATAGAAATATGTTTTTTACTTTTAAAGTGTTCATTGTTAATACTTATTTAAAGGCATTGTATTAAAAAAATTCTTGTATTGATTCCACATTTATTTAATATGATCTGGACTTTATTAAATAAATATGGCATGATCACAAAAGAGTTTTTTTTATTTTTTTTATAGCTTAATAATGGTCAACATCAGTGGTTTCAGTTGCGATGTGTAAGAGCTCGAGTATTAATACAAATATTTGTGTTAATCAATTTTTTAATATAATAATGGATTTGTGTCTGAAAATACATAATGTTAAGTCTTGATGTGTAAATTCTCTTTTACACATACGATCCTCAAAAATAATTAGCGAGAGCGATAACCAACCATAAATCATTGCCTTATCCCTTTCTCTGCGAGAAAAAGATGCTGAACGACTTAATAATAGGCAACTTTTGTTGTGTCAAGTTTCGTTAATAGTACATATGCTCCATACTGAGCGAAGATATGGTAACAAAATAAAATTGAAAACGCACAAAATCAAGTGTGTTCACCAGTATTTTCAAAATATATAAGTAACAAATCAAGTATAGTCAGATTCATAAAACAATCATTTCGTATGATATGAAAGTCTCTATTTTTATCGTTATTTTCTTAATAAGCTATTTTACTTATCATTGTTTCAAATGTAAAACATCACTCTATTTTGCTAAAATATACATGCATAATGTATGTCGTAGGAATAAAATTATTGCGCTAGATTTTTTTAAATTTTTTTTTCACACTTTATAATACTGGCCTTTTTTGACAATTATTTACAGTGTAGTAAAACTAATAGCAGCTAGATTTCAACTACAAAATCTATGGTTTCTTCCAGAAGCTTAATATGATTATGGTCGAGAGTTATAGCATACATATGAATTCTTAATAATATTATATATCAGCCCTTTCCAAGGTATTTTCTTGGGCACGAGGCGATATGCTTTCCAGTGGGCAGATTCTAAAGATGCCCAGTCGCGGCGTCTGAGTTTTTTTGTTTCCAGCCAATTTGGGACGCGGCAAAAGTGAACGAAGGTCGCCACACGACCAACCTTCGGGCGATCTGGTGGTCGTTAAACGTCCGGAGCATCTCGCAAAGGCCACAGCGATCGTCGAAAGTACGGAGAAAAATTTAAATTGCCCATTCTGACACCTGCAAATGAATGAGTGCGGTCGTAAGCTTGTGATCGATTGAAACAAGTGCGTGAGGCGCGAATATCTTTTTACTAAGCGATGTTGCGAAACGATTCTTTTATTAATTTAATACAAATGATTAATGTTACAGAAAACGGATAATATCTGTCACTTACGAGAATGAAGAATATTGTCTAAAGTGATAAATAACTAAGTCATTAGAGACGTTTCTTAGCAAAAGTCATTAAAATCTATGAAAAAAATAGTATTGGGCGGAGTATAATTAAAAAGAAAAATTCATTTATATTCACATAAATTACAAATGAAATGGAGTTTGAGTTATTTGAACTAAAATAATAAAAAAAGCATTCTTATATCATTTGTTTGCATACATAATTTATGTAATAATTAATTGTTAATAAATTGAAACATTGTTCATATTGAGAAATGATTTTTATTTGAACGTATGTTTTACTGTGCTTTCTTGTTTAGTGAAAAGAGTCCTTATACTATATTTCTCATATTAAATTGTGTACATTTCTTTCCAAGAATAATTTGTTTTTAAAATTCCTGCATTTAAAAAAAAAAAAAAATCAAAACTATATGCTTTTTATTGAAAAATTATTCATTTTCAAATCCACACTTTACATAAATAAATATTTTTAATATAATAATAAAAAATATTTTGTTTACTAATTTTTGAAACATATTCTTTTGAATGTTGATAATTGAGTATTTCCGCATTTGTGGAAAATTAGGTTGAAAACAATGACGGGTTCATACAATATTATTGTTATGTGCAGACGTTTGTACTCCGTACTAAAATTATCGCTACATTTAAGTTACTAAATCGTGTAATGTTTGTCATTGGTCCTAAAAATGATTTAAAACTATTTTTATATATCATTTTATTTAACGAATATTTAAAATCCCTAAATCTTGTGTTCTTAAATGTTGAATATTTCCTTAACTTTTGTCAATTATTTATTTAATATAAGTGAAAAATCTTTTTTTTTCAATATAAATTTATTCGGTAAATTATTAGTGACTTGAAATATAAATCACATTAAAGCAATACAATGTTTCAAATTTGATTACATAAAATTAATATGAAACATTTAAGTCACTCAAAATACTACGACTAAAATAAATTAAAAATAGCTTGCTCTTTACGTTGCCAGATATCACTTTTGGAACACATAAATATAATTTATTATTTAAGGTTAATATTAATTATAAGGTATATTTATATAATTATAAGGAACATATATTTTATTTTGACTGTAAAAACTTAGCATACATTACCTAATATAATAAATGTATAATATAATTAAAGCTCTGTGGTCTAATGGTAAAAGCTGTAACTTAAAAGCTTGTGCCCAAGTCTCAACAAGATTATAATCCACTATTTTTCAATCTTATTATATCCGAGATCTTGAGAATGAGTGTTTGTAGGGTCTTTTACTTCATGTTGATCTCAAATAGTTTTTTTAAAACTTTATATGAATCTATTTTTTGTGCATTTTTCAAAAATATCGTTGCTTATTTTTGCGTAAATTATTTTGGAAGTAGTTTTCTTTTTGGAGCTTACGCCAAATTTGCCATTTTTATACCTATTTGTACCTAATTTATTATATTAACTCCGTATCAGAACACACCTCTGACGTGCTAACATGCGAAGTTGCTCTACCTATTTTATTGGAACGAAATATAACAAATATCCTGAATAGAAAAATCTTCTTAATATAATCAGCGTTTTTGAACCTTCACCTGTTGTAACCTTCATAATTTGCAACCGTTGAACTCTCGATCTTTCAAAAAAAATATTTAACATTCCCTAATATTTGACCTCTACCATAAACGAGCAGGAATGATTGGAATGATTTTATAGACGTGGTTGAAGATTGATGCCATTATTGTAAAATGTAGGCATTCCGTGCAATGCCTTTCTTAATACTATTTAATAACGGCTAATTAAACGGCCATTAAAAGTCACCAAGATAATTTGAAATACGTTAATTGAGGTCAATAAAATATGCGATCTTAGCGCGTCTCTCAAATTTGTTATTGAGATGAGCGAATAATTTTATTTGAAATCCACGTTTTTTTACACTAAGTATAAATGCGTTAGTGTAGTCGTTATCAGAATACTTGATTAGAACCTTAACGCTCAATATGGAATGTAAGGTATTCTAGTTTGTCAGAAGATGACTTATTTAACTATTTAAAGGCATACATCAATACAAATATGATTGTAAATAATTTTGTGGTTTGTATGACACACAAATTATTTAAAAAATACAATTATTATCTCAATTTTTAAGTCTGACCATATATAGACTACTTATCATTTCAACGAGCGGTGTTAGAATACCAATTAATTGTGGGTTGCACTGTCTTTGGTTAGAGGAAAACTAATAGAGTTTTGTACGTGCTTTTCATTAGGTATGTCACTTGGGAGAGCTTGAACAATGTTTAATGGTTTTGATTTGAATGTCGACATATTCTGCATGTACGTGAGTGAGATCAAACTAACACTATTTTTAATATATTCAAATAGACAAGGTCGGAATATACTCATTACATATATTTTTTTGTTTTTAATTTTTAAATTTTTAAACAATGTTTTGCTAAAAATGTTGCTGCTTTTTTAACTTAAAAATTGCCAAGATAAGTTAAAATATAATGATTATTTATAAATGCACATTATTCTTAAAAATGTCTGTTTGATCTATAATAAAAAACAATGTAATTTGTTGATTAAGAGGGATAAAAAATCAAAAGGATATTGTAATATTTACCGTCAAAAATCAAAAATAAAATAAAAATAAAATGCGTAAATTCAAAAGGTCATTTTTATCAAGATAATTTTTTGATTCTAAGAATTTTTCACATAAAAAGATTCGTCGTATTTTTGGATGACGAATAAACAGTAATAAAACTGATTATATTAAAAAAAAAAAAAATTATACTGAAAGCTTTGTGGTCAAAATTTCAAGGCAAACTGTTTTATGAGATACGGTGCCGGAAAATTTGAAAATTTATGTCATCGGTCAAAAAATACTTATTACGCACACAAAAAAGTCTTAAACTTATTAATATTTTTAAAAAATATAATTTTGTAGGCAGTATTATTGATAAAAAAATGTTTTAATTGTAAAAAATCATATTACAAAATAGAACATTTGAAAATGTATTTTTGTTAATCGACCAGACTTTTACGAAATGTTCAACGATTTACATTGTTACTTTTTTTACTTTAAGAGATTAGAGATAATGGATATACTAAGTTTATTCCAAATCAACAAATGCTAATAATCTTTATTTTATTTTAAAATATAATTGCAAGAATTACTGAATACAATTAAAAAGTTCCAAAAGAAAACTTTACTTTCATTTTTTCAATAATAAAAATAGTATGGTCTAAACGTGTTTTTTTATGTAAATGGTTTTATTAATTATGAAAAATACCATATACATATGAACTTATGACTGCAATTCAGATTTCAGGTAAAGGTAAAGTGTTCTCGACAAAGTTCATTTTGTACCATGACCATATATACAACACAAGAGTTGTCTATTATGCGAGGTAGAAGTATATTAACGAATATAAAAGTAATAAACGTCAAGATATAAAAGATTATCATCAGTAGTTGCAGATGTAGGATGCTTTGTAAATCCGGGTTGCTGTATGTATTCAATGATTTATTGCATATCAAATGGAATTGAGATCTGAATAATTAAAATAGCGTTCATTAATTGAAACAAATGATAATGTGATGCAGTCATACTTTATAAACATTTATGTAGCGTGTTTTTATTTATTTGTGTTTTTAAATGAATCTATTTAATCATAAGTACATAACTTTAAAAAAAATGAAAATTCTAAGTAAAATTGACATCGTGTCTCTAAAAATATGTGAGATTTGAAATATTTATATATATTTTATATTTACATTTATAGTATGTGGTTATCAAGAGACTTTTTAATATCAAATTAATAGAGTTTTAAATTTTAGGCCCCGTTACCGTCAAAGTTTTTCGATTCGCTGACGTTACTGGTAGTTTGCATTCTTTTCCCATCATTTTGGACAGAATGGCGTGATTGTTTCACAGTTGAGCAATCCACAGTGAAGCCAGTTCACGTGGACATCATATGCATTCATGTGTAAATTACATTATATGTGCCTCCATATATATACCAAACTCATACATACAAATACACATGTGCATACATACTTTATTACTGTTTATTAAGGGTTTTTCAATTACAATTTGAAAAACCAAATGCTTAAAAATTAAATCAGTTATATCGTTTTTTCATATTCAAAAAAGGTAAAAAGATTTTTTTCGATTAATTTAATATAATATCATTCGAAAGGCGAAGTAGTTCAAATTTTGAGAAATTATTTCTTATTTACTTGCACGACAATAAACTATTTCAATAAACCTATAAATGACATTCATAACATAATTATCTAATAGTTAAGTTTGCGACCCTGTAGCTGAGTGGCTGGAGTTGTGGTCTACAGTTTGGCTCTCTACGAGTATTTACCTTAATCCGGACTTTCATATATTGACTCTTCAATGGATTTATGAATTTGTGCTAGATGAATGTATGTATGTGATATTTAAATTCTCTATTATAGATCATATCGTAAGCGCAGGGCGCAGAGGGTACGATCAGTAAGCATCTATTTCGTTTCTAGCCATATCTTTAAAGCCTTCATCTATCCAAAAGAGAGAATCCAGAATACGAACTAACAAAAACTTATCGTTTAAAATTTGATTGAGATCAGTTCTATCAAAAGTCAAATATTGGGAGAAGAAAAAGCTTTAAAATTGTATCGTTTATTGGATATAATATATCAATAGAAGAGTTTTTTCAAACATAATAACCGGTCCATATTATAATGTTTTTAATACGATTAATATTTTTAATATTAATATTTTATTATAGGAAATTCTGAAATGTTTTAATATATTATAAAAACGAATAATAATAAAATCTAACGTATTCATCAAGTTGATGATTTTATTGCAAAATGCCATGATATATTAATGACAAGAAACACATATAAGATAGCATGAACCCATTATAATAAAGCTTCTTTTCAAAGCAGATTTAGAGATTTTATCAATAAATAAGGTGTCAATATAATAATAGTTCATGTACTTGACAGATGCACTTTTTATATTCGATGTCGTAAATAACGCACGTTCAATGTAAAATGTTTTTTGCGTCCTTCAATATAATACAAGTACCTGTGAGAAGTAAAAGTAGTATTCTCGAATGTCTCAAGATGTCCAGCGATGCGCCTTGTTCTGCATTTATCGGCGGTCAATTCACATGCGATTCGATAAACAGCAAAGACGGCGGCAAATTTATAGCGTCATCCAATGGATTAAAAATAATATGAATGATAATATAAAACGAACACCCAAGTCAATAATAAAATTACGAAAACTTGCACTTTATTCCAAAATATTACAACTGGTATCCTTAAAAGGTAATCGAAAGCAACCGTTTATATGTAAATTATCAAATTGAACAAATTTTGTGCGAATACTGTTTAACATCTGACATCTTCCAATACTGAAAATTAATACTTGGGATTTAATTTAAAGTACTGAATATGACAAAGCTGGATATGAATTTAAAACTTTTTTTGATTACATTAAATGGAACGTCAGTAAATTTCAACAAAATTTTATTCTCTGTTCGTATCCTTTTATTGAAAATAAGGCATTGTTACGAAAGTCTTGATACTTTATTCTTGTTTACTGATATTCATTTTTAATTCTTTCTTTTATATAAACCAAGTTTGAATGTTTGAAATGATTTCAATTATGACCCTGCATTTTTTAATTATTATATTTTAAATTATAGCAATATTGCTACAACTATTAAAAATGCGCGAAGACTGGAAAAAAGAAAACGAATTTCGTGTGAATTAAATTTTGATATTGACAATCCTTCAACTATTCTCAGTAAAACCATTTTTAAAATACAACATTGACATTCTTAGCAGTTAAATAATGAAATATATTTTTTGATAGATGGTATTGACAATAAAGAATTTTATATGTATATAGCCTTGCCATCCATTTTTATAAATAAACTATTATAAAATTTAAATGGTCTATATTATGATAAACCAAATGTTTGTAATAATAAGATTTACATAATAACGCAAAGGTTACCTCCACGAGCCGTCATGTGAATGTAGATTACAATATTTAGAGATCTATTTTACATTCTGAACTCATTTTGCGATATATATATCATCAGCTTTGTGATCATATATCTCGATTACCAGTAGCAAGGTTAACAAGATACTGTTATGAGCTCTTCTGGAGATCGCTTTTTCTTGAGTACATAGGTCCACTTTAACATGACAACCCTATTTTACAAAGGTATATCATTAATTAAAATCGTGTAGAGGTTTATGTCTGACGTAAAGAGATTTTATTCCAATTGTATGCATATGATATATAACGTGTTAATCATTGATTATTAGTTAAAACGCTAACAGGATTTTTGAATTATTTTACTGTAGGTCATAAAAATAGCTCAATAATAATTTAAGACATTCGAACCACAGAATAAAGAGTAACAATTCAAATAGATTTTTTTTGAGAAAACTAAGAAAAAAAGATTTTTGGTAGGTTTAATTTTATACTATACATCTTATGTTGTAAAGTTTATTGAAGATCTAAAAGTATCTAAAAAATATAGTTGTATGACGTTTATAATATAATTAACACATCTTTTTCTAATATCAATAATATATGTAGGTTTGTAGAGGTTTTCACACGATTTTTGCTTTTGTTACAGTTTTCATCTAAAAAGTAATAACCACTATCATTCTTATATAATATAACCAGAAGTTACCTTGTTAGTCATGTAACATTTTGTATCTGGTAGGAATTAGTGTTACAAACATTTCTTCAAATTTAACTTGTTTTACTTAAAAAATGAGGTTTGAAATTTTGAATCTTTTACAGCTGATTTCAGTTTGAAAGAAACTATTCAATAATTTTATAAATGTTTAAGCGGCAGTGTGAAAATAAAATCGACAAATATTTTTTTTTTTTTATCTAAAATTAAGTCACAAAATTTTTGTACGATATAATTTTGTTAATTATTAATGTAATAAAATATTTCCAAGCAAAATTACTTTCGTGCTTACTGTCATTATACAAAGGTTTAAGCTGTATGAAACATTCAAAGAGATCGAAACGATTATCGGCTATTTTTAATCAGAAAAATAGTTTTTGTACTGTGAAAAAAAATGTTCATTTTACATTATTAGATATCGAAGAAATTCATTCTAATATCAAATGTTAATGACCACTACTGATATCTTAACGCATGACAGTAATCGCTGTCACTAAAACAGCGATAATACATGGAATTATAACAATCTCGAATAAGAAAAAATACTTCTTGAAAGAGTGTTATAAATTATAACTGTTTCCTAAAAATATTTATCTTGTTTTTTTACATTTTAATGAACAAAAAACTTGACACGATACCGGTGTAACCGGATAATGCCTCAAACGAATCCAGATCGAGTCACTAGATCAAGGGCATAATATTATGGCAGGTGGTATTTTTATCGGACACTTTGAAACAAAAGAAATTTCTTACCATATGTTTATTTCAATGAGGAAGGTCAGTAATACTTGGTTATTTTGCATATAACAATTACGAGCAATATTTAATTAATGATGAAGAATTATTTTTTTATGTATAATTATTTTTAGAATGCTGATGCGATGAATAGCGATGACTTCTATTTTTTCTCCATGTAGAAGTACCGATGCTACTTATGAATATAAAGGTATTAAATTATATGACAAATCAAAAAGAAAAAGAAACAAGCGATACTCTTCTTTGCATTATTTGGCATTTCAATGGTGAAAATAAGTATAATAAATAGGACGACTAGTACACATATCGCTCATGTTCGCTCTCTATGATATTTAAAAAATACAAATGCTTAGTAAGAATTGTTAGATTTTTACAAATTTAGTAGACTCTGCGTTTTTCCGGATTAGTTGACGACGCTTTTCGTTGCTATGCTGCAGGAGACACCCCGTAAAAAAGGGTATTACATCCCATGCTATTTTTTAAAAGACTTGAGAATTGTATCTAGTTTATTTAAAACTATTATTTCAAAATGCTTTTCGTAAATATGAATAACAAAATTAAAATATCGTTTGTTAACTAAATGTACTTATAATAAATATATAAAGACATAAATAATTGTTAATATAGACTCTAGATCAGCCATACTCAACCTGCGGCCCAGTAAGCTCTTACCAAATACGTGGATTTCAAATTCCTCGGTGAGCTAAAAAAAAAAGGAGTATACCATAAATATGTTGCGGCCCACGTAGAGAAGCAAATATCGAAATGCGGCCCGGAGGAAAAAAAGGTTGAGTATGGCTGGTCTAGATCCTTGAAAATAAAGTAGTACGAGTAAAAGATTTTTTAAATCAATTTGTTTGCACGATATAACCACAGTCATCGAGTTTCAACTAAAATATAGGAATTTAAAAATCTTATACTTAGAACATATGCTTATATCAAATTTCATCTTTATTGTACACTTCGTATACATATAAACTCCTGTAATGTTTTTAACTTAATATTCTTATAAAGGAAACGAGTAGTTCAGATCAGTTGTCGTTAAGACTGGAAGGCAGCTATAAACTATATTATATTTTTTGTCAATTTTACAAGTCCAGTAACAGAGTCAAGTCCAGTTACAAAGTAAATGTAATTATTTGTGTTATTTAATAAATATTGAATGTGTATTTAAGCAAATTAGGAGTGCACAGTAGCTTCTATTGTTTCCGAGTGACATTTTCCAAAGACGAGAATCAAAATCACGATTCTCTGAAGTGGAATATTCCCTTACACAACGGCTGATTTATTTAGCGACCTAACAAAGCGGATAATATATAACTGTAAACATACTAATCATGTTAGAAAATTTCTCGTATGTAGACAAATAACCTTTAATATTATGTAGGATTCAATAACCAAGAGGGGTATAAAGTAACGATGTACCATTTAGATCGTTATCATAGCAATATTTCTACACTAATTATGAATAAAAGATTTTTTGATAGATTAACAGCATAAATATATTTTTTAATACAATTATTCTACATACACCACAATGTTTCAATTTGTGTGACGCTATAATTATGTACTATGTAAGTGATACTGGAGCTAAATTCGGTGTGCACTGTTAAAAATGTTGTTTTTTTATTATTCCACATATAAATTGGTTGGTAAAACATTTCTCTGCAATAACAAATATAATAATTCGTTTTTTTAAACGATATTTTTATCTGTATTTTAACTTTGGTAGCTTGACAGTTCAAAAATAATTGAACGTTATGCATGGGTTTATCAAAATCTTACTACAAACGTGTTGCTGATTGTATATTAAAAACACTATGATTTAAAAAAATGCCATTAAATTTAAATGCTTCAATTACTAGCCCGTCAATTTTTTTTAAGACAATGCAATTTTTCATGGAAGATATATTTTACTTTGTAGGATTAAATGCAATTACCTTTTGATGTATAATTTAAATACCCTTCTGGCCATTTATAGTTGACGCCATCCAAGCCAGGTTTGGATAAAAGGGTATCTGTTAATGCCATCAACGCCTAGTATTATTATACTTTCAATGGAATTGGTATGGATTATTCATGAATAAAGTCCTTGAAAATTAAAAGAAAAATGTTTCAGACTTGCGTGTTTTAACTTAATTGGTATCAAAAGAAGTTAACCTCCCTTTTATAAAGGGACGAGTTGGACCCTACGGCTTTAAATGTATTTTATTCTAGAGCTATTATTATTAATGAAGATTTTGAACTCGATCAAAGCGAAATGTAAGTCATGACGACTTATTTGATGAGGAACAATTATCCGTAATAAATCATATTCACCAAGGTGGGGTTTTTAATAGAACTGTGTGTTAATAAGATTACCAATATTTAATCATAAAATATATTTTAATCGGTTAATTAAAAATTGTTTACTGTTAAAGAAGAAATTACAAAAAGTTTACGGCAAAGAATTCGGAAAGTTTGCCAACGATATTGGCGTGTCATAGGTGAATTATTTTATTCGCTTGTCTTTTTCAAGGAGTGTTGCCATAAACAGTCTTAAATTACGAATATCGCTTTCGTGATTTTCAAATAAATATTTTTGCTGTAGCTATGATGTTTTTAACTATAAAAGCAACTTGTCTATGAATCCTGATTCTATGCATATTGTTGACACTTGTGACCTTAAAACTGTTCAACTTTTTGCAAGTGTCAAAAATATATTTAAAAAAATGTTTTTATTTTTTAAATAAGATTTATTTGAGAAAACAAGAAAAATATGCAATAAAACACAATGTTTGTATGAAATACATATAGCTGAGAAAAAAATATTTTATCGATTCAATTTGAGCAACCATATAAATGTTTGTATGCGTATCTATTACAAAATATTTCATAAACCCATATATCGGTTGTTCATCAAAACGCTGTACAAAGAACAAATAATCAATGGTAATACCAAGTGATTTATATTATAGATAAAGAAAAACCTGAACTACACTAATTAAATATTTCTCTATTTGTTAATTAAAACCGTCAAAGAAATTATATGTTAGAACTGAAAGAATGTTGTTGTTTATATAGATTTATTGAAAAAAATCTTTTTTATAAATTTTAGATAATTTAATTGATCTATTTAAAAGTAAGCTTTAAGGTCTCAGTAAGATCTCAGAAAAAAAACTTGAAAAAAAGGAAGAAGATCCCTGAAACCATTTTTGTTATCAATTTTAAGATTATTGACTCTAATTATTGAATGGTAAGTATACATAAAACAAAGTTCAGTGTATTTTTTCATTTTTAAGAGTTGAATGCATTTTTTTCAAACTCAGAAAGTACTCAAGATTAGTATCATTATCATTAAATCGATGTCATTACTTTATAAATGAAAAAAGAAGAGAGTGTAGACAAGGGAACCATCAGTTCATTGTGTGTGAAACTGCACACAATACTAGAATATGTTTTCGTTATTTTTTCACATTTTTCTATTTAAAAATAAATAAGGAATCAATTTATTAATTCTTTTTGAAGCCCATTTTTCAATCAATAACGACGAATGTCTTTTTTCTCCACTGCAAACTATAATTTTGTCGATTTTTTTTTTGTATACTCTTCATATGTATGTATTTAAATGTGTTATTTATACGGCACTTTTGACTGGTTTTCTCTTCGTCAGAACTAAATGATGAAGATTAGGATACCGAGAGAACTGTTTTTTTTTTAATATAAATCGGCTGTCTAAGTCTAACTATATTCTGTTCATATTTGAGCGATAAAATCGATATCGATAAAAATATTCTTAAAATGAAAGTTCGAAAAGAATCTTTTTTTATTGATCAAAGAGTCAATGTGTCTTGTATGTAAATGATTGAGCATTTCTTATTAAATATTTATAAACTTGCAAGAGAATCCAAAGTGATCTGTATATTTTTCTTTATGTGCAATAAAAAAGTTTACATATAAAACTTACTGTGAGCGAGACTTACAGCCTTGTCAAAGATGAAGCTTGAAAATAACTGAAAGGAATGTTGAATGTATTAATAATATTGAGACAATTTTTCAATTCATAATTTATTATACTTTACTTTTGACTCTTACTATTTTCTGTAATTTTAAAAGTATTATTTTCGTTCGTATTACGATGTTATTTCGATTTGACGTCGCTTTCAATCTTATTGTGAGGAAAAATTCAAGTAACTGCAGCAATGTCTACTGGTCGTTAGAAATGGGAATAGCGATTGCTCTTTCAAGTCAAACCAGCTACCTTGTTACATTACTTGGAATTAAAGTAGCACAAGTATACACAATGAGATGTTTAAGTATTAATTATTGAAATTTCAGTCAGCATAAAACCAGAATATGTATTTTAGTACTGTGCGTTAAATATGCCACTTTACTAATTATTATTACAACCGAGGCATCACATTTCTGTAGAGGTTATTTTGACACACAGAGCTATTAAATTATTCATTAAATAGCTAAGATAATAAAGGCTATCTTACTCTTACTCATAAATTACTGAGACTATCAACTTTCTCATCAACATTTCCCTAAGATTTATTCAGAAAATAATATTTGTAATATAAAAAAAGGTTATTAAAATAATTAGTAGTTTTGTTTTGCCTGCATTTTTATTCAAATCATATATTAATTTATCTTAAATATGAATCGTACAAATTGTCCCAAAACACTCGGTACTTTTTTTGTCACTAACGACCCGGGTTTTGCCTTTTGGCATTTTTAAGCGTTTAAATCCATGGATTTACTTAAATTGACGCTGGGTAAGTACATATTTGCATCGTGTTTATATGAAAATACAAGTAAAGAGGCATTGACGCTCCTTTAATCGAAATTTTAAATTTACTGTTCGTAGTAGGGTGTATTATTTTGTATTTTAAAAACATCGTGTTTGTGCAGCAAGAGTTGCTAGAAGATATACCTCCGATGCCTCAGAGGAGTCTTTATTCGTTTTCCAATCATCCAAATAATGGGAAATTGTGTGAAACTATTAGAAAATTTTATCCATAAAATATAGGAATTCAACTGAGATGATGGGTTCTAGTTTAAGCAATTTCATGTTAAAGCTACTCCAATTACATAACAAATATGGTGAGCAAATACTTATGAAATAGTCATGAGAAATTATATTTATTCATCGTGCAGCAGAAAACTGACTATACTATTGAATAATCAGTAAAATATGTAATTTCGTTTAGTCTTTGATTAGGGATTATAAAATGATAACCATTGTTAATAACAGTTGAAATATATATTTTTTATCATGTCCGCTCTCAATGCAAAACATATGGATTTAGGAGTTATTTCAACGTTTTTATACGAGAACTACGTGTTATTCAGTTGCCTAACCTCTCTTTTTCCTAAAAAGAGAATTTAATGCTATGGCTAGCCTTAAAGTAGAACTAGTAGATAGCTAATCGCTATCACTACGTCCCATTTTAGGATAAGGCGAGTGAAAGATTGGGAAATTAGATGATAACATACATCCATGCCTTCAAAAAGAAGTTCTTAAATCGATTGAATAACCAATTTATAAAACTATGCGTATTGGGGTTCGAACCCGTGATTGGTGATTGAATGCAACGACGTTGACCACTCAGTATTATCTAATTATTTATAATTTTACAATTTATGATGCCATTTTTGTGAAACAAAAATTGACTTCATTAAAACAGCGCATCACATTGCAAAAGTCGTTTATTTTTGCTTAACGATTTTCAAAAACTGCAATCATTACCGGGAAATTAACGAGTTAAACTGAAAGTGCAAGTGGTACGACCACGTTGTCCAGTAGAATGTACTACTTTTGTAAAGCAGTGTGATGCACCGGTCTTCTGGTCTTCTGGTAACCTCCCATTAAACATGATATATTGTTAGAGTATGCTTCGTGAATGTTTAATTAGGAAATGCAAAACGCTGTAAAGCAGAGCTTAATTATGTATAAATAGTGAGGATTTAAAATATGCGAGAAATGCATTATTCAAATATTAAATACTAAGCCCATGTGATCAAAATATTATTTATATATCACGAAGATTCACTTTATTAGGCTAAAAAGAAAATTACTTTTTCATGCTTATCGTATTTTAAATATTCAGTGATACTGAAATATCTTCTCTGATTTTAAGTATAACAATGTTTTTAGAGATAAATTACTTATTCTATTCATTTGGGTCTTAATCACCATTCAAGAAAATAAGCTATTTGCTATAAGTTCTTCCCGGTAAGTATTTAAATAATACAGGATATTAACTATCAAATTTAAATGAATATCAGTTTTAAATTTTTGTTTGGAAATAAAGATGGATTTCATTTAATTAGTTTATCTTATATCCGAATATTAAAAAGTGCTGAGTATATTCGAATATCGAGTAATCGATTGAAATCTTTAATCAATATTAACTATTTGTCATTTAAACGTGGAGCATATAGAGTAGTTAGAGCAGAAGATATTATAACGAAAGCAGGTAGTCTTAGATTCTTTTTAGAGATATTAATAATATATTGATACAGAAAGTGCTGGAAATGTTTTTAATATGCAATATTTTCTAACATTTTTTTGTTTATTTGAATCAAAAAGTGCATGTATGGTAAGACCTTAACATGGTAAGCGTCATTCAATAATTTTGGATGTGAATCTTAAGACTAACATAGTTATACTTACATATGTATCGTAAAATTATTGGATATTTTATAATGAGAAATTTGTGCCGTATCTAAAAAAATGTAATATAGATTCCAAACCATTAATTATATAAAACTTAAGAAATGTTTTGCATTGTGCATTTTCTGTTAAATTGTATGAACATAATTATGTAAGTGACCAAATAATTATTTTAATACTTGCTTAAGTTTTTAAACGTTTTTGCTTCAGCTTTTATAAATATAACGCGTAATTCTTTTGAATGAATTATCTTAGTCATTAGCTTCGATTGTTGTGTTGACGGGCTAAAATTCTAGCGTTGACAGTTTCATAAAATTAATATTTAATCGATTTATGAATGTCTACAAATTTCTTCCCACCCTTCCTATTCAAAAGACAGGGCGTAACAAAATCAATTAGCTAAACACTAGCGCTGCCTTAATCATATCCAGAGAGTATTGCTCTGTGATTGAGCAACTTATTCACAAGCAGTTATTGTAGAGTAGAGAGTCCATATGCTTAACATTAGGAGCAGACATGGTAAAAAAACTACTCAGAATTTGTAGACTTCTTTGATACAGGTGTAGTCGAGCTATTTTATGTAGTAAGGAAGTTTATCCGAATTGCAAAAATATGTATAAATATATACAATACTATAAATTGGTGGAAATATCAATCTGTTTGGATACATTTTAATTCAAGCCCAGAATTATTGTTTATTGTTTAAATAATATGTATTTTTCTTTCCAATAATTTCATTTCGTTGATATTGTTTCTTTTATAAAACTATAAAAAAAGTGTTAACAATCAAATAAATACATTTTAAATTTTGTTTGTGACCAATTTTAGGTCAACAATAAATTTAATTAGTAATCCATAAAATGATTGAACAAAAATTTAAAGGTTGCAATAAGATTATATAATATTATTATGGCAATTATTTTAAACACGTTTTACTTTAAAACGATATGGTTCGATTCTTTATAAATTTTGCAGCTCTACAAAAACATCAATTATGAAAACGCATTTTACAAGCAGAGATAATAATACAGACCTTAGGCGAGTAATATTAGTCTCATATTTTCATAATTATTTGTTCAGTCTTTATTACTGTGGTAAAAATTAGAAAACCTTAACATTTTTAAAGTAATCAAGTGAGTTATAATTTTTATTGACGGTTTCATTTTTATTGTTAGATTTTCATGATTAAATTTGAGACAAAATTGTTATCCTTCGTATTATCTGTTCAACACAAGAAGGTTTATTAATCTCCGCTAAATTTAAATTATCTGCCTCTTCGTTTGTCATTAACGTCTGCTTTCAGTATTTATTTAATGACTGTTGCAATCAAATTATTTTTATCTTCAGCATGTCACATAACAATGTTATAAGTCATAAAATATCGCGAAATGTATACATATTTTGCAAGGACAAAAAAATAAATAAATTTGAGAATTTTATTTAAAAAATATATGTTTTTTTAAGTACTATTTAAGATGATATTAAAAAATCTTAAGCAGTATATTAGTCATAAGTATAATCTTTCCAGGTAAGAATTAAAAATCTTAAAATATTGCTAATCATATTGCTAATCATATTGCGTTTATAATACTTGGGTTTGAGATTAACACAAGGCGTAACGAAGATGTTGATTGTTATAAATACGTTTACACCTTTCTGTAATTATATTGATATATTTAATTTAATAATTGACTTTTGAATCATAGAAAAATGGTAATAAAAAATATAATGTTTAAGTAACACTTTAAAATTCATTGTATTTATGAAAATAATTACTGAAATTGCTTATAAAGCTATAACCGATAGCTTTGAAGGGTTATGAAAAGATTTATATATTATAATAAATTAATAAAGATAACAATGCTTTATAAATAATTTAACATATTTTTATTTTTATATCAGAAAACTATTCAAGTTAAGATAAATAAAGCACCTTGGGATGGAATGACTTTGGAGAGTCTAGTGTCTAGATTTTCAAAAAGGCGTTTTTTCTGCTCCGATTAAAAAGACGACGACCACTTTAATATGAAGTTAACCATGAAGTTCAAAACGTTCTTCAGGATCTGGGCCCAATAAAAAAAATCATCTGGTTTTTGAGTAATCCCATTAAAGCAAAACCTGCTTTAGTTACGAGTGTATAAGTCGTCCAAACTGCATATGTACTTAGAGGTACTTGTCGTAGTACCTAAGGTTGTATAGGTATAGGTATCGACATTATAGAGACAAGTGAAGAGCATCTTGCAGTTTACTGAGTATAAATACTGGAGCATCCTTTTCAAATCATCATTGAGTTCTGGTCGATACAGTTTAAACTGTCCTAAGGAGTAATTCGTTCAGTAGTTCATCGCTAAAGGGTGATTGTGTAATTTTCCTTTCAATTTTCGACATAAAATAATCCAATTAAAAATGCAACTGGTAAGTGAACCATTAAATACTAAAATATTTACTTCACATTAACAACAATTATTTTATGACAAATTTTAGAAAATAATAATTGGTGTTTTAATAAAGAAATAATATCCTTTTATCAAAGATGTGTTATATTATCATATTTGACTACTTTATAAAAAAACAATTATTTATATTTAATGTATTGATAAAAAATATTTCTCTATAAATTAAGAAAACTTAAAAAAACAAAATTAAGCTTCTGCATTTTTTTCTATGAACAATAAATACACCATATTACAAAT
This sequence comes from Himalopsyche anomala, assembly GCA_031772345.1. Classification (NCBI taxonomy): domain Eukaryota; kingdom Metazoa; phylum Arthropoda; class Insecta; order Trichoptera; family Rhyacophilidae; genus Himalopsyche; species Himalopsyche anomala. The sequence continues at coordinate 19,070,441 of CM062822.1, read as the reverse complement.
TATAGTTATGAGATCGTAAAACATACATATAAATAACATTTATATTTTTATAGTTTAAAAATTCGTATTTTATATGTTTTGTTAAAAAAAAACAATTAAAGGCCACCTTATAAACGTTTTTTTTTAATATGTAGTAGTAAGTCAAAATATTAATAATAAATTCAAAAAAATTACAAACTTGAAATATTTAACATTTTCATGTAAGTGTTGAACTCACTTAAAAAAACGTATTCCATATTCTTTCTTAATTTAACAAGAATAATAATAAATTAAACTTTCAAATTAAAGAAAACAACTGTTGAAACCAAATCACAATTTGCGTTTTATACGATCTTTAATTGTTAATCCAATTTTTCATTTATATAAAATGATAATGGATATATAAATATCGTTATTCGAATATGTAGACAAACTTGTCATTAAGAAATAATTATAACAGTCTTATGACAATAACGCGATTAGATAAAGTATGATATAAAGTTTAAAACGAGCCCAATATGCAAAGTCAATTTTTGAATTAGAATAATCGCTGCGCTGGTTCACGCTTGCAAGTTTTTTTACATACCCGTGCATTGAACTCATAGATGTGTATTATCAATGCAAAAATAGCGCAGGCATTGTGATAGTCGTAAATGATAATAGTAACGTTCACGGTGGAGACACATTTTCTTAGATTCCGTCACGTTTTAATGAAATCAATATTTTTTATTGATTTTAAAACTGTAATAATTTAATAATGTTTCGATAAATCTTTTTTTTGTATTACAACCATTATTAGGATAAGTTTTGCTGTTTTATCTAGAAACACTAAATCAATTGAAAATAGTATCATATATATTTTTGTAATCGAAACCAGCTCTAATAACATTATAAAGATTCGGAATAATTCAATTGTTGTTCGAAATATATCGTTTATATAAAGCGTTTACTTTTTTCCACAGAATGTTGAATTTTGATTTGTGTTAAGCGTATGAAAATCATATTAAATGTTTTGTGTTTAAATAAACATTTTATGGTTACATAATATCATATATATTTTGGTTTCTCTTAAAATAATATATTTACTGCAATGAAATGTAATAATTTACAAAAACATCTTTCCTCTAGTTTGTGTTCGCCTGTTTGATCGCGTCGAGCTTGAGCGCACGATTGGAAAACACCTACCTTCCTCCATCAGGAGCTTCCCATGCCGGAGGTGGTCCAGGTCTTACTGCACCAGGTGGCGCTAAGCCAACAATTGAAATTCTTTCACAAACTAATGAAAGCGATGGCGAAGGAGGATACAAATACAGGTAATAATAAGTTTATAACAAAACTATTCTATGAAATTTTCGTAATTTGCTATTATCTAAAAAAGTATTTATGAAGAGTACTAACAAATCATTTAAAATTAAATTGAAATAATCATATATCAAATTCACAATACCTTTGAAAAACAGATGATTTTAAACGATTGTATAGCTTTTTATTCTTGTTCAACTAAATAAATTCAAATAATAACTTTTTAAATTTACGGCTCCAGCGTAAGTTTCCGCACGACTTAAGACTTGTTTGTTTGATATTTCAATGTTGATAATATCATATTTTATTTCTTATTCAAATTATTAAAACAACAAATAAATCGTTTTGAAATAAAACAAACTTTGCCTAAAAGACAATTAATATTATTACATTCACTCGATACGGCACATTCATTAATTATCATCGTTTAACTAGTATAAATGTTGTTACTTTTTGTTAGCAATATTAGGTATTAAACAGATAATTTTATACTTTCTTAAGTAAATGATAATGGGTTTCAATTACACTTTTATCAAATAATGTTATTATGGACTTCGTTGAAAGATTTATGAATTCAAAAATTTAACAAGAAAAAGTTATATCTATGTAGTTGTACTTTTTTTTTTTTTTTAAATATTTGTTAATATCAACTATAAATATTGCAACATATACTTGTAAAATCAAATACAAGCGCTTCATCTAATGAGTAGTGGTTTCAACGAAAGACATATAAAATAAGATTGTTGCGATGAGACATTCTTGGTAAAGGGAATACATTTTCTTTGACCGCCTTTTTTCAACGATCCTGATGAAAGGTTCGTGGCGCAGCCGCCAGGTTGCAAAATATCAACTTGTAATTGACTGCAACAGCAGTAGATGCCGGTAGTAAATTCTTGTACATAATTAATTATTTCGTTTTTTATATTGTTGTAAAAACAAGTATTTTTTATAATATGCAATTGGTCGAAGAATAAATTAAAATAATGACTCGGGATATTTATTTGGTAATTTTGTAGTTATAGAATATGGATATTTTATTGTTGTGTTTTTTTCAAAGCTATACTGCATCTAACGGAATCAGTGTTGAAGAGCAGGGAGAACTTAAAAACAAAGGAAACCCTGAAACCGAGGCTCAATCCGTCAGCGGTAAGTTTTTTTTATAATTTAAATAAATAATAAAACATTTTTGTACACGACCAAATTTTGTTATTGAGAGAATTTTCAACTGGTAATGCTCACGATGAGTGAAACCAGTCTTGATTTTAAAAATGTTAAATAAATAGAAAAGTGTTTTAATATTACGCCTTTCCACTAAGAATTAACAGTGAAAATTTAGATATATTTAATAATATTCCATTAATTTTGAGAATCAAAATACATCTTTTTTGTAATGCTGAAAACAGTAAAAATATTTCAAAATTACTGTTTTAAGTTCAATAAATTGCTTAAAAGATTGTTTTGATCATAAATCTAAGAGAACAAAATTTATTTATCTAAATTTAAAAAAAAAGTAACGTTCGGAATATATTTTATTACGATGGCAATAAAAGAATTGATGTAAGCTAAAATTGTATTACATAATGATAAAACATAGCTTCCGATGAGTGGGCTTAAATTCAAAAGTGTGGGTCACAGCGCATATTTAATAGTAGTTCTATCGGACAATGTTTTGAGCATTTTAAACAAAAATCGGGTCATGTAATTAAATTTGCTGACGCTATCATTCCACACATTCGACATCAATGACCAAAATGGGACTATACGTAGATATTATTAAAACGTATACTACAATAAAAAAAAATGTTCTCCGTTTATGCCTGTCAAAATCTTCACGGTGAATTAGGAAGATCATTCTCATCTGCTTTAAAGTAATGAATAATATTATTTTAAATGCGTTACTATAATATTTTAAATCCTACATTTGTGTGCGTGGGTTTATATTGATAGATTTGTTAAGTTTTCAAAAGTGAAAGTATTATTTTGAGCATCCATATAAATAATCTTCTAAAAGACAAAAGCATTTTAAATGAACACGGCTTGATTCATTTGATATCAGACGGGGTCATGTTAGTATATTAATCTTAAACAATAATCAAGTATGCCGCTACAGCTTCTAGAAAATACACTGTTATATAACAATTGTCTCGCAGCTATAGCAATAAAATAAAATTCAATGAAACGTTTTAGTATGATGGTCCTCATTAACGATTTATCTCTACGGGAAATCATTCAAACACTTTAATCACGACGTTAAATTATTGTTTAGAATGCAGCAAACGACCGTTAAATAGTAATATTCAGATTACGCAAACTCAAAATAGTTATATTAATAATAAAACGATATATTAAATCAAAAGTAAACAAAAATATTTTTCCTCTTTCAACGTTTGAGTACAACTTTTTTTTTTTTCTAAATAAGTGCAATGCGAATACTGTTCAAGTGTAATAATGTACATTTTCCCTATATAGTGATAGTGAAAGTATTATTTCATGAATTATCATATAGTCAGAACCATGTTTTTGATATGTAAATTAAAGTATTGAACGTGGTTCAGTATATGCTTAATTCAAGGCATATTTCCAAAGATGATTTGAATAAGTAACATGCCGTCAATAATCACCATACTTGGGTGACTGGCTAATTTGCTTCGGATTTTCACATTGTTTAATTTGCCACAGACTAAATATTAGCATTAATACAATGTATTTAAAATAATCAGTTACTCATTTCATAACATAACTGTGTTTCGAGTTTGTAATACTTATAATTTGTCTATAACGACAACAAAGGCAAATCACCCAAGAGTATAGTATAAAATATAATTTATATTTTAAAGAAGTCCGGCATAAATTAAACTAAAGTCTTCAAAGAATGTAATGAATGCTTGATGAAAAACTAACGCTTAAAGAAACATTTACCCTTTTCATACGTACACAACAAAATAGTTATTTGCAGAGATGCACCAGTACCTTTTACTTTGGTTTTTAAAGTATTGAGGACAAGGGTTAGCACGGCTGACCTTTTTCTTTGCTACCGAAATTTATTCACAAAGAAACTTGTTTTGACTGCATTTTTTGCAACTTTTTACTTGTAAAACTTTATATACTTATTACTGAATGTGATAGCTTTAATTATTTGTAATATATTTACCACCAAAGCTATTAGATAAGTCACTTAATAGATTCGAGATCAATATGTCATAAACTGAAAGCTAATTTTTATTCATGTTCTTTGTATTATTTTTAGGATCTTATTCTTACCCTGGCCCAGACGGTCAATTGATTACTGTCACATACACTGCTGATGAGAACGGATTCGTTGCCAAGGGAGATCATTTGCCTACTCCTCCTCCAATCCCAGCTGAAATCCTCGAATCTCTCCAACAGAACGCTGCTGAAGAAGCTGCAGCTGCTGGTAAATAATAATACAGTTATTAAGTATAAGCTTCTTTTACAACTGGTTTAATTCGTAATTGCAGCGATTAGTACGTTTTAAATATGAAGTCTGTCGGTTATAACAACCAAATGGTTTTAAAATTAAAACAATTTAAAAGTAAGATACAGGAGCATATTGACAGATTTATTGAAATCACATTAGTTTTCGTTATTTTAATAATCATTTGTATAAAAAATCTGTTTTTTTTTTATTTTCAGCTGGTGGAAACAACGGATACCCATCCAACAAGCCTGGAAATGTATACGTACCACCATCTGGCAATGGCGGATATAGGTATTAAGCGATCTTCGTAACCTACCGACACCGACCCAAAGATAAAAAGCACTGCCTGACATGTCAATGATTTTAAAAGCTATTTATAAAACCCTTCACCATACATATTATTAAAATATGTATTTACAATTTTAACGATAATAATTTCTACAATTTATTATCACTTCTGTAATACTGTCTCACTATTCATACCCTTCTTTGATCCCTTCATGTTAAATACTTGAATTTGTTCCAAGTTAACATAATGACCTTAAGATATCTAAGTCAAAAGATTTTGTTGTATATTTCGAAGTGAACAATATGAAAAATCATGTTTTGGAATTATTGTGAAAAAGATCGGCTTCGTCTAATAGCCAATGAATGTCGATTGAATTTTAAATTATTTCTTTTTCTAATGTTGCCTTAATTGGATAAGATGTGGTTAAAACAGCAAGGTTTTATTCTTGAATATTTAAAACTAAAAATATGCCACCGTAATATTTCTATGATCTGCTCTCAACTCATCATTTCATATTTATAGTTGTGAGCACACTGCCAAATTTGATATCTCAATCATCAATCTTATTCATTGTATCACCAAACTTCATGTACATTAACCATTATTTCTGGTAAATAATTTTTGTAAAAAGTTTCTTGTATAGAAAATAAATGGATTAAGGCAATATGTAAGAAACGGTTATGGAATAATAATCGAAGTGTGAATGAAAATTGTGCATAAAGCTGAAAAGCTTAAACATGTAAAGTGTATTTATAATATAAATAAAACTAATTAAAAAAAATATATTTTTTTATTTTCCACAAAAATATGCTAAAAATGATAATTATAAATACAAAAAGGCAGTGAAACGATTCGCAATAAGCAGTTTACACATAAATAAAATACAATATGATACATGAAATATATAATGAATTCAAATCTAGTTGAGTTTTTTTAATAAAAATGAATCGTTACAGTATAAACCGTATGTCCTAATTTATCTAAGTAGGTTAATATTATTTATCATTTGCATTTTTCATCATACATCAGCATATATGGAAAATATCCTTATAAAAGTTTTGCCCTTGCGTTATCACATACATCTAGAATAATATTTTTCTAAATTATCTATACAATTTAAATAAAATCAAATGTTGTTTTTAATCTATTAAGTAAAGTAAAGAACACTTTTATTGAACATCGTAATGAATTTGAATAAAATATTCTGTATCAGTTATAAAGATTTGTCAAAAGTGTAAAAAAACTCTCTTAGATATTGTGCTAGATAGTAAGAATGTAATAAACAGCAATCTAAGCACGTGAAGTAAACATAATATTATACAAGAGTCCGTCTTGTCACGGCCAGGGACGTCAACTACACATGGAGGAAACCACATACCGATGGTCTTGTTGATTTCCAGCGAACGCTCTGTGATCTGAATGATATAATTTACCATGTTAACCAGTCAATTATTTTTAACGTAAAATAAATTTATATATTACTTTACTTTCGTTACTATTTGACTTGTTTTCTCTACTTGGAAAAGGAATGATGTAGTGAGATGAATCTAGTCACATACATATATATCTGGAATTGAAAAGCACGATAAATTGTGTGCATTTCTTTCCTAAGACGACAATCCTCACTGTTTGAAAAATTTGTGTTACAGACAGCTACGAGTAATTTTTATTTAATATGTTATATTATATATAGAATATCTAAATTAAATTAATATTAAAAGATTTTCTAGAGTCTTTTTTGGTGCATATGATATACAATACCCTCAGATATTCACAATGGAACTACACAGATACTGTAAAAAAATGTTCTTGTCACAAATATTTGATGATACAATTACAGTAATATAACTATTTATTTTAGTGAATGCATAAATATTTTCTTTGTTATAAAAATGTATGCACCATTTCAAAGACTCTATAGATAAATGATAATTAATTTAATTATACTGACAGCTTGACTGATGTGTTATTATAGTATATTTTAAAGAATTGTCTCTGACATTTGATAATATGTGGTCCACAAGATTTTAAGGAATTGCACAAGAAATTAAGTGGTCGGCATAATGGTTGTCTATAGCTGACATAGATCATTGGCTAACCAAATAAACGAACGCGTTGAGCAAGCAAACATGACCTAGCCTACTGACCTCAGATGAAACCCAACATCAGGCTGTCCGAAGAATCGTATTTCAATAAATTGATGCGTGCAGTTAAAAATCATTAAGATCAGATGAACTTTAAATGTTTTCACGTCAGTCAAATTCACTATGTAATTAACGCTAAATATTTCATCGCCTTCTGAATGTTATACTTGAACTCTCAGTATTAATTCACTGTTAATGTCTATTGGACATGGTATATCAAAACAGCATTTAAAAATAAATGCTTCACACCTCATCAAGATGTAAGTATGTAGTTGAGATGAAAAGTTATGAGATATAAGTTAATGTGCTATTAAATGGTAAAAATGAATTATAGTTTATTTTATTTTACAGCATTCGAAACTTATGCCTCCAATAAAGTATATAATTTTGATGCAGGATTATTTAAAAACAAACATAAGTTTGTTATTCACCAGGTGGTAACATCAACTATGACAATTCTTTCAATAAAATTCTGAACGATGCGCAGACACAAGAAGAGTCTGTGTTTGTGTGTATTATGTTAATTTATAGATAGAGAAATCATGACGAATATATATTACACAATATATATAACATATTGAAATTAGTACATCACTCTTTTTTATATGAAATATTGGTTTGTAAATACATCCTAGTTATCGAAATTGTAATTAAATTTGAAAAATATATTATAAAAAATACCGTACATTTAATTGACTTATATATGTAAGATCAAATACCTGCCAGAGACAGACTCTTCAGTTTTTTAGCCGCGTGAAAAACAAGCATGAAAATATTATAGAGAAACTAGTTTTAGTCAAAATTTTGAACAGGAAACCAAGACAAAGACAACTAACTCCCTTAAATATATTTATAAATTGCGATAATTCAGCATGATAAAACATTGATTTTATTTAAAAAAATAAGTTTAATTAATTAGAAATTGACAGTTAGAAAACTTGAAAATATAAAGGCAAAACATGATATGTTCACTTTTGGCTTATTCGATGTCAAAATAATATCAGATTTAATAAACTTGTCCTTAAAATATTGAAACATTCGCCAAAAAAAATACATTTTTTATTGTAGGTATATTTATTTGTATTAATAAATGCCATTAAACAATTAATATCAAACGCATGAAAGCTGGCCACTACTACTAGTAAATCAAAGCATATCAATGGATTTGGTAGTAACTTTGTAGGATGCATTGATGCATTGTGTATCTCTTCTTAGACAGAATATATAGCTGAGTAAATTCACGTTTAAATCATAGTTCTGATGATGGCGAAAGCCGAAATAGCTATCAACCTTTAACTTTTTAAAAAACTGTAGAACTGAAATACCTTGATATTTTACCCTATTAACTTTGTAGGAGCTCATTTTCAGTATAACATTAAATTTGATGATTTTACTATTCAACTTCGTCTCTATAAGAAGCATCATGATCTAAATATTGATTATAATTCTTAGGTTATAAATTACAAAATAAAAGCCAGGGATTTTTTTTATATTGGACGCAGAGTAACACGGTTATCAATTTTAATTTTATATTCAGCATAAAATGTTTAAATATACCAAACGATGTACATATGATTTCTGGATGCGTGCGCTGTAATTTTTCGACTATTTTTTTTAAATTTAAATACGCTGATTTTATGTTAATGAATATTTGAAAAAGTCGCTAATATTACAGCATGATAAAATAATTATTGGTCGTAAAGGTATGTTGTTATTAATGAAGTTTAAAAATATATTAAAATGTTACTTTTCATGTGTTAATCATTAACTTTTGTGTATGAAATGTTATTTTTTTCTCCAACTCTTATAACCATCTCACGAAATTAATCATTCTCAAGGTGAAGAGCGTTAGTTTATAATAAATCAATTTAAAAAGCAATATTGCCATTCAGTCAAACAGTAACGAGATATCTAAAAATGAATAATGTATTTTTTTCATTCCATCTGCAATTTTTTCAAAATAACAATAGTAAAAGAATTTAAAGATTTTTCTGCATTTTAAGTAGTATTTAGCTGATAAGCTTATCAGTTTTATTTTATAACTTAATTAGTAAACATCGCAACATTGTTCGTGTTATTTTTTATTTCACAAGTTTAACATATATTTGACGTGTGTTTTGTTTTGAATTAATTTAGTTCCGTGAATAATGATTTCAAATAAGTATTTTGTTAAGCATATTAAAAAGTAGCTTTTTAATGCGGGTTGTAATAATTTTTACCGTTTATCGTCACATTTTAAACTGTTTGTTTGAGTATATTTTAAACAATAACACAATATTATACTTTCTTTTTGCCCTCTGCACAATATTTTAAATCTAAAATTTCTAAGCCAACACAGAATTCAATTATATATCAACAAACTAAGCCTCGGTCAATGTATAAAAAACAAAAGGTTGACATTAAAAAATAACTTAATTTACAATATTAAATCTTGAATCATATTTGTGTATTACATAACAATCATATTTTTTGTCAGTCTCATAACCGAGTAGTCAACACTTTTAGTATTTGTTCATTTCGATTGCATGGCTGAACTTTCGAATCTCTACATCAAAGCTTTCATATGTTGCATCTTCGGAGATTTATAGGTTTGTATATGAACGGCTTAAAGCTATTTCAAATCATGAAAACGGAACGGAGAGAACCGTTTACTCAATTACTAGTAATTTTTAGATCTCTCCTTATTTTCTAACCCTTACCGAAAACATAAATCGAGCGAATTACTTTTAGCCGCCTTTTGTTAAACAGTGTCCGTATTGGTAAAACAAATACTATATTTAAATTGCTGAAGAATAATATATTTTTGATTTTCAAAAATAGTCATAATGCTGATGTTGTTTACTTTCACAAAATCAAATATACTATAAAAATGTCGTATAAATTTTGTGTTGAAAAAAATTCAATGACAAACATCTCAATAAATAAGCCATGTCACATTTTACTTGATACATTAAATTTATCAATAATACAAATATGGAAGCGTGAGAAAAGTCAAAAGTGTGCATTTCTAAGGATTTCAATCAATTTAACTTTTGTGCTAACTGGCCATGACAATAATTACCACCTATTTGGATTTCCGTTCGATGCCATTCTATGATTCACGTCAATAATGTAATATCTTTACAACGATAAACATGTTGAGAGGCAATTAACTAATAGACAAAAATATGTGTACGCAAGAATCAAAACTGATTATAAACACTTGTGTTGAATATTTTTCAATGAATATCAACATAATTTACGACATAAACGTAAGTTTTATAAGATATAATATGTAATAAATGTCTGATAATCACAAAACAATCAATGGAAGTGTGTTATGTGCATAAACTCACTTCAATGTCATTGTCGCATTTATACTTCTTTTTTACTTTAAATGGACGTTTATGAGTTATTAATTAAAAATAATACATTTTCCAAATTCATATAAAAATGTAAAAAATCAATACGTAAAATATTGCCATAAGATTAAAACCTTCAAGAACTGTAGAATTCACGCACTTGAATCCCAATACGGACAGATTTATAAATTTCTGTACGTAGGTATGGATGTCTATGCATGTTGGTTTTTGATTATCCCACCACCACCCTTTATGTGTATGCAGCCATTGTTTCACGGTAACCTTCCATAACGCAATAACAATAAAAAAGAAAGACATTGTATTATCGACGAGAATTATCAGTTGACGATGCTCGTAATGAGCGAAACCGGACCTGACATATTAAATAAAGTGGAATGAAGTACAAAGGAATATTGTGTTTTTTATTTAAAAAGAAAGAATTTATTTATCATATTTTTGGCCAGATACAGAGCTGCACGGGACTTATCTTTTAACCATGAAATATTGTGCTTCAAAAAGTGAATGCGACTCACTCAGCCATTTAGTTTATGTAGTATTTAGTATCCGGTGTATTTGTATAATAAGAATCCGCCGTGGCGGTAGAGTTTAATCTACTTCGCGTTAAATTTAAAGAGGAATCAAGATTATCCTGTTTTCCATATGATGTTGCAAATTTGTCGAATGCCTAGAAAATTGACCTTGGCTGAGATCAGGTCAGCGTGGCTCACTTGGCCCGTTTGAGGGCGGATCGCCGCAAACAGCTCTGATCGTTCGACATTCGTCTAAGAGAATTCTCACAGTACGTGATTGTAGTTATGATAGTGGCGGTTCCTGACCTGAAATCTTGGGTGGGCTAGAGAAAATCCTATTTCCACTTCACTTTATACATTAATCTACAAGCAAATTAACAAATATTACGACACTACTGCAATGCATAAATTTTTATATAATAAAATCAATGCTAATGTAACTAAGAAATAATAGAATAATAACACGGAATCCTTAAATTCGTCTCTTTCAAAGTGAAATAACAAGTACCTACTAAAAGCAGTATAGAACTGTCACTTGCTGTCACTGAAAGTCAATACCTGTCACTTTCATACAATACAACGATATTGGTTTTGTGTTTCAATGCATAAGTATGCGTAATGGGCTGAATCAGATCAGCCCCCAACGATCAACAGAAACTTGACAGATTGAAACACTATTCTTTGTGTTTGATGACGTTTCCGTACATACAAATACAAAAAAAATCTAATCGTGCTTGATTGCGCCCCAGTGTAAAGAAATATGTCATGATATTGTCTGTGGTTACGGACTTAACGGCCGCTAGCCCCTGAGTGGTGTTGCCAGTGACGTAACGTTCCTGTTCCCTGTGAAGTATTTATAGGGTTATTGTTTTTTTATGCCTGCTCAGTTTAAAATTGTAATACAAAACACAATCGAGAATATGATTGTAGGTAGACGTAACATTGTCTTATATTGACAGAGGAAAATTAAAACAAAGATATTATATTCATTTGGGAAAGGTAAGTTACGCTTATAAATGTATTTATTTTATTCAGCCATCTAATGTTTTGGGTGGAAAATGCAGGTCGGGCTTAGCCCACCTAGCCCAGTACCTAGAACCGCCACTGGTTATGATAGTTTACCGTTAAACAAGCCATGGCCGGTTATAAATTATCAAATTTCAATTCCCTCCCACCGCCTATCCTATCATAGAAAATGAGGGTTGATAAAACCACTAGTTCTGCCTTAACACAATCTTTATATTCCTACTATCTTCGAAAAAGAGGGGCTGAGTAACTGAGTAATAAGCAGTTCTTGCAGAAAAAAATCTAGTAAGCTAACTTCATTAAATGTCCGTATGCTCTATATTGGAAAGGAGCATGGTTAAAAAAAAAATACAATACACTTGGGCCTCGTATAACACGGTTATATGGTTCCATAAAAACGTCGTGTAATACAAATCCGTGTTATACAAGGTTTGAAGTTTATACACAATTAGGGGTTGCGTTCCAAAAAAAAATATCGAAGATATTAAGATTAATTTTTTTGAATAAACAAATATACATTTACATATCTATCGAAAGAAATTTTAATAACATAATATGGCATTCATTCATCATCGCTATCACTTAGAATTCTACATGTTTTACTCTTTTTCGAGATCGGTTGTAAGTTTTCATCATCATCGGAGGACTCTGGATTTCTTGTGGTTTTAGCTTTCAAAAAATCGGTAATAAGCGATTGTCTGCTTGTAGCGTATAAATCTTTGCGTATTTCCTTATAAGGTTCCAAAATTTGCTGTAATTCCCTTTTAAATTTCGAACTTCTTTCTATTACAGGATTCTTTTCAATATATATACATATTTTGATTGAAACCGTGTTATATAAAGCGTGTTCTATGAAAAATATGACACAATTTATACAACAGTGTTGTATAAAACCGTGTTATATAACCGTGTAGTTTTAAATTTTAATTTATCTATTTCAGTAATGTAATACTGCAAATACAATATTTTTTTTGCTTAGTGATTTGGGGGATTTCTTATTTTTATTTTATGGAGAAAACACTATTTAAGTGTGTATTTACTAAGCTTAATTCATTTGTACGATACTTTAAGACGTTTATAATATTATAACGCATCGATCTCGTTTTTTACTAAATTATCACTCGGCTTACTATACTTCTCAGGAGTTCAATTGTCATTGTAATTAACTATTAGTTCAAAATAAAGTTATACATTGATTGTATCAACTTTTTATTAAGGTTTAATGCCTAAACTTTTCATACATATACGTTTAAACGATGACAACATTTTTTTAACCTCAATTCAACAATAATATTTTGACATTACCTGTTAGAATGCAAACACATAAATTATAAGGAGAAGATAAAAGTCTGTTTTATAATTTATTATTGTCTTCAACAGTGACAAAATGAAAACATTTGTAAGAAAAATGTTACGAAGATTTATTTAAAGTCAAACATTTATTTGACACATTTTGCATGATACAATTTATATACGTAAAAAACTTTTTAAATTCCGTTAAGCTACAGATTTTTTACCATATTATTCAACATATTTTTTGACCATGGTAGTATTTTATGAAGGTTTTCATAATACCAGTTCTATGATTTGTAAATATTAATTCACAAAAATTAAAAATTGTTTGTATACTATTAACCGAGAGTAGTTGATGGAATACCAATATCACAATTGCATCGTGAAATAATAATCGAAATTTTGCAAAGTGCAATTTTAGCCAATGTTTATATACGATTTTTTATACACAGACATCAATCATCGCACAAAAAATGTGTCTTAAAATTTTATTAAAAATCGAATTCCTTAATTTTAAAAATCTAACCCATTAATAGTTCTTATTACGGGTTTTCATATGTACTATTATTTTGAAGTGATAAATATAATAGTCACTTCGAAGAATATTTAATTAACACGTCGTGATGCTTATAATGATATCTATTTATATAAACATTAACGAATTAAATACTTAATACATCATAGTTCAAGTATTTTTAAAAGTGATTGAATGAGCATTCTTTCTCTTAAAAAAAGAAAAATTACGATTTGCAAACCGATGAATGTTGATTATTTCAAAATGCACCAAACTTTTATTACTTAATTTATGTGAGTATAAGTTTTTTGTAGTAATCATTGTGAAAAGATGAAGATCTAGCGGACATCAAATTATAATGCTGAATTTCGAAATGTTGGTATTTAAGAATCCACTGATTTTACCATGATATTTACCAAAAATAAATAATTCTTAGAACAATATGAGTGGGTGGTATCAAATTTTACTTTCGTAATCAGCCTACAAGCAATACATAAATCAATAGATCCAAAATTGAATTGATTGATTTTGAATAAAATCATTAGCTTGACTTATAATCTTATAAGATCTCAGATTTAAAAAAAACCGTGGTATAAATGAATACTGATTGACATGAAACGCATAATACGATTGTTTTCAATGTTTATTTGAAAATGGTAAGTTTGATAATAAAGATTGAGTTTGATATTTACTTTTTTATATAAATTTAAGATTTACAAACATTGAACTTGAATATTATTTAACAGGTAATTCAATCTCTGTCGGGTACCTAGTGCACTGGTCAACGTCGTTGGCTTTTGTGGCGGATATCACGAGCTACAGACCCGGTGTGAACATCATTTCTTCAATTTGATGTTTGTCTTAAAATTCCCTCTTACTCTTTCAATCCTAAAATATGAGAGCGTAGCGAAAGCGATTAGCTTACCACAAGTTCTATTCCTAACTCTTCGTATCATCTCTACCCCTGTTCTCTCCAGAAAAAGTGGTAGAGCACTTGAGTAAACAGCAGTTCTCGAAGAAAAAATCTGTTGATATACCTCCATAAGAAGGGCATATGCTCCCCATTGGGAGCGAACATGGAATAAAAATAATACAAAATCCATATCTTTTACAGTTTGCTAGTAATGTAGGACAGGTGTCCTTTATCCTCGAACATAAATTGATATATATTTATATAAAATTGAAAAAAAAATATTTTTCAATCGATTTATGAAATTCTGTTCGAAGGCATGGATGTATGTGATGTCTTGAATTCCCCCCTCCCACCTTTCCTATTCTATTAATGGGGCACATCGAGAGTGGTTAGCTAACCATTAGTCTTGTCCAAGCCCTATCCTTCTATTCCTACTCTCTTTGGAAAAAAAGAGAGGTTGAGCAACTGAGTAACAAGCAGTTCTCGTAAAAACACTTCTTTTGAGATAAACTCTATTAGGGGCCATATGCTCCACGTTAGGAGCGGACATGGTAAAAAAAATAATATGAAAATTTCAAAGATTGATGATCATAAGCCGTAAATAGCCAGCCAACATAGATAGCATGATCGCTAAACAAAACTTCAATCGAAATTGTGAGACTTCGTTTTAATAAAGAAAATACATTTACGGATTTCTCACTACTTATAAAACACGCGAAAAAAGTCTTCATTCATTGAATCATTTCATAAAAATATTTGACGGTATAGTTATAAAGTAGACATGAAATTTATTTACCAATATATGTATGAAATATATTTTCATACATGCAAATTTATTGTGTGCATAAATATGACCTAAAGACCTCCAATAAGTACTTGGAAATGCGCAGACTTCGACGGCCTCAGATTGCACAACTTCCATCATGTAATAATACCTATGTGACCCGTTACCCGAAGTTAAAGAACCGTCTTAATAACATGTCATGATATAAAAACGAATTCATGAAACCAAACAAAAAAAACGCAGTGTGAATGACGAGCATAGAAAGCATGTCAGCATGCTAAATTTAGCGCTCAATCAAAATCCGAAAATATACATGTCACATTTCTGCACAGCTAGTAGCTAGTAGCAAAATTTGGTGTCGTAAATAATGCATTTCGGTAGACAGTAAGTAAATATAACAATTTACACGTTATCGAAAATATAAATTATCATAAAATCATAAGTTCACCGTAAGCATAATTTTCAGACATGTAAATTCCTGATGATCAAGTCAGGGGTGGGCTGGAAGGGGCTCAGAGTGCCTCGCTTGAGCCCTTTGTTAATTTTTACTAAGGACTGCGAGCCCCTTGTTAAATTAAGAGAAAACATTATTCTCAGATCCAATTAGTACACAACTGCAATTTCTGACTTATATATTATCTACGACAGCTTCATTATACTCAGTAGTACACTTCCATTGATAAGTTAACGGTAAATTGCATATTGTTGCATATTGATAGTGTATTAAGTAACAATCGATTGCTTATTTATATATCGCATGTAATTGGATAGTAGTGATAAATAAATTTACTCCTACCTCAGAACACCGAAAATTGCTTTGACATTAAGCGAGCCCCTTGTTAACGTATTGGCAGCCCACCGCTGTGATCAAGCCGTAATGAAGAATATAATAAGAAATTTTATTTTAGTCCATCTCTCTGCTATGGTTGTAGTGAGTATAATTTTAAGCCAACCAATCACTTGGCCAAGCAACAATATTGACCGAGTAAGCTTCTACCTGCATGTAAGTTCTTTTTTTACGTGCGTTTCGTTTGATTCAACATTGTTCTAACATAAAAAGTCGTCGTAAATAAAAACAAAATGTAAATCAAATTATCACTAAAATGATAGAGCTACTTCAAGATAAGTTAAAGATCCGAAGAAAGCGGATATGTATTAAAAAAAAACGGGTGTTGCATAAGAACAGTGCTATCAATGAACACTCGTTAAACGCCTGTTTAGACACACTGAAAACGTGAGATTTAGCTTGTGGAAGTATTTTGTCGGTTGAGGCAATGGAAAAGATTTCTATTCACCCGCTCGCTCGAATCACTCGTCGGACCGCTCGGCCGAATACCGTGAGCTACGCTTAGATTGTTTTGTATTCGGCCGAGTATTCAGTTGGTCTAAATGAGGCATAAAATACAATGTTATTATTTTTTCTGCTGTTAGTGCCATGTCAGGGTGGGAGTAGAGCATCCAATTTCAGATCGCTTTTTGTGATCTCAGGATTTCGGTATTCACAATCTTTCAATCCCGGAATCCCAAGATCCTTTCGATTGATTATTTAGTATAACTTAAACGTTTTCATTTTCAACATAGCGAAAATTTTAATAAAAAAAAATAACTGACATTACAGCTAACGGCCAACGCGACATTTTTTTTTTTAAGCCACACTTGTTTTATATGAATTTGAGTAGAAGAGATATCACAAACACCTGTGTCTAAGATCTCAAATTAAAATTGATTTTTTTATACTGCCCTAAAAAGGAATAATTGCAAGCAATTTTTTTTTAAATTATAAAAACAACTGTCTGGCAATGTCTACTACTGCTACAAAATATGAAAAAGACTAGTACAACAATACATCTGTTTTTTAAATATGTATGTAAAGAAAATATGTTATTATTGAAATATGTGGCAGTTAATTGGGAAGGATTTATATTTTAAATTTTATTTTTTACGTGTCATAATGGATTTCAGGATTTTAGATCTCGAGATTGGATGCCTTAGGTGAGAGAAGAGGTTCTTTGAAGCTTGAACCTGTTTTAATTATAAGATGGCCATGGTAGTATTTGTAGACTTTTTATCATATGAAAGAAGTAGAGTCGATACAACGCTAATGTGGAATAAATGATGCATTCAGATAACGAACAGTATGTATAAACTCGATATGCTTCGCGACGTCATTTATAACCAGTGTATTGATGACCTTAAAATCCTTTTTTAATGTTGATTTGTGTATAACAGACACATTTTATTTTATACATAAAATGTCGTACACATATACTTACATGCAAGTGGAAAAGAAAATATTATGTCTAGACGCCACGAACAAAATTTTGAAAATTAAAATATATTAAAGCATATTCGCTTGGAATATACAATCACATTCTTTGGTTGGGCGTGTAGCCGAGTAGAAAACCGTGTTCTTTTTGGTGTTAAAGTGGTGCTAGAATCTCATTACGAAAAATTTCTTTATTTGATTGATCAATCGATAAATAGATTTGGTTTCAAAGAAATAGATGTCTGTAATGTAATTGATTATTCTCACTAACCCAATCTCAAAAATGGGTAATATTGAGAGTCATAACGTCCTATGCTATCCTATCATTTTATCTTTACTCTCGCTACAAAGGACAGCTTAAGCGATCGAATAACAATTAGATGCCTATGATAATTACATTATTTATCCTCCACATTGGTAGCGGACAAGGACAAAAATATTTTTATATTAAAATGAAAATTTCAGTATGGCTAACACCAGTTTATTTTGAACAGAAGTAGAATGCTGTTCACATTGAATGGGACAATTTTTTAAAATCATCTGTTACTAAAATACATATACGATAAAAAGCTTTCTACATTAAATAAGTGGACGAAATGATAGCAGTGTGTCGCAAAAAATGTGATAGTCAATAAAATACATGAATGATAATAACGCTCGCACAAAAACTATGCAATAGAAAGATTTTTTAGATATTGATTTGCGAAAAATGGTTTTTATATAAAACTAAAAGTGACTACATACTTGTAAAAGAAAAGAAAATTATTGATGAGGTACAAACAGTAGAAAAGAGTATTGTATATAACTAATGGATATGTATAAAAAGTGCATTCCATTTACTATTTTTTGCAAATACATAACTATAGAATTTATACAGCCTTCGTATGGTTTGAAAAGCTTTACTCGTTAAAAACATTTCAAGGTTTTTTTAATCATTAGCCTTTAGTAAATAAGATTGTATCGGCTTAATCAAATCCATTTATTTTAAATAGCCAATTGAAATTGAAACCATAATAAAATGTTATTATATTTCATATGTTAGGCCTCGGCATTTAATGTTTTTTTAAGTAATACGACATAAAATAAATTATACTTATAATGCTTTAAATATGCAGATGGAAAATACTAATCATCTTCAGATTTGTCCATGTCTTGATAATTTATAATCAGGTAAAAAGTATTGGAAAATGTATAATTTTAGCTTATTAGGTAATATTGAAACCAAAAAAAAATCAACGTAAATTTAAATATATTTGCATGTTTAGAGTGAACAAAAGTTATAATTATTTGTTGATAATCTTTTTAAATAATTTAAATCAAATTCTTATCCATAAAAATTACATTATAATAGCTTAAAATCAATACATATTTTATTTCAATAAATTAATTCTTTCCATCCCACTTCAAAAAACGTTGAAAACCATTTCAGATGCATGTAACTTCTTTTTAAACCACAAACATTTTTTTTTACTAAGTGCTGTACTCTTATAATACCTTAAATAATTACTATAATCAAACCGGTGCACTAACGTAAATTGGCACTGCCGTCAAGGCAGATATCGACTTACAGAGAAAGGGCATAACAAACACCTACGCACAAGTTTTCAAATGTTATATTAGAAAATATATATATAGAACTTGGCGTTAATTTAACTAAATAATACTGATCACTAAAGTTCTAAGCTCTTAGCACAAAATGCTGACTATAATGAAACTAGCGATGATACATTGCATTGACTTTGCTTTAAAGCATATCGATGTCATCTAATTGAAAATTTTTAAGTGGTCGCAACCTCTTTCGTACAACCTTTTGCCCTATAAAGGCAAAAGAGGCAGCATAATGTCAGATGGAATTTACGTCTTCATTAAAACAATAAGAATTGCAGCCTTCGACAATAAATTAAATATACCTTCTAAACAATGTTTATCACGTTTTATTCAATTATGGATGGACCAAATTTAGATTTATTATGGTAGACATAGGTCAACTTCGGTAAAACTGAACACTAAAATAATGGAAACTATAATTGAATGTTTTAAATCTTAAAAAACATTTGTACAATTTTTATATGATGGACTAATACAATCCGGGAAATCTATAAAATCATTGGTAGAATAAATAAAAGTATTTTATTAGAACATAACCAACCCAATATATTTATAGCGACAGAAAAAAATCATAAATCAACACACATTAAACCATTGGCCAGCACGCATTTAAACTGTTAGTGGTATTCTTCAAATTCTTACTCAGATTCAAGCAAGTTAAGCATTTTAATGACATGACAACAACAATGTTTACATTTAACTTAAACTTTGGTAATTTCTATAAAATTTTACTGAATATTACTTAAGAATGGTGACACTAGAAAATTACATTCAGTTTGTCTTATTTTTATCTTTTTTTTCAATTTCAGTTTCTTACTTAAGCTCTCATAAAACTTTTGGATAAACAGGGATGTGCTGCTTGACCTCACCAGAATTATATGGGAAGAAATACATTGAGTTCTAACAATCACTTTCGGTGACATTATTAAAGGTTGCCAGTTTTCGGATCATTTTATTGTTAATATAATTTAATTGAAAAAGCATACATCAATTTATTTCACATAATTTTTGTTTGAATCATGAGAAATTTTAAATTATGTGACCAAATATATTAAATTTGGTAAAAAATTATTACATTGCCAAGATTCTCATAAAAGTTAAATGGTGCCGTATCAGAAGCGTGCAAAACGATATGCATCGTTCTCATAATGTTGGTTTGCAACAATGTTAGTGTGTTTCAAAATAGTAATAAACTGATATAATTCCCAAACACTGTCATAATATATACAACAAAGAAAAAAAATCTTATAACCACACATAATTTCACAGTACTATTGAACCCAACGCAATAAGATTGAGGTGATGCCCAGCCTTCTTAACTGACTTTTCTTTCTGAGAAGAATTTCAATATTACCTTTTCGAAAATATTTTATAATGATTTCACTTTCAATTTATGTTGGCGTCTTTTGTTAAATCAAAATCTATCTGTATTAACGTGACGTGACATTTATTGTACTAACAGGAAAAGTTAAGAAATGTTCGCCGATTGCAAAAGCTATGCGTTCTAATCTTATTATGTCATTTAATTCTTATAACGTATGATTTTACACTCTACAATGCTTCAATATTCGCTGATTAATGTTTCAATGCACGTAAGTAATTCAAATGAGTACCAAGATGTTTTATTAAATTTATGATCTGCTCGACTTCAAACGATAAACTATCTGTAGATATTTTTCAAGCGAAAATAGTTATTATTTATGGCTACATAAAACACAAACTATAAATTTGTATGGACAGTTTTAGTATTTATTTATAATTGCAATAAGTTTTGCGTTGATAATAATATTATTATAGACATTTCATTCATTTATTGCGATCTCATCATACTTTTTTAAAACATAATTGTAAAATGCACTATTCAATATTACACATTTTCGATTGACTTAAGACAGTGGTCGGCAAACTGCGGCTAGCAAACCATGAGCGGTTCTTTGGCCCCTTGATTGTGGCTCTTTCACTAAATACCACAAACAAGGCGATTGAAACTACGTGTCTCACGCGTAGGAGTTAGTTTTCGGTCTTTAAGCTTAGAGTTGGAATGTGCGATCTAAGCGAACATACCTAATCTTATTGAGTACATTTTAAGCAAAAGCCATCTTAGGAGTACCCTAATAGAGTCAATAACAATGTACCTACCTATATAGTTTAAGTTTTAACAATTGGCTCTCAAAAGAAGTTTCAACCGTAGTGTAGTTGATATTTGGCTCAGTTGCTTAATGAGTTTGCCTACCACTGACTGTTTGTTCACTAAAGCTATGACAAGTATTATAAATGTTTATCATTATTTTTGGTTATATCTTTCTTGTCACATGATTTTTATAATTAATACAGAAAAGGCATTGACGATAAGTCTTACTATGTGAGCTGTGATAAAAAAAATATGTATGTAATACGGTATAAACCGTCAACTATTAATCGAAATGCATTAGATAAAAATAAAACAAAGCAATACTGTTTTTTTATATAAACTTAAGTTTATATTTTTTAATATAAACTTAAATTTGATAGCTTTGTTTTTCCACTGCGAAGCAAATCACGTATCACAATTTGTAACAAGATCAGTGGATTAACCAAGTTATTAAATTAATTTTATATTAATACAGATTGTTTTAATAAGATAACGTATCTTTCACAATAATAAATAATTTGAGTACAGCAAAACATTTAAGAGCTTTTAAGGAAGGAGTATGATTTAAGCTTATCTAGTTGTATTTTAAATGAATACTTAAGTAATGTTGATTTAGCACAGAAACGATATTCAATTAAGAAGTCATTATATTTACTATTTATTTCACGTTTCACTAAGCATCAGCTTCCAAACGTTATTATAAGAATGAATATTTCGTTTACTATAAGCGTTTATAAAACCACTTCAATACAATAATTGAATTCGTAAGGATCATTTCTCTTACACCAATATTATGATTAGAATTTTTCATACGTGTGCAAAATTTCGCAACTCATTTTTTAACAAACAAAAAAAAAAGAAATCAAATCACCCGTATCAATACAACTAATTGCCGATATTATTGACTCATTGTTACCGCCCATTTGTTTGAGCTTGCATTTTTTTCATTCCGAAAAAAATCTCGACAGAATCTGATACACCTATCGATTGAGATTAATTGGCATACGTACAACCAGTAGAATTCAAACTTTGCTAGCTGTTTATTGAAAATACATATTTTTTTGTACTTTTTATGTATTAGTAGTGAGTATTTAAAGGCTTAATAATATAAGTATTTATGTATATTAAAATAGTTTTGACGGTGGCGTGACTAAATAATTTGCTAATTCTATACTTATTATTCATTTTTAAAGCTTTTTATTGGATAAAATAAACGTTATGTCTTAAGAAATATTTGGCATGACAGTTATATGTAATATGACTTATATTTACAAAATTTAAATACAAAACAAGGTGACTATTATTAAAAAAAATGAATAACATTTTTGAAAAAAAACATTTTATGCAAGTTCTCCGTAATGACTGACCGTAATGAGGACACAACTGTCAAAACTAATTTACTCCATTTTTACTACTTTTATGAGAAAATAAATATAAAACAAAAATAATGAAGATTAATTAAAAACCTTAAAAAAATAACAATATTTTAATTTCAAATTCGTCAATCTGTGGACAAAAACAAAAAATAATTGAAAACTTTTGACATATACATATAATTTAGATTTCGACTGAAGGTGCTTGGTGGAATTTCAATATTAAATTTGAATCGTTCAAATTATGTACACTCCCACAATTCAAGTTCATCCGTGCGCTTGAACGCCTGAAGATGCCGAAAGGCGAAACCCGGGTCGTTAGTGACAAAATCTGTGGGAGTGTACATAATTTGAACTATTCAAACATATACATATGTATGTATTAGCAAACCATGCAGATATATTATGTACTTTTATACACAAATTGCCATTGATAGAAAAATGCAAAACTATTGAAACACAAACAATATAAAGATGATTATTTTAATATTATAATAAACATAAATACTATTTTATTGTATTATTTATGTATTAATGATGATATTATTCACA
Organism: Himalopsyche anomala; assembly: GCA_031772345.1. Lineage (NCBI taxonomy): Eukaryota > Metazoa > Arthropoda > Insecta > Trichoptera > Rhyacophilidae > Himalopsyche > Himalopsyche anomala. The sequence continues at coordinate 19,046,957 of CM062822.1, read as the reverse complement.
TTTACAAAATTAATTAAAATACTAAACATGGTAACGTATAACATTAACTTATGTTTTTTTTTCACATTAATATAAAAGAAAACATTTCATGCATTTTTGGTATATTTATTATTTTAAAAGTAGTAGTACTTTAAAAAAATTAACAACTAATAAAATCAAAATAATTATTAAAATTTTGTTTTTATTTCATGATATAATCCATCTGTTTATCTTGTATTGCTTGAAAACAGGTCAAATACTTTTTCGTTGAATTTAAGTATTTTGCTCATAATATTTATCTCTATCTATATATAACATTGACAAAGCTACCAATTTTTCCTAATTCATTGTATTTCGTACAGAAGTTTTTACTATTTGTATTGTTGAAAAAAACATTGTGATCGGAACAAGTCGATGGGCATTGTAATAATAATAACCTTATTTGGTTGTTTCTTCAAAAACATCGCATCATTTACTTAGCAAAGCAGTGTATATTAGAGAAATGCGTGCCACCACTGATAATACATACATAAGGTTTGCAGATTTTTTGTCCAACTTCCGCCCTTCTTCAAGATGTTTACAAAATGAAAACAATGAATGCACCGCAATAAAATGTGATTTATTGTGAATGTATGTTCGTAATTCTCAGTTGAACTCAGTTGAACAGAAGAAAAGAAAAACATGAATAGCTTTACACATTGTGTTAATATACTTTTCGAAAGTTTTAAAGTAAGTGTTTGATTGCCTAAATGACATCCGTTTTTTTCCACAAATTTCTCGGAACAAGTTTTACTAGCGTAAGAGGGTTCAGTAAAACCTTTCGATGAAGTAATTAAATAAAAATAAAGTAGTGACTCAATATATAAATATAGTATCTTTGAAATAATTATTAGAAAAGCAACAATTTTTATTTTTTAATAGTAATTGATTAAAATGAAAATTATTAAGAATAATATTCCAATAGGCAAAATCCATCTAAAAACAGGCATACATGTAATTGAAAACAAATAAATTGGAGATTAATGATTGCGTATTTTTATAATGATACACATGCTATCCTTGTTCGCCATTCATTTAAGATTAATACGGATGTCTTCTCAATGTTTTCAGTTAAGTCATATTTGTCATAGTGTAACAAGGGCCGAATTTATTACAGACAGTTAAGATACATTTCGTCGTTTGATAAAGTTAATTTTCTTCCTGAAAAGACATTTATGTCTATAATTTGAATACCTACGTGACAATTGATATTATTTAGCAATGTGTAAATGCATATTTCCTCATTAAAATATGCGCTGAATTTAGTGCGAAATTCTATTTTTTTTCAAAAAAAATCAATACACTTATAAATATAGAATTTATGAAAACGCGGTTAACCGCGGGAAATAAACCGGTTTTCGGTTTATTTCAAAACAGGCGAAAAACCGGGTAACCGGTTTCGGTTTAAACCGGTTTGGAAGCCCTACATGACAGTGATTGGCATGACATGAAGTAATTTGATCAACGCAAAAATAAATAACAATGCTAGACCCCATAACAAAAATCTCAAATTTACATTGAAATAATCTAAATTTGATTCTGACTTAAACCACACAGGAAAAACATATTGTAATAATTAAGTTCAATCAAGTGAACACTAATTCAATCAATATTATATGAACTTATATAAAGTATGAACATTATTGAAGTAGCATAATTAAAATCTGAACACAGTTTCACATACATGTATCCATAAATTTGGTATCAAATACACTGATAGTTTAAAGAGCTTGTGACAACATGATCACTTAAAAATATTTGAATACATCAGAAAAACTGAAAATCTAGTAAAATTTGCATATTATACACCAATTAATTAGATGCATATCATAAAAAATAATGATGAATAAATGAAATTATCCTTTAAGATTATGCACTAATTATTATTTTTTTTCACTGTTGGTTTCACAAGACTTACAAGAGATAAGAATCTGCGATTGGCGTAGAAATGCGTAGAAGCGAGTGTAGTGTAGAAAACAGATTAAAGCAGTCGAGACTTTACCTAGGACTGTGACTTCAGAAATGAAAATTAAGGATATACGAATAGTAATTTTACATAATTTAGGATTTAACATCTTCAGCATGGATGTATGCGATGCCTATTTTCTCCAGGTTGATCTTTTTGTTTCCAAGTGATTTTTATAAAAATCTTCTTCAGCTATTTTTCAAACTGTTGAATAGGTATGGTGCATTAGATACCCCAAAATATATGTATAAAAATATTAAATTCAAGATCTTACATATGTATATACGGTTGATGATCGCAATTAGCAGGGATACCTATCATTTGATTCAATTATGAAAATAGTGCAATGAATTGTGTTTTTATATAATAAAATATATTTATATTTCACTATAAATTTACAGTAGTTACCATACATTACTGAATAGGGATACATACAAGTAGATTGAGCGCTACATCAATACAGTAATAAATATTGTAAATTATATAATCTATGCAATTGTCTTCAATAACATTGAATGGGTACTCAATTTTGATAATTATTAAGGGATAAAAGTTTACAAACCATGGTATTGCAGGGTCATTATGGGCGAGGTGACTATGGCGTGTTACTAGGAGAAAGGGAATATCAAAATTGCGAAATCTCATTTTTTTCTTTCATCGTTCTTCTTGTCCATGCCAGAGAAGATTTTAATAAATTGTGCGTTTGTTTGTGCCTATGTGTTTGTGTATGTATGGATGTGTATACCATAACCTTTAACAGTGATGTGGTGATGTACGGTGGCTGGGTAGGCGACTACCTCGGATTGTATACATCTCGTGGTCCAGACGCGAAAAGTACACACCGCCATGTACTTAATATGTGAGTAAGAAGTACATCCGTGCCCGGAGACTGCCCACCTCGTTCACAAAATTGTATAAATAGTGAGGATGACACTAGAGGAGGCATCATAACTTAAACATTGTGCTTTTAGTGCATACGTCCACCACAGACCAAGTGATTATTAACTATCAAAATGAATTTCATCGTAAGTTAAGCAGTATAACTTTTTTATAAATTGTTAAATAAAATAAAATATTAAGGGTAGTTTATAAATTTTTGGTCAAAATATTTTTAAAAGGGTAGTTTTCCAAAAAAAGATATTTTTTTAATTTTTTGAAACAACTAAAAAAATATAAAAAAATTTCACATTATTAAAAAAAAAACACGTGTTGACCATAGTAAAAAAATACAAGTTCGTTATATTTTTGAAGCATCAAAAATAAAAGATTTGTTGAAAACTACAAATAATTGAGGGTTGTTAATATCTTGAGAAGTATAAAAAAATATCATTATTTGCATCAAGATTATCTAAGTACTTGATTTACTATAAATTAATTAATGCTTTAATTCCGCTAAAGTTTTTTTTTTAAAAATGTCGAAAACAAAATTCACTCTTTAAACCAACTTTAATCATATGTTTTTGGGGGTAGTAGTTTGTCAAAAAAACACAATTTTTTCAAGCGTAGTACGAAAATACTATTTTTGGTCAATTGAGTATCTGATATTTTTGGTTTTCTGTCGCACTATTATATTTTAAAAAAATCTTAAATTGTAAATCAGCATAAATTTCATAAAATTTTAGAAATAAATTATTTTGATATTGTTTTATGATATAGCACACTATTTTTTGCTTTTAAATTATATTTTTATTATTTCACTGTTAAACCAAACCGTTAGTATAAACACGTGGAATTAAGAATATTATCTAATTTTAACTGTTATAATCACAATATTTTTTTTAAATTATTACGTTTTAGAAGAAAAATACATGTAGATAATTCAAATTCTAATCGTGGGACTATTTCTGAAAACATTTATGTCCATAGCGTTTGCTTTCTCTGTAAAAGTTTTCATTTTTCAATACTGTATGTAGTGGGCCCTACGCATAGTCAAAAGAAAGTTATAAATGTAATATACAATATAACTTAAACAATCCAAATCATTAATTTTATGTATTTTTAAAGAGTTTGTATTTAAAATATTATAAGCTCTCACCTACGAAATGTCTTTAATTTAATCAAAATATTTGTAAAATTTATTATAACCTCTAAAAAATTACTTAGTTTTAAAGCTGTTAAAAATGTTTGTCATTAATGAGTAAATATAAATTTCAATTAATATGTCAAACGAATATGTTTTAGCTTTTCATAATAATAAAAAATATATATTTCTAGCCTTTTTTGCATCACGATTTCAACCGATTATTTCAATCAATACACACAGTTATTTCAATCTATTTTAATAACCATAAAAATATTTTTCAGGTATTGTGCTTTGCCCTCTTCGCTGTAGCATTAGCTGCTCCCCAAGGACCCTCGACTGAACCTATCCCTATCTTGAAACAAGAACAAGAGATCAATCCTGATGGTTCATACAAATATAGGTAATTATTGTAATGAAAGCAAAATAGTTTTTGACAAATCAAAAAAATCTATGCTTAGGATAAATTTTCTATCTTTTATTTGAATGTATTTTACTATGAATAAATAACGTTAGTTCAATGGATGATCGCGACATGTTAATGTTGGTGACTCATCTTGATTTTTTTTAAATTAAAATCAACAGTAAAATTAAATAGAATACTAAAATATTAATTTTGAACAAACTTTAAATGAATGAATATATTTATTTTCAATAAGAATAATTACGTTTATTTTTTCTAATTTAATATGAAGTTGATACAAACAAACATCTTATTCAAAATGACGAATACCAGATTAAATTTTTAGGATTAAGTAAATTACACATAAAAATAGTATAATCGATGTAATTGGTTTAATAATTATCACGATTAAAGCATTCTAGTGCAATGCACCATGATATCCTTGTCGGTATTCAGGTATCATTCAAAATAATCTATGATTATTCAATCTTATGTTAACAAACACAAATACAACTGTTAAAACATGTTGGAAGTCTTTCAATATTCCAATGAGCTTTGAACTACTCGATTAACCTGCAATAGATATTATAAATAAATATTAACATATTTACTTATGATGTAAGATGAGATGAGTATAAAAAAAATAAAAAGTACGTTCTACAGATTGATTAATCACTCAAGGCCAACGTATGGTTATAAAATGTTTTTATTTTCATGTTTTGAACAAATTTATTAAAAATTCCGTTGGTCAGAAAGTTCAATGTCGTTTGTTTTTTTGTGACATTTTAGTACACAATAAAGCCGTCATTTTATTAAAAAAATATCTTTTATCACATCATTTTAAATGCATAAAAATTATCATAATTTGAAAGAAAACCAACATTTAATCGAGGTCATTACGTTAGTAATGTCACACCATAAAAATGTCTGAAAACAATATTTCATACAGTACAACAAAATTAAGCAAAACTATAAATACATATTTATATGATAGTTATTTTCGGCTATTTACAGATTTTTATTAACAATGATACAGAAAATTGTTTGTTTGTCGAAGTCGGTAAAAATTAAATTTAAAAAGAAAACTGAAGATAGATTTTAAATGAACAAGCTACAATAAATATTGTATCGTCAACATAGTAATTTATGTTAGTCCTATGTTAAGTAATCAATGGTAATTCTATGTTCATTTATTCTTAAATAACCTTTTAAGTTTATTAAAGACACCTCTAAAATGTATTATCAGTTGTATTCTTACAAGAGATGGATACTTTAAGACCTTCATGAATACGTATTTTCATTTATATGTTATGAAACAAAGCGATAAACCGTTTAGTACCATATTAGTATAATTTGTAGACTTAATTATAATTCTCAACATTTACGCTCGTAATAGAAAAGATTCTGAATGCAAATTGCGTCGTAATTGCACAAATGTACTAAAAGCTCAAGCCAACGAAAGTCTTTAATAGTTGGTTGAACTTTTGTTATTTGCCTGCAAATACTAAGAAAAACTCTCAAACGATTGTTGAAGCAACACTTATGTAAATTATTAAAGATCCTTGCAATATTTATTTTACGATTAGTAAGAGCAAAAACCTTTTACCTTTAACGATGCACGAACTTTGGTAAGACCTGAACGTCGAATAGCTCGTGCGTTACCAATCATTCCACTGGATTAACTATTTGTATTGAAAAATAATTAGACACAAAGCCTCGGAAGATTCTCTACTAAATATGTAATTTTAATAAATATCAGTCATGCCATTGTTTGATTGTAAATGGCTACCAGTTTGATTTATTTAGCCCAAACATCTCCGTTATAAAATACGTAGATTTAACTAGATATTTCTTAATAATTTAATTTTATTCCGACATCATACAATCCATTCTTAGATGCCCACTTATAGGCTTTGGAATCCCAAGTGACTGAATAGAAAACATTACTTATAAAAAGCGTATTTAAAAGAAACGAAAGTAATATTTCAATAATTATATGATTCCAGTAAAAATAGTCAAGAACCTTCATTTAAAGAATTTATAGGAAGTTAAATTTAATTTTTATTTGAAACTTGTCTATAAAATATATTACCGATATAAACAGTAAACATCTTATTGGATACGATGTTTATGCGTGTATATTATTATACAATCTTCACTTAATTTAAATGTCGAGTAAATTCATAAATATATCCATTTCTGTATCGTAAAGTTCATACATTTATCTTGAGAAAAGAAATGTTGCAGTCACCACGCAATTTTTCATGGTATATTTTTGCAGTAAATAATTGCAGCTGTCATATTTTTTTGCGCTGTGAATTTCACTTTTTGATGTAAAACGCGAACCGCCAAGCAGTAATAAAAAATAATCAAATGAACGTGAGGACTGATATCGATCTTTTTTACGTAAGTAACTTCTCGTTGATTCCGTGTGTCATGAACTTTGCCTGCGGTACTTATGTAGCACAAATTATTTTAATCAGTGTCCATATGACGCTGTAATAAATCTCGTTATGATTTTGATGACGCAGGTCAAATACTACAATAGCTATTTTTTTCACTTAAATTATTAGTCTCGAAAAAGAATCAATATTGAACAAATTCCAACGCATAACAATGTTTTAATAGAACGTAATCGTATCACTACTATACATATATATTTATTAGTCCATGTCCGAGCATATGGCCTTGCTATAGTAGTATCTCTGATAACTGTTTGTTACTCAACCTATCTTTTCCAAAGAGAGTAGTAGGGATAGAAGAATAAGACTAGGACAGGACTAGTGGTTAACCAATTGCTCTCGCTACGCCTAGCTATTGAATAATGAGAAGGGTGGAGAGAGGAAATTTTTAGACATCACAAACACCCATGCCTTCGAACAGAAATCGATAAATCGATCGAAAAAATGCTGTTAGTGCTGGAACTCGAACCCGTGAGATTCGGCACGGAAGCTTACAATGTTTAACTGCTATTTTAATATGGCCTTAACCACACTCATTTTAATATGTACAATTTTATATGCTAAACTATTTACGCTTTCAGTGATATTTATGCAAATTTTAGCCAATTAATTGTTTTGATAGAATACTAAAATCATTACCAAAAGTGTATTAAAAGAATCAAAAAAATATTTATTGAGTATTTTATAATTTAATTTATATCAAAACATTAACGAACCTCATTAAAAATATTTGTTAAGTATTTTGTGAAAGAATTCCCATCGAATTGTTTATTATTCACAATAAAAATACTTGAGATTCGTCTGACCTCTGAGAAATGAGTTCAATAAAATTTCCCATGTTATTCAAAACCCAGGTATCATTTGGCAATATCAGCTTATGGAAAATGTATTATAAGCCATATAATACAATATATATATAAATCACAGTTAATTATTCAGCATGCCAGTTTCAATTGATGGATATTACAAAAATAACACAACGTGTTATATAGAAATGAATAGATTACTGTATTAAAACAAAACCCGAGAAAGTTGGCATTGTTCTCGGTGTGATCATAGCAAAATTTTGTTGCTCATATTCACACTTGCCTTTTCATTTGACTGAACTACCATATCATTGGTGTCAATATTCAAATTTCAACAGCTTCCTAGTCATCACTCATTGCTTTGTTATATTTCGTATTGTGAGTGAACATAATTCATTCATCATCCTAAATATTTATCTATAGACAAGACCACTAATTCAATCTGTATATTGTTATTACATTGTAATAATTCTATTGCGCAATATAACTAATTATCAAATGTAACATATTATGTATGCCTTCATTGATTCCATAAAAAATCATTGTTAATCACTTGTACGGAAAGTAAGTAAATATTTAAATTTTACATTTTTGTGGAACTACTGTAGTATAAAATTTTAAATGGTATGGTACAGTGGTTGAAAAAATGCGGCTTTCAAGACACATGCGGCTCTTTGACCCCTTAAGTGTGACTCTTCCACAAAATATCAAATGCAGTGCGATTGAAATTTCGTATCCCACGCGCAGAAGACGGTTTTCGATCTTAAAACTTATAGTTGGAAAAGGCGATCTCAGCAAACGTCCATAAATCAAATTTAAGACCATTTAAGCAAAAGCCAGCGTAATAATACCCTTATCAAGTTAATGACAATGAACCTATCTATAATGTTTGTTTTTGAAAAAAAATGATTCTCAAAACAAATTTCAATCGTTGTATAGTTGATATTTGGCTCAGTTGACTAATAAGTTTGCCGACCACTGGTATGGTACATCGGAAAAACTAAAACTTTTTCAATATGAATTAATAATTTATTCAGTCTGTCCACTGTCTAGACTTTAAACAACTATTATAATTCAAGTTTGTGTCATAGACACGTACGATATGTTTACACTTTCACTTTTGACTATTATTATGACAAGCTTAATGACCGAGCACATATTGTTTTCATTCCAGCTATGAAACCGGAAATGGTATTGCTGCTGAAGAACAAGGATTCTTAAAGAATGCTGGTGATCCAGAGAAAGAAGCCCAAGTCGCCCAAGGACAATATCAATACACCGATCCTGAAGGCAATGTAAGAATGACACGTTCTTTTATAATGTATATAAATTACAATATTGTATTAGATCGGAAACACTTTAAATAATTTAAAACTCAACTAAAACTTTAATATGGACACAGGATTTTGTAATCAAAGCTTAACAGCATGAACAATTTTACACATTAGAAAATAATTTCAGTTTAATTCAGTAACCAAATAAGCATGAAAGATTATTCAGCTGTAATTTAATAAATTTTGAATGAATTAAAGTATTTAATTTCACATGATATATTTATTTATGGAAGGATTTTGTGTGACAGATTTGACATTTTGTTTATATATTATGCTTAAAGATCACATTAAATCGCATTTACATAAAAATGTGAATCAAAAAATGTTAGGAAATTGATGGAGATAAATTTTTGATCTGATAAATTTCATATCATCTTTAATCTGCATAACCGATCATTAATTACTAAGAATCAGATTATAAAGATGAACTGTATATATTGTATTATTAAAAACAAATTTCATAAAAAAAGGATTAAAAGTAATTTAAGTTACGATAATCAGCAACTCATTTCAGACTGAAGTTATAATAAAAAAAACTCGTACTTATCACAACTATTAGTAACACAACCTGTGAAATAACATATTTACCAATTTTAATTTTATATCATGAGTTTATTAAGCCTCGACTAATTTTAATGTGCTATGATTGTCATTTAAACAACAATGAGTATAGTATTAAATAATTGACTAAAATTACTTATTGACTCTGTTAACAAATTGAATGAAAATACTTTTCTACGTACTAATTTCATAATCAAATACCTGAGAGATTCTTTTTGATCTCAGAAAGGTCAGAACACGACGCAATCCAACTGTTGAGAAATTTTTCACAAAATATAAACATTCTGAATCCAATTATCAAATAAAAACAATGACCAAGTTGGAAATGAAATTCATACGCCCAATTACCTATTCGGTATTTTCGACACTTTATAATGTTGCATCATAAGTAATGCAGTTAAGATAATAACAATGAGATGGCAACTGTAATAGCTTTTCATAGCAAAAAAAACATGTGTGACCTTTCTATAGCGGAAATCGCATACCATGTATAAAATGTTGTAAATCTGACACTATTTTGGGTCAAATTCTGCAATACACATTTAGTACTTATCTACTTAATATATTACATAGTTAGTTTACACACACTCTATGAATCATTAAAGGTTTTACTTGTAATATTTTAAGCAAACTTTACCTTGATAATATGATTACTGCTAACTAACAATACTCTTATTATATTTTTTACCGTCAATATCATTCAATACTAATCAAATCTAAATCGATAAAGCTTTATTGAAATTTTATTGAAACATAGTATGTTAAATTAGTATTTTGTGTGTTTAATTTAATGGGTTTATTATTTAAGCGTAGGTAATTTGCCACCAAGAATCTAATAATTTTATACACTGGGATAGTTGTGTTTTTGCCCATCTGCATAGTAATAATCTATTTTCATATTTTTTACAAATAGAACTACCTAAGGTAGTAAGATTTTTTAATGTTGCATATTTGCAAATAAGCAAGCAAACAATAAGTAAATTTAAACAATCGTGATTAATATTTATTTATTATAAATATGTATTTCAAATATAAAATAGACAATATCTAATAAAAAAGGCAATACTTAAATAGATTATTTAAAAACATTTAAGAAACATTTCATGATTATTATTCAAAATTTACAATGCGAAAAAGATTTGTTCCCTATTTGTTGTAATATGTATGATTCATAGAATTTTAGGCTTAGTTTTTTTCTGATTTGGCTGGAAAATGCAGATATTATTGATATAGCATAATTAATTAATACAATATTATCACTATCCGATAAACTAACAAAGAAGATGTTTTTTTCAGGTTATCCGTGTGACATACATTGCTGACGAAAATGGATTCCAGCCCCAAGGAGACCATCTCCCTACACCACCCCCAATCCCAGAAGCCATCCAGAGGGCTCTTGCGTACTTGGCAACAGCTCCCCCATCCCCAGATAACCAGCAATAAATAAACTCATTACTGCACGATCATTACATCATCAGTTATACCAATTAACCGAGAATCAACAGACTTCTACTAATGGTTGATTTATTTCGTTAAAATCATATTATTTATTGTAAAAAATCTATTTAGTTATTTTGAAATTTTAAGTAACTCTCTGTGATGATTTTATTTTTTGCGAAATAAATTTAATATCAGTAGAAGTTACTAATTGGTGTAAGATTAAGTATATACCGACCGCCTGATTGATACTCTCTGTTTTGATAACTATGCAATAGATATTGGAAGAAACTTTTATAGACTTTGTGAAAACTTTCCTGGTGTTAAAAATGTTTCCATAACATGTCTATACGATTTCATCGGAGTTTCGCCTAGTATTTTTTGATGATTCATCTCATGTAGATATTATTTTGTGTAATATTTTATTAAGTTTTATGTACATGAACTGTATTATTATTATTTATGTATTTTTTTTGACTGCAAGAGCCTTTTTATAAAAGTGCTTCCTAAGCATAGTTGAACTCTCTATGTATATTTATGTACATTATTTTTCATATATTTCTTTGCATTTCATCCTATTTTGTTCTTTTATGTTTGTCAACTTTCTTCTTTTATAAGAACTTTTAGTTTTTAAGATCTTGTATGAACAAACAGTTTTGTAAAAAAAAAATACAAAATATACTGTAAATTGTGAAAATAAAAAAGTGTCATACGAATCTTCTTTTTTTTTACTTAAAAAATACTCAAAATCTCATAATTGTTTCCAAATGTTTACTAGGCATCCGAGTATGAAGGAGTGCTTAACAAGGAATTGCATTGGTACGAAATCTCTTGGGACATTTTATTTCATTTAGATAATAAGTATTTTGGAAAATGCAATATTTTTTTACCCGGCAGCAGTCATTAGGTCAATAGCATTAAGCAAACTTTACCACATGGACCGTCACCATTTCATAACAAATGTAGGTATTATTAATAACAATATATCGTAAATAAACGAAGGCGAGCGGTGACATGTAATGAAGGTATGAAAATATTCGCTGGCAAAAAAATGAGTCAAATTTTTTCGAATTATTTATCAAAATATAATTATATAAAAAAATATTCATAAACAAAAACAATTAAAGTCATTCCTGTTAACATTTAACAATATTTTTTTTTTAACAAAAGATTTTTAATGTGTTTAAATTTAAAATAAATCTTCGTATTAATTTAACATTCAACTTAGATTATTCACAAATTTAAATACGGAAGCATTTTTTATAATTCTTTTATGTTTTTTAATAATCTTTTAAAATGATTTTGGACATTGAAAATCGCTTCGTTGATGCGAAGTTCATATGAGTTGATATAATAAGATAATTAAAAATTCGAGAAACAAGTGTGTAAATGTTCTATTTTATTCGAAAAGAGAAGGCAAACTGCTATATATTATGTAAACTATCGTAAATATCTAACTGTAAATGTTGTAAAATTTCAAGCGTTATATTTTATGGTAAAATTCTGGAAAAATTCCATACGTAAGCATAATATGAACTGCTTGCTACCCCGCAAATATTAATGAAACGAATTTAACTTTCAATGAAAAGCTTTGTTATTTTTTTCTTTTTTAGTTTTGTCTTAAGAATAAATATTGCAAAATAAGAAAATAGCGACACTGTTATTCATAACACGGTAAAATTATATTATTATGTTGTCAAACTTCACCCTTTCGTAAGTCATTCTTATTATGTGCAAACTCTGATCATCAAATAGTTGTCTGTCGAGCATGTTACTAGTTGCGTGTTTAATAACACATAATTAATAATATCTTTTAGATTTCCCAATGTCCAGGCAATAATTTTATCACATGCTTCAAATCAACATTCGAATGACCTAATAACTAAAATAATATAAAAAATTGAAAGATGATTTTCTCTGAGAATTATAAAATGCTAGAAGCTAAAATAACACCGTTTTATAGGCAAGTTATTAAATACAAAATGAGGCGAGAAACGAAAAAAATGCATAGAGGGTGTTAAACGTTTAAGACAGCGATATCAATTTTTAGTACCAAATTTACCGTTTATTCAAGCGTTGTATGAACAATACAAGGTTATTTAGAATCTTATAGAGTTATGGTTCATTTCCAATAAAAATTAAAAAATACATATTTAATGTAAAAAACAACAGCGATAATTTTAGATATTAGTATGTATTTTTTATTGTTTACACGAATGATTCAAGAATAAGTAAATTCAATTTAAATATTGTAAATTATGACACCACAATTCATTTAAACGTTTACCTTGAAATCAATATCAATAATAATGATGGAAATATTATAAATAAATCCCAAAGATTAAGATTTTATATGTATTCAAGACAGTTTTCCTTGAAAAGTATTACTGAGAACGTTCTTCAGGCAATAAAATTTTGAATAAATTTAACAAAGAAAACTTTTAACCATGGTTCGTATATTAATTAACTAATACTCAGAATAAATTTAATTTGTCTATGGTGCGGCTCTATAGTGTAAATAATTTTGAGAAATATATTTAGCTGAGACGCAATACAAATCCAACATGATGGCTATAAAACATCACGGGCGTCATCCGATTATATCCTCTACATCAGCGGTAACCAACTTAAGGTTTGTTGTTGTGTTGGAAAGGCACTGACAAATACTTTACACTTTTTTTTTACTAATTCATTTTACCATGGACAAATAAAAAAGCTTTTTTACCACAGATAAATTTTAAGTATCGTTATAGTTTAAAAAATTGGGTTCATACGTAACATATAAATAATATGGTTAAGTAGAATGTCAATAAGTTGAATATTTTTTTAATAGGTGCGCATCCATTTGGCCCAGTTTTCAAAACTTTTGGAGAGTCCTGCTTGAAATATAAGTTTGCAAATATTAAGTAATTAGTATATGTACATGTTATATAAAATGCTTATAATTAGTTTATTGGACTCATTGCTTTCACCGTAGAAATATAAATTTACATAATTTATGAAAATTACAAAAAATTACCTTCGATTCAATTAAATAATAGATTATTTAATAAGAAATTAAATCAACCAAGTTATAAAAGTCGTTGCTTTATAATTAAAGATGTTCCTAATCGTTGTCACATGTTAAAGTCATCATATATGTACAAATACGTCAATATATTCCAATAAATTATAAATGATACTTTTGAAAAGTGTGAAAGGATGCAAATGTTTTCGTAGCATATTAATTATTCTTACTTTATTTCAAACTTGAAAATTATGAATTTAAATTTAAGCCATAATCATGTAATTAAATATATAAATACAAATGCATGGATTCAAGGACGCACAGTCAGAAATCACGCACGTCTCAAATTTGCAAATTAAGCACAAACATAGAAAATTGTTTCCATGCGGATAAATACTCACCAGAGAAAGAAATTAAATATACTTTTTAAGTCCAACCGCACTGAAAAAAATAATCAATCACGTTTTAATTTCATTTTATACTTAATCTAGAATGCTTTCTCAGTTGATCTATTGTAAATTGATTGTATTGATTTTAAATTAAATTTGATAACTTTTTTATTCCATTTTTTGTGCTACAGCTTGTGACACGTGCTTTGCCTCTTTGAGAAGCATCATCAGACAGACGTTTACAAATAAACTAAAAATTGATTTAAATGTTATGTTACAAAATAAATGTCGGGGTTTTTCCTTTTCTACTGGACGCAGGGAGAGGTTAAGATACAAACTATGATAGAAGTAATTAAAAACTAATTAGTATATGTTCATTACGTGTAAAAAACCACAATTAAAATAAATTCAACAATGGTAATCCACCTATCTGGAATAACAATGTTATCAAAATTAATTTTATATTAAAAATGAACTTCCACAAATTTACCGCAGAATCTATCAAAGATATGGATTGTATTAGTTTTTTTTTTTGATTATTCGAACAATAGAATTGTCGTTATTTTCTAAGATGATTTATAAAGATTCAATATTGTTTCTTAATAAATTATCATAGCAGGGGGCTGCTATTTTTTTTCAATGGCAGTGTCAATCCTTTTGACGTTCAATTAATTATTTTTACGTATTTACAAAATTATGTATTTCAGACTTTTTACATTCACTAACTTTACATAATAGTATTTTAATTGCTGTTATAAAAAACGTAATTTTCCAAACACAGTGACGTCAGGACTCCACGACAAATATGAATCTACACAAAATGAGTTGGATTAATATGCCGTTAATATGTAAACATTGCATATTACGGTCAAAAGTTACTGAGCTGCTTTTGAAATGTGAAGGTTAATAAAATTATAGAATAAATAAATACGTTAGACACAACTAATGTGAAAGGTTAGGAAGTATTGTTGAAATCAATAGTAATATTATTATGCCCGGTATCATTGTTGAGTCAAAATTTATCGCATCCGAATAAAACTATTTGTACACCAATGTTATTAATTTGCACTTTTAATCGAATTTTTAATTTAAAATATTCTTAAAAAATCATAAATTATTTTGTTAAAATAGGTGATGAAGTCGTATTTTATAATTGTAGTGCGAATGTCAGTTTTATACACCCGTACGTTTAATTTGAAATTTATTAAAAACCGCAACTGCAACTCTCACTTTGACTCCGGAGTTTACAAATAGTCCGACTCCGATGTAATAAAAACGATAAAAATGCCATATTTAGTCGAGTATTTTGTTAAATATATATTTTAATTTATAAATTTTTGTATTTTAATTGCATTTAAAAAACAAGAGGCCGCCCGTTTTTTACGACTTTGACTTTACAGACATGTAAAAAACTTTATTTTATATTTATTAGTTAGTTAACGGAGAATGAAGTAGATTTTTTCAGTGTAATTTTCAAGTTTGATAAGGAAGTTTCGATTTAAAACCAGAATTATGTACTAAAGAAAAAGCTGTTATTTCTAAAATATTTCTATAAATTGTATTATTTGTGCATACGTAAAAAGATAATTTTATTTAATGTATTTATTGTAAATAGTGATATATTGATAATAGAAAAAAGATATATTTAGTTTTGAATTGTCACTCTCAAAATTTCTGTATTTAAGACGCAAAAAAACTAATCAGCCCAATAAATTGGATGCAAATTATTAACAATTTAATTTTAAGATAATGACAATTCGTTATTTTTTAATTAAATAATGAAAGTTTTAAACCTTACATTGATAATTGAATAATTGTTAAAAAGATAAATAATAGAGAGAAAAAATGTTTAACATTGATTTAATAATTAATAACACTTATCTGATGATGTTAAATGTACACAATGGCCAAACGAATGACGGCTGATTTCTATGACTTTTTATATTTGAAGAAAGATGGTCTTGTTTTGGGTCCATAGCAATCTCGTATTGGTTAAGACCGACTGGCTTTGTGCTGATATGATAAGACGTGTTCATAGGCAAAATAATAGTGGGTTAACAGCGGCGTTACTTCAGCCAAATTGCATATAAATAATATAAATGATTGCATAACTTTCTTAGGCCAGTATAGCATCATTTTACATATAAATACCGAGACGATTCTCGGACAACCCACAGTTCATTGACAATCATCCAATACACAGGTCAGACGTGTAAAACACATTTTCAAAATGAGAGTAGCTGTGAGTAAATTATACAAGTATATATTTATATAAAATTATGAAATGTTTAAGTGGACATTGATTTCGTTGTTTCATTTCTTTGAATAAAATATATGTATAATAAATCAGTGAAAACGTGGAAAATTATAATTTCTCAGTTTTAAGTGCATTTCAAAGTTAAACCAAAAGATGGATATATTAGTTTTTATTTAAAGTGCTTTGTGATAACCAAATGATTGTATGATTTCATCTGGCACTCTCATTGCAATTTTTAAAAAATCGCAGTAATTCAAATTATGACTTAGATTAGACTTGATCTAGAGACATTATTAATTATAACTAACTAGTAACAGAATGAATGTTGACAAAAAATACTTATATTTCCTAAAATGAAACATTTATTTTATATTTCAGTTCCTTTTATTCGCCGTTTGCGCATCTTTGGTGTTGGCTGATGATCCAATCCCAATTTTAAAACAAAACTCAGAAATCAACCCCGATGGCAGCTACCAATGGAATTATGAAACCGCAAACGGAATCGCCGCGGAAGAAAGAGGAGCACTGAAGAACGCTGGAGTACCAGATCTCGAAGCAATCAGTGCGCAAGGTCAATTCCAATACACTGCTCCCGATGGTCAAGTTATCCAGCTCGGTTACGTCGCTGATGAGAACGGTTTCCAACCATCAGGCGCTCATTTGCCTACTCCACCACCAATCCCAGAAGCCATCCAGAGGGCTTTGGCTTATTTGGCCAGTCTCCCACCCCAGAAGAACTAAATGAACTTTCAGAAATTATTCTTTAAATTGTTATTTTGACCATTTATGATAAAAAAAAAATATTTATTTAAAAATAGTCGTTTGAAATATAAGACAGCTTATTTCATCACAGTTGGCATGAAAATCTGTTTTATATTTCATTAAATTGATATTTCTTTTACTCTCTTATAAACCAAAATTTTGGCAAATCAATAAACTTTTACGTTGATACATAAAATGAGTCATTGTATAGCTCTCTATATATTTTATTGTATGTTTTATATATGTATGTATTGTTATTTTGAAATATAATTGAAAACTGAAAACAATACATTTATTATAATAAGTTCCTCACAAATTTTTCATCGTTACTATAAAGCTTCCCCACCAAACATCCATGATACTTATTACTACAAAAACTGCTCCACTGTTTGACAGTTTTCAGAGATTTTTAAATCTTTCAATTTTATTATTTCACAACTATTAACACAGTTAAAGGTATCGCAATTATTCCGACGCTAATTTTTTCGGTAATTTTATCGACTGACCATTTTTTGAATATGGTTATTAAAGAAACAAAAAACGTGTCGTTTGTAAAAAAAATAGTGATTTTTGTGTTGAAAATTACTTACCATTAAGTCAAATCCATCGAATTGTGTTGAACTCTTTCGTTTAATTAGTGTTTGTTATTCGATTTTTTATAAATGCTTGTTACTTAGTTGGTCAATCTTTCTTTTGCGAAGAGAGTAGGGATAAAAGAATTGAGCAAATACAATAGTACGCTAGGCGTTCTCGCTACGTCTCATTATAATCATCGAGTGGGTGAGAGATTACTTGAGATACGACAGACATCCATGTCTTTGAAAATAAATCCGTAAATAAAAAAATTGTTCCAATATGATTTGTAGCTACACGAGTACCGCAGCCAAAGCCAACGACCTGCCAATTCGGTTTTTATATATATTAAAATATTATTTTCATTATCGAATAACATATGTTTTAAATAAATTTCACTATCCCAGATTCTTTATGGTGAATAATTTATTTTTACTTAAAAGAATATTTCATCTCTCCATATAACAATTTTATTTTGCCAGCTGTCTCAATTTCACACATTTAAATATTAGTAAATTATCAAAAAATTGTAAATGAGATTATGTTATCAGACAATAGATGTCCTCATATAACGAAAACACCCTTTTATAACGATGAATTAAAACAAAGATGAAATAGTTTTACAAAATTGTTGGGTAATACATAATAAATTGTAACCTGAAACGACTCTCAAATCGAACATCATAAACATATTTTTCGTGACCATATCCGTCTTTTACTACTAATAGTAAGTTCTTCATAAAGTAGTTTCTATCTAAAAGCTTGACCTTTATACTCAAAGAGCAAAACGAGGGCGTTAAGTTGATTATTATTACAAAATGCAGGCGTTCTGATCAGTACAGGTTAAAAGAAAAACATATTTTTTCAAATAAATATACAGCAAGTATTTTTGTCTTTAAAGAACACCTATCGAATTATTGAAATATTTTACAAGACTGTGGAGTCGTGTAAAAAAAGACGACTTCAGCTCCAGATTTTTTTTAAAAAACGACTCCGACTCTGAAGAATTATTTCAACCATTTCATTTTAACTTATATATATGTATTCCATCAGATCATCATTAGTCATCCAAGCATGCAACGTCAACACTATGGGCTATCATGGTTGATATTGTTGTACACATCTGTGTATTTTCTTAATGGATCTGAATCGCTCGTTTTTTATGACTCCGACTCCACAGCCCTGATATTTTAGTTGGATATAAGTAGAAAAGTTGTATATCTGTTGTGACAAAAATTAGTTATCGGTTTTACTCTTCAAGTGAATTTCCTGTGACCTGTCTACATTTGTTTTTTTTACTCTCAAATCAATAGGCCTTGAAAGTACTTATTTTGTCTCTGAATTAAGCAAACTTACAAAGAGCATCATTAGAATATTGACAGGTTTAAAATCAATTCATACTGCATTGGCATGAAAAAAAACGAATAAAAAACAATTCTATTCAAAGCTGCACCTGTCGTGATTCACACAGATCATCAAGGTAATTGAAAGCTTAAGATACCTTCAGATACATGTACTAGAAGATAGTTATTAGTAATAATAACACACTATTTATTTATTTAATATTTAATTAAACTTCGACTCGGTGAGTAAATAACTGAAGTATTCAGGTTTATTCACATGCAATAATAAATTGATTATATTCTGCCTGTTCTAAATATATAGAAGAATTATTATAAACTTTGTTTTTGCAAATAAAATACCGTTATTGTCAAGAAATATGTATTGATTAAAAACTTGAATTGGCGTACTACGAGCAGTTCGCACAAACAAAATCTTGAAGACGTTTTATGGGATGGGTTATCAATACGTTTTGAGCTTCAAAGGCCTTGAAAACGTTCTCATAAATTTTAATTCAGTCAAAGGTCATGCATCGACACACATATTGCAATCCTGCTTCATTATTTTTTAAATGGACTTGCTTAAAGAAAATGTTAATTTATTTTTGGTTTTGTAATACTCAAATATTAATATTCAAAAAAGAATCTCTGTTATAATCTTTATTCATAAAAAATGTTATCTCACGAACGTACCATAAAATAACTCTTTTTATTTTTGAATAGTTGCCCTGCAAAATATTGATTTTCTTTTTATGTACTTTTTACATTTTTTTATGAATATTTAGGCACGAAGGAATTGTAAAGCAAAATAGAAAAATACTTTTAAAAGTATCAATTGATAAAAATAAATACAAATGTATTCTCTTATTTTTCAATGATGATCAAAGTATTCAAAGTACAAATAAATCACAATATTTGATTTATATGAAATGAAAAATCAATTGCCATACTTTTTTTATTACTAATTGACTAAATGTGGTACTTTCGTTTACATATCGTAAAAAATGCAAAAAAACCAGTTTGTCCTTAATTTAAATAGTTTAGGTTTATATTTATTATAATCGAAATGAAAAATATCAAACTCACCTAAATCAAATATAAAAAAAATTCATACTAAGCATTTTTATGTTATAGCGATTTTGTATTGACTTTGGCTCTTTTAAATTCAATATTCAATCTAATTTTTCAACCGAAAAAATGAACTTTGATTATTCTGAACTCAAAATAATCCCCTTCTTACAAAGAATTAATTGCCATGAAAACCTAAAAAGTAGAGACTTAGATGCATAATATGATATTTATTGACTCAATTATATTTATTTAAAAGTATGTAATATTTTTTATTGAAACAATAGTCTGTATAATCAATCATTTATCAGGTGGAATTCAAAGTAAACTGATGTAGAAATAAGTTTTGACAAGACGTTTGAATTTTCCAGGTCACAGCGTGCTGTAAATACTCCAGGACAACATGAACCTTCTTCCTATCGTAAGATAATCGCAAAGAGTTATTCTTCATTGTTTTCTCTACACAAAACTTTTGGTTAAAATAAGTGACTGTTTAAGAATACTTAAAGACTGTCTGGAAGAAACTTATCCATAAAATATATTTAAAGCATTAAACGGGTATAAGCATGATTTAAAATAGTCCAAATGGTTGACAGGCTTGTCAATTAATATCTGGAGACCGCACGGTGGCTTTGTCAAATTGCAAGTTTAATACGCAAACATCTGAAATGGCTCAGTCAAATCATAATTCACAGATGGAAAAAATATCTAGTTGATAAATCAAACGAAGAGGGAACAAGGAGAATCTCAGCGTCAACATTGAAGGGCTTAGTTGTGTTGGAACAAAGCAATGACAATCAATTAAAGTCAAAATGTGGTTAAAATGTTTATTACGTATTTCAACGATCACCAAGCAATGAATCTTCTATAAAAACGGAAATATACCTTAACTGATTTGGTATATATTAGAGTTTATACTGCTTTGACCACAAGAATTAAAAAATCAAAATATTGTTTATGCAACGTGAGGCAAATTGATATGCATACTGATTGAAGAGTTAACTGATATTGTAAAACAGCAAACGTGTTTGAAAAGTGTGTAGGATGATCTTTGTGACCTTTATGTTTATAGAATGATGGTTTTATTTTCGGTTCTATATCAATGTCGAATTGATCAAAAGCGACTGTCTTTAGTTGATTTGATAATACCTGTTCATAGGCAAGACAAAAGTGGGGTAACAGCGGCGTTACTTCAGTCGAATTGCATACTAATGTTAAATGTTACATAACTTTCATAGGCAAGTATAGTACCATTTTACATATAAATACCGAGACGATTCTCAGACAATTCACAGTTCATTAACAATCAACCAATACACAAGTCAAAATGAGAGTTGCCGTGAGTAAATAATATAACTATAATAACTTTTTGAAATTGAATATACAAGTGCTGTTTTTACTGCTTTTACTCAAATTTCGATATATTATATTCATTGCATAAATTAACATTAATCAGTGAGAGCGTGCAAATTTATTTACTCTTACATTGGTACATAAAACTTTGCACCCTAAAGTGAATTTGACAAATGGATTATTAAATTTATTTAGTGTGTAAAGTGTGTGTGAAAAAATCTTTCGTTACATATTCTTGTGGAATATAATCAATAAATTATATTTGGATATTAACATTAAATTTTCCTTAAAACATATTTATAAATAAATTTAAACACATAATTTTCCATCCACTTCAGACAATTATTATTATAAAATTTTACGGCTATGTTTCATTTAATTATCTTAAACTTTAAATTTAATACATATTATTCATTTTTTGTGTAAAATAAATAAATAAATGAGAATGAGTTTTCTGCGACTTTCGGCTGATTGACTGGTGGATGGTTCAGTGAATATTAGTAGTTCCAACAAAATCTTTTCATGAATTTGTGATCAAGTGAAACAAGTTTTTTTTTAACTGATATCTTAAAATAATTTTGTATACATCGTTTAATTTACATGTACTATTGTGTTTCAGTTCTTTTTATTTGCCGTCTGCGCAACCGTGGTGTTGGGTGGTGAGCCAGTCCCAATTGTGAGACAAGATTCAGAAATCAACCCTGATGGCAGCTACCAATGGAATTACGAGACCGGAAACGGAATTGCCGCATCAGAAAAAGGTGGATTAAAGAACCCTGACACAATCAGTGCTCAAGGCCAATTCCAATACACTGCTCCCGACGGTCAAGTTATCCAACTCTCTTACACCGCTGATGAGAACGGTTTCCAACCATCAGGCGCTCATTTGCCTACACCACCACCAATCCCAGAGGCCATCCAGAGAGCTTTGGCTTATATTGCCTCTCTTCCACCCCAAAAGAACTAAGCAGCAGAAATTATAGCATTGATTTTCAAAATATAGTTAAATTACAGCTCCTTCTCTCTCTCTCTCTATAATATACTGTATATATAATTATGTATTTTAATATATTATTATTTTCAAAATATATTTGAAAACTGAAATCAATATTTTTATTTTTGTAATTCAACACAAGGTACGGCTCATCTTGCAAAGCATGTTTTGGTAACCAAACCTCTCCACCTCCTCGTACACAATTGTTTTCGTTAAATTACGATAAACATAATAAATCAATCCGTAATATTACATACATAATTTATCAAAAAGGAAGCCCATCAACATAGCTCCTATATGTTGACTGAGACTAGATTCAAAAGCAAAATTGACAGCAGTAGATGCAATTAACAAGTATTGTGTATGTCATGCGTTAACGATTCAATTTTAGCTGTTAACAATATTTTTTTATATTCTTAGCTGTTGTACTATTTATGTGACGTTCAGTCTTGAATGGTTTGATAACGAGCACTTTTGAAAGACAAATCCCAAAATCTCTGGATCACAAAAAGGGTCCAGAATTAGATGTCCTAATAACGACTCGAATTTGTTTTCGCTCTTCTTGTATCTAGTCGAGCATTCTTAAGGCTGAGATGTCCCGAAACATGACTTTCAACATCGACGTCCATGTCCCGGGAACAATGTCTTTAACCATTTTCTTGAACACATGGTAATAATGTTATTGTAGAAACGTCACATGCCAAGGTTGTGTTGGTCAGTGTTGCGTTCGAAAGAATTTTATTTGATTTTATAAGATGCAAAACATGCAAGTATTGTTTGTTTACAATTTTTATAAGCTCCTTACAATAAACATTCATTAAATAGTTCGATATGACAGATTATACAAAAAAGTAATATATTTTACTCAAAGCAATGTTTTTCAAAGCTGTTTTAAAAAAGGGAAGAATTTCAAAGATAAAAATGGTAAAGTTTTCTAAGAATCTGTGGAATGATATAAAAAGATAAATAATATGTATGAGATTTTTTCTGTTTTAAAATATAACTAAATATTACTTAAACATAACGTTACTTGAAGTACTAAGTTCTTAGGAATGTAAACATATAAACAGCATTAGAATTAGTAAAAATCTTCTCTCAGATTCATATAAATACAACTTGAAATATCATGTTATGGTTTTGTCAACGTTAAATTAATTTTAATTGAATTGAGAAAAATAACTATAATAAATGATAAGAGACATAATAATAATAACTTTTTTAAAACTCAATTTAGATGTGTGAAAACTTTGGTCAGCCATATCTCAAAAATATCAATTTCTAGTTTTAGCACTATAGAACTTAGTCATCGCTATCTTGTGGGTTATGCTGTGGAATAGATTGTCCCCTAATGAATGCACCGTTTTACAATAGACAATTATTAAGATTTTGAGATGTGAAGCTGCATGCTCTGATAAAAACGCTTGAAATGATAAATGAATTTACAACATGAAGGTTAACAAAGCTTCAGATTATTAGATATACGGTAAGTAAAATTATGGCTATACAAGTTTGACTCTATAGTCCATAGTTTCTCAACCTTTTTAAGCCCGTGGCCCCCTTTTGAGGCTCATATTTTTCCATGCCCCCCCAATCTATAGTATTCAAATTCTCGGAGCTCAGGAAAATTTAAAAAAAAAATGTACACTCATTTTTTTAAAATACAGCAAAAGTACAAAGATTTAGTATACAAATTATTTGTTAAAAAAAATATGTTTGCAAAATAATTTATAATATTACATTTTTTAAGAATCCCTAGGGTACCCAACGTTGTACCCACCACAGCCCGCTATGGTTCACACTCTTCTCACGGGGGCGTGTTCCGCAGCATTACAACGGTTTTTTTTCTCTCCATAAGTTTCTTAAAACTAGTTTGCATGCACTAGAGAGTGCAGAATGCTAAATTCAATGAAATACAGTTATTAAAAGAGTTTTTATGAAATTAATTTAATTCGTTTTTCATTAGACGCCGTGAGCTTTATGAATGCCTTGTAATTTTCTCTAAATGTAACTTAGTCGGCATGACCAACAGGTGCGACTGTGGTCGTATTCTCGAGCAATTCTTCCCGTTGGTTGTTCATGTTTGGACGTTCTCAAAAAATGCGATCAGCATCCTGAATCATATCGCCGCATTTATACAATTTATCAGCCAACCTGGAAGAGCTTGGCAGCAAAGTGAT
The DNA here is from genome assembly GCA_031772345.1 of Himalopsyche anomala. Lineage (NCBI taxonomy): Eukaryota > Metazoa > Arthropoda > Insecta > Trichoptera > Rhyacophilidae > Himalopsyche > Himalopsyche anomala. Next base: position 19,022,030 of record CM062822.1, on the reverse strand, counting down.
CATGGTTAGTTATAAATCGGCCGATCCGGAAATTTGGAGTCGAAGCGTTGGTATCCATTCGCATATTTAAATTTTGAAAGAATTTATAAGATTGCCTCTCCTTAGAATAATTTCCCATAAATTTTGCCAAATTTGCATAGCAGCGTCTGTAGCCCTAACTGTGCACCACATTTCTATGGGCCTTAAGAATGAGGGGTCTGGTCGTGAAGGAGGATGTCAAAGAATTTTCCTCACCTAGGACTCGACACCCATTATGTAGCATTACTGTTGCGCCTTGAACTTTGATGTGCAGATTTAACAGAAGTTTATCAAACAGAATCGGCAATGCATTTGTAAAAATAGTTCTGTATGCTTTTGTAAGGGCACTGCGTTGTCTGCTAAGAAGAATTTTCTGTATGAGAATAAGGTTGCAAAGCTTGTATCACGTACTCGCGGCTTTACAAGCCACTCCCATGGATTGGGTGTTAGGCTTCAATTACTTAATACCTGCCAAACGTGTGCTACTTTTTCAGTAACTTTTACCATGGTTGTTCTTTTTGGAGTGAAAATTTTAATTTTGCATCGTTTTTTTTGTTTTTTATTCGATTCAACTTCTACTATTATCAACTATTTGTCTGAAATTTGTTATTCTTGACCATGGATGATTTTTGACTTAATTTTCACTAATAATCGGAATTATTTCTTAGATAATATGTCAAAAAAATGTCGATGCAGTTTTAGAACCATATTGAACTTTTGTATTATGATTTTTAGAAATATTTTTAAATTTTGACTGAAAAATTCTGTTCTATGTATGTAATGGCACATTCAGTATATCAAGTAAAAAAGGAATTATGACTAGAATTAATTCTTCTGCTTCAGCACAATCGTATATTTATATTCATAGAAGTGTCATACTTTATTGGTTATCAACTAATTTTTAAAAAATTATATCAATACTAACATTTATTTAATAAGAATTACAACCGCAACATATTTTCTTTTTCAGACTACAAATTTAACAATGAACACAAGTACATATATTGTAATGTTATTAATATTATTATAAATATACCAATTTAACTAAAAATGTGGTACAGTTGAAAATTTCAATATGGAAAGTTATAAAAAGTTCCGGTAAAGACGGGTCTGGTCACATTTTATTAGGGTCAAAGTATTCCCAATTGAAAGTTGACATTAGTTTGCTGGATAAACAGAACATTTTAATTTGTCTAGATAGTAGTATTTTTCTTCCTCCTCAGTGAGATTTTTAATGAAATTTTGCAATCAAATTGTTGTACATCTCTCTATCCTGGTTCAGATGTTGTATGTCAAAAGACAAGAAAAAGTTTTACAGTAAAAAAATCTTAACTAGGTAGCTTATATATGTCTCACGCCCTGTTTGTTGTTCTTGACACTATCAGATTGATATATATTTCTCATTGCGTAAATGTTACTAAATATCGCAGATTTTTGGCGTTTGATTGTCGTCAAGACCTTTTGGAATACTGTTACTAGTTGAAACAAGTTAAAGACATCCTATTAATTATTCTCTATTTCAAATTTATCAACTTATAAAATTATGCATATATATAGAACAATTGCATAACTTTTATATGCTAATAGAGAACAATTTTACGTATAAATATCGATACTATTCCCATACAAATCACAGTCTTTTGTCAATCAACTAATACACAAGTCAAATTGTCAAATATACTTAAAAATGAGAGTCGCTGTGAGTAAATTAAAGCAGTATAATATTTCTATATATTTGAAGTGATTTCTTTGTTCAACTTGTTAACACATGTTAAAAATGTCGCATTAAAAGTAAAATAAGTAAACTCATCGAAAATTCAAGAATAAATATAATTGTTCTCCGTTAAACACAAACAAAAATTAGTGAAAAAATGTTAAATCCTTTTCAAATTAGTTTTTTTTATATTGCTCTAAAGTGGTTGCAAATCAAAAAATAATCGTTACGTCTCAAAAAATCTGTTTTAGCATATACCCGCCCCGCAACTTTGAATTGTTATTTAAGAAAAGTTTATAAAACAGCAGTATTATAAATTAAATAAATTCATTTTTTTTACTCAAATAATAAAATAATACAAAAAATGATTATTAGTTCACACTTTTGATGTGGCTTAAATATAATTTTTTGATATTAACTTCGGTAGCATAATAAGTGTTTTTAATGAAACAGGTGTTTGTGTTTAATTTTATTTTACCTTTAATATATTTCAGTTCTTTTTACTCGCCGTCTGCGCAACCGTGGTGTTGGGAGTTGACCCGATCCCAATTTTGAAGCAAGATTCAGAAATCAACCCCGATGGCAGCTACCAATGGAATTATGAGACCGGAAACGGTATTGCCGCTTCAGAAAAAGGTGCATTGAAGAACCCTGATACAATCAGTGCTCAAGGCCAATTCCGATACACTGCTCCTGATGGTCAAGTTATCCAACTCACTTACACTGCTGATGAAAACGGTTTCCAACCATCAGGCGCTCATTTGCCTACACCACCACCAATCCCAGAGGCCATCCAGAAAGCTTTGGCTTATATAGCTTCTCGTCCACCCCAAAAGAATTAAGCCTGCAATTTAAAATGTTATCATCAACCTATCGAAACCTTTTGCTCGTTATCTTTTTTTGTAATATATTGTGTATATAATTATGTAATATTATTTGTGTTCTTAAAAATAAAATTAAAAACTGAAGCCGATGCATTTATTATTGGAATTTAAGTTGGCATGGGCGTCAATAATGTATTTTTTCAATGTTAGTTTATTTGTTTGGAAGCGGCAGGTGATTTAAAAAACTAAATGTTTACTTTTAGTTTCCTATTCATTGAAGAACAATGTTATATATTTTAATTCATACTCAAAAATACAACTTACACACCAAAACTGTCGTTATTTAGATATTATTTTTTTTCCATGTTCGCTCCCAATGTGGAGCGTATGTCCTCTTAATGGAGGTATCTCAACAGAAGTTTTTCAACGAAACTGTTAATTACTCAGTCGCACAACCTCTCTTATTCAAAGAGAGTAGTTGGGAAAGAAGGATAAGGTCAGGATAGGACTAGTGGTTATTTAATTGCTCTTGTTACGTCCAGTTGTTAGAGGATTGAAGAGGGTGGAAGGGAATTATATTTATAAATCAAAAACACCCATGCATTTCAACAGAAATCGATAAATCAATCGAAAAAAATTGTTTGTTCTGGGACTCGAACCCGTGAAATCCAGCACGAAATCCCGCAACGCTAACCGCTGCGCCATAAGACCTGGAAATAGTTTATAGTTACATGGAGCATGTACAAAAAAGTAAAAATATTATTGAAACCATCTTACGAGGTTAAAGATTTATATATATAACATATTATATAATCAAAATTGAACAAGAAACAATTATCTTTAATATTGCATTCTCTCATGCTTTATCATTTTATTCAGTGCTTGACAAAATAATCCAATGTTCATTTTGTTCAAATTTAGTTATATTTACTTATATATACAATATAAGGTAAAGAATAGGGGATTTCAGAAGTTTCATCTTTTCATTTCTAAATATATTTTAACCATTCATTTGTTTTCAATTATTTTATACGACTGCCTGGCTGAGATTGCGATTGAAGACTAATAACGAAATACTAATTTATTTATTTTTGCTACTCCAAAGCTGAACTCAATTTTTGTATTTAAAATATTATGTCTTATTATTTCCATAAGCATTCTACGTTAACAAAGAAGCTGAGACAACTTACATTCACTTGTATAGTTTTATTACGCTTGATAAAGATCAGGAAACACTACCAAGTCATAAACACTGAAAAGATGCGTAGCCAGTTTACTATTCGATAATGATTTAAGTTTTTTTTTTAATTTCATGTCTATCAAACGTGTTTGGAAAGGGCAAGGCTGAACATAATAACTAAAATAGTCGAACATTATGTACCATTTTTTTGAGGTTCGGAATCCGATACATTCTTTTTTTGCTGTAAATTGCTTTTTTGTAATACGTGTGAGCTTTGTTTTGATTATTTGAATGATAAAAAATACGAAATTTTAAAATATCTTACCTCATTTAAATGAATAAAAAAATGGACAGTGAATTGCCGTTACTCTTTTTGAAACTTTTGAAAAAGTGTGAATGTACAAACAAATGTTTTTTTTTGGATCAAAGAAATTTGTCACAAATTAAATAACAATGATGGAGAGTTCCGAGAAAAAATAAAAGCAATTTTGTTTCTTTAAGAAAATCATATGTTCGATTAAAATATTATTTTTGCTTCAAATTTTTTTAAATATTTTTTTCGGTATTTTTCAATAATTGGAATGATTTAGTATGTGATAATATCAAAAAAAGTGCAATGCATTGAAGTGCATTAAAATCAATTTCAATCTTTACCTTTCGTGTTTTTTTTTTCTTTTTGATAACTACTTCATAAGAGCAAACTCGCCAGCAATATTTTTTTTAAATAGTTACAGCATAACTGTTCACATTGCGTGCATCAAGTTATTAAGAAGTATAATTGTTTACCTTCTTCGATATATTTTTAGATTACTAAGAAGGTATAATTTATCAATGTACAAATACATATTTTCACTAAATTTCAGACATATTTACTAATTCAAAGTAATTCAAAGACTTCGCGTGGTTAACCTTATCAAAAGTTATGTTTGTAATAGTGATTTTAATAGCTGGTTGATTCTTTTTTAAGATGTGTTCGGTAAATAATATTTTTTAATTTACCTCTTACTTTCCAATAAGATTGAACAAATGCTTTGCATTTTTCAGAATCATTTCCAGACATAAGGCATCTTTATTAACTTGAGTGTTGATTATAATCTTAAAATGTTAGAACAATCTAGAATGCAAGGTTGTGGATATTTATTTTTACAGAACGTTAGGTAGCGGGAGAACACAGTATTAACATAATAAACTACTGATGAACGAAAAGCGAATGACAAAGTAAATACATTTGAATGTGAGGACTGGGTTATATTTTTTTTATTAAATAACCTTTTCCGCGTTTTTTTTTAAATATATATTTTATCGAATTAGCTGTTTTCTTTATCTTCTAAAAAAATACACAGTGTTATAACCGATTCAATTTTTTTAAAAAAAGAAATGTTCAAAGCCATCATTTATCTTAATCTATATAATTTATTATATAAACATTCATTCTAATTCCGAGGTATTTAGTTGTCTGCCCGTTTGTTTACCGAGCATTCTTATTTAAAAAAAAAATTAAGTATTATATTTGTTCGAGGGTTTGCAAACCAACTGCACTATGTTTTTCTTGACAGGCCAAAAGAAATTCACAGATTGAGCTAATTGTTGAGATTAAACAGTCAAATGAATCAATTCTTATGTTACTTCTTCTGATGCGTTATGTTACTTCTTGGAAGGTGAGATGAAATGATTTGTAGTTTTCATTGCAGAAAATTTGTCCAGAATATGTAAATTGTTTGTATTGTTTGTTAATAATACGACCTCTTGGACTAGCAAAACTAGTTTAACCGTTTCATCAACGTCTAATTTAATATTCTAAATTTCAAATATGTCAACTTCTGAAAAATTACATCACTTTCATAGGCCAGAAGAAAACCATTTTACATATAAATACAGAAACGATTCTCAAAAATATCACAGTTCATTGACAATCAACCAATACACAAGTCAAAATGAGAGTTGCTGTGAGTGAGCTATAAAATATTTTTTTTTATTTAATATTCAACGATAGAAAAAGTGGATTTTATTGAAAATAGTTTATAGCATTGTACGACAATCGCTTTAAGTCACGTTTAGAGTGGAATAATCAATATTGTATTCATATCAATTTACAATTATTTTTTTTGTTTCTAACATTTTTTTTCATATGACGGAACAATGAACTCTTGCATCACTAAGAAAATTCGATCAATGGACTGCAAATAGATTATTTTTGTGTTTGAATTTTAGGTTTTTTTTAATCTATCTTATGGTTTTTAGAGTTTCATAGTTCACCAAAGTCTTTAAGTATAGTAATACATTTTTATCTGAAGTTTTGTATATTTAAAAAGCTTGAAATTGCAAAAAAACATTTACATATTTTTTTAATATATCTGTTAGAATCTTCATATATTTTTTTAAGAATTAATATTTAATTTTCACGATGAGTGGAGTATTATGTTAAAGTCGATAAAGGTTTCGATAGATTCTGATATCATTTAAAATCGTTTGGACACTTTTAATTAACATATTTTTGTTTATCCAGTTCTTTTTATTCGCCGTCTGCGCAACCGTAGTGTTGGGAGGTGACCCGATTCCAATTTTGAGACAAGATTCACAAATCAACCCCGATGGCAGCTACCAATGGAATTATGAAACCGGAAATGGAATTGCAGCTTCAGAAAGCGGTGCATTGAAAAACCCTGACACAATCAGTGCCCAAGGCCAATTCCAATACACTGCTCCCGATGGTCAAGTTATCCAACTCACTTACACCGCTGATGAGAACGGTTTCCAGCCATCAGGCGCTCATTTGCCTACACCACCACCAATCCCAGAGGCCATCCAGAGAGCTTTGGCTTATTTGGCCACTCTTCCCCCCCAAAAGAACTAAGCATCCAAACTAAACGAAAATACCTATGATTATGTTTTTAATGTATTAAAATAATGAAAATAAATTTGAAAACTGAAACTTATTGTTTGAATTTCAACAAAATCACCACTATTAAGCATCTCTATGTTTTACTACTAGAAATCCTCGGTTAAATGAAAATGTTCCAATATTTGGATATCCACTAGTTTATAACATACGGCAATTTTATCGGTAAATTTTTGAAGATCAAAAATTCATTCGTTCACTTTTAGAAAGACAATTGAAAACAGGAAATGATATTTCGTTAATATTTTATTTCAATATTCACCATCGACATGCATTGTTAACATGGTAAATACGCACAAAAAATATGTAATTACCTAAAAAAATATTATCTAAAGAACATAAAAATATTTTTTTTAATCTATGCATTAATTAAATAGACATTTTTTCCTTATAAGTATATCATTTTGAATCCACTATTTAATCTTTATCATTTTCAAAACTAGTATAATAATAGCGTATCAAAATTTTCAATGTTATAATATAAAGAAAAAGTTATTTGGATAATAGATGTCTTTATTAATCAGGAGCAATTCTCAATACAATATTCTACCAATAGAAATGTGTTATCTCATCACAGCAGGTCTAAATTATTTTTTTCTTGTAAAATGTACATCTTTATCTCATCCCTCCTTTCAATAGTAGCATGGAATATATTTTCGAATAACAATTTATCAACAGCTATTTACAGTACGTCTTTCTGTGCAGATACGTGCAGTTTCATTTATATCACAATGCTCAAAAAAGGAAATTTGGATTTACAAACAATTTTTTGATGAAAAACACTACTTATTTCTGGTAATATTAATATAGGAATATTTTACGGAATCCAGATAAATATAATTTTAGCATCATTTCAGCTTAATTAGATTTCAGCATTCTTATCGAGATAGCCACCCATTCTCTATCTGAGAAATATAATACTATATACGACATTATTGATTTTTTTATATCAGGGTTGAGAGTCGTGAAGTCGGAGTGTTTATACTAAAGTCTTAAAAGCTTAATTTTCTTTTTAAGACTCCTTATTTTTTCAATAAGTCACTAGAGTAAAAAGTGGCGCAACTCCATGGTAGTAGACCCAAAAAAATATTAGTGTTCTGAACTGATAAAAAAACAATTAAGCTCATTAATAAATTAATACTATTTTGTAATATTATAAAAAATAAGGCAAGAATTTTTGGATTCTTTACTGAGATAATGAGACAAAATACTAACATGAGGAATTCACCTGTTCACCAAGTAAGTTGTTTTCCGTAAGTACATACTGTAATAGAACGCTAAATATATTCTAAAATTAGCCTGTTCATCGTATTGATGTGTTGACTGTGTGTACCAGAAGAAAGGGAAACGATTGAAAAAATTGAATACTATTTTAAGAGAGGAAAATTGGAATGAAAGTCATGTTTAAAGTTAAAATCAGAATCGGAGTCGAATTTTTTAAGGACTCCACAGCCCTGGTAATAACTTTATGTTACCAACATTGAGTAGAATGTTACCAACAACTGAAATGTTACCAACATCGAAGTGTGCTGGACGTCACTGTAAAAAATCCTTATTTATTATATTATTAACCTTCGCCTCTGGAGGAAGAGATTTCCAAAAACCATTACTTCAACTCCGCAAAGAGGTCAACTATAAATTACTGAAATCATTGCAGACGACCGATAGCTTATGTGGAACAAAAACAAGAACATTTATCAAGTTTATTTTTGTTAAAACATAAATTAAAAAAGGACAAATATACTTATTTTTGCTATCCAATTATTTTCATATTCATTTAATTACAAAAATAATTTGCACGTTCAATGTTGTTAATTGTTTATTCATTATGAATTAGAATGATTCCATAAACATAAAAATGTCTCAAAAAAGTAGTTTTTTTCAAAATCAATTATTTGCTGTCATTCATTTTTTAGTACGTGTAATTTTACATTGAAGTTAACTAAATACAGATAAGTATATTTTATTTCAAAAAATATTCTTCTGAAATGAGTTAAGTAAGCTTCATTTTTATACTTCCTTTTTCGAGTATGACGATTTTTTTTACTAAATTTAGCAAGAAAAAACAGTATTTTTTGTGTCTTTTTATTAAATATGTATGAAAATTATCTTTCAATTGTTTACCTTATGTTATGTAAAAACAAATAATTGTAATCTTTTATTACTGAGACAATGTAGCATTTTTATTTTCTGCTCAGTATCAGTTGTTTTCTCAACACGGTTTCATTATTTTATCAAAGGTTGGCGACCAAGCTGAAAAACCGATCCCGATGAAGGGCCAATCAAATTGCAACCCCCTTCACTTTGGCGTGTAGAGGTGATTCGTATTTTTCATTCCGTACCGCAAATGTGACCGAAATATGCAGTTTTTCTACTTTTCGTGGTCACAATAAGAATCCTGCTTATTGGGACTAGTATTACCATAATAAACACATTCAATGCAATATTTTAAATTTCAAATATATCAACTTATAAAAAATGGCATATTTATGTAAAAAAATTGCATCACTTTCATAGGCCAGAAGACACCCATTTCACGTATAAATACCGAGACGGTTTTCAAACAAATCACAGTTCATTAACAATCAACCAATACACAAGTCAAAATGAGAGTTGCTGTGAGTAAATTATAAAACTATAATATACATTCAACGATAAAATATACTTAATATAAAGTGTTTCTTTTTATCTGATCTTCGTAGTTGTAAGACGTTCGCTTTACGAGACGTTGTGCTGGAAACGTACAATTTTATATTTAAATTTTAAAATAAAATAAATATTAATTTATTTTAAAATACAATACAATAGGTGAAATCGTGATAAAAACTAATATACATTCAGCAATCGGTTTAATTATAATTTATTTCTTTGTTTGAAGTGTATTAGTGAAAAATAAATAAATCGTCACTCATCTTCGAAATACTATATGTATTCCATATTCCTGGAATTCATTAAATTATCAAGATATGTTTAAAGTATAAAGGAATATATAAAATTTCTTTATTATATTCAAGACTTCTGAGTAGAGATATACTATTTTTGAAAAACGTCATTTGATAGGTTTTTCATTAACATCACTCATCGGACGTTTTTCATAAATGGATTTTTTAAGACTCGTATTTTTCTGGTCTGAATTTATATTGCATTGGTCTGAATTTGTATTAATTGGTCATAATTTATCGGTCAGTATACACAGGGCAGAATCAATAATTTATGGTCACAAGTTATATAAAATGGTCGTAATTTAAATAAAATTATTCATATTTTATGGATGAGCGATACTACTACTACTACCTAACCTCACCAAAATGGTTTAAAATTTGAACAGAAATTGAATTCTATTCAGACCAAAAATTGATTTTAATTCAAACCATTTAATTTCAACCGATTTTTTAATATACACAGCTTTAATTTTAATGCATTAAATTTTGCACCTAAGAGAGTTTCAAATACCTTATACTTTTATATGCGTTGGTATAAAAAAGCGTAGAAAGGCATCAATTAAAAAATGTTTTTTACGATAAAAACACAATCAACTCATTTCAATCGAGTATTATGTCAAACTTGAAGAAAGTTTTTATGGATTCTGATGTAATTTAAAACCGACTGTTTTAATCAACACATTTTCTGTTTATTCCAGTTCTTTTTATTCGCCGTGTGCGCAACCGTAGTGTTGGGAGGTGACCCAATTCCAATTTTGAGGCAAAATTCAGAAATCAACCCCGATGGCAGCTACCAATGGAATTATGAAACCGGAAATGGAATTGCCGCTTCAGAAAGCGGTGCATTGAAGAACCCAGACACAATGAGTGCCCAAGGCCAGTTCCAATACACTGCTCCCGATGGTCAAGTTATCCAACTCACTTACACCGCTGATGAGAACGGTTTCCAGCCATCAGGCGCTCATTTGCCTACACCACCACCAATCCCAGAAGCAATCCAGAGAGCTTTGGCTTATATTGCCTCTCGTCCACCCCAAAAGAACTAAGCATCCAAACTAACCGAAAATACCTATGACTATGTTTTTAATGTATTATTATTATGAAAATAAATATGAAAACTGAAAACAATTGTAAACATTATTAGAATTCAAAAAAAGTATCGTGATCAAATATCCATATCCTGTTCTACCAAAAGTGCGTCGTTCTATGATGAATAGCTTATTCACTTAGCAATGTGACAAGTATAAGTAAACGTTGTATATAATTATTATAGTTAGCATATAACCTCTACCGTGCGTGTTGTAGAAGGAAAATAGCTTCACCTTACACTTTTTAATTTATAATTTAGGAATTAAAATTAATTCTACCCAATCAATAGAATAAAAAAAAAAGGATTTTGAAAAAATCTATCTCCTTTCCCAATTTAGAGCAAATGGCTTGCTAATAAACGCATTTCAACAGTAATTGTTAAACTAGAACTGTTTTTTTACTCTAAATGATATAGAATAGATAGACATATTAGCTAGTTAGCTAATCGTTCTCGCTACGGATCATTATTTTAGGACTAAAAGAGTGGGAAGGATTTTCTAGACATCACAAACTAATAAAGTTATCCAAGCATATTTTACAGTAAAAATGAATTTTATTTACCGACTACTAAAACCAGTGATACATTGAAATTACACAAATTTAACATTTAATTATTCATCAAAAATTATTAAACATTTCATATTATCATTTATTTTTGATAATGTTTTGACTTGACCATAATAACTATAAAGATTATAGACATAATAACTGGAATTAGAAATATTATCATATGAAAAAACGAAGACTAACGAGAAGAAGTTACTTTCTCTATTATTTTTTGAAAAATCTTATGAAGGAAAAAAATGGTACATCAGTATGACAAAGTCCTACTCTTTTTTTCCCCGAAAATGAACTAAATTCGTTAAAAAAACAATCTTATTCTCTACAAAATTGAATTGGAGATGAAGAAATATCACATTAATCAATCGTTAAAATCCAATAATTTATGCAAATTGTGAATATTATTATGAAAAATCGTTTCCACATTTTAAATTTGTTCTACATAATTTATTTGACATGTGATGGTATTTTTTTCATATTAATATAATATTCTTATTTCACGTTTATAACAAATTTCCTGATTATCATGTGTGATAATTGTATATTTTCCTATTTTAACATCAATTCCATACATGACTGCAGTGTTATTAACCCCCTGATAAGTATCAACGTACCTGTACGTTGGAGTAGCTTGTCATCTATTATCTATTCCCATTCTCATATTTGTTATTGAATTTTTGTTATTTCGTCAGATATGGATACTAGACACATCCACCAGTGACTTTTGGCCACCACATTATTTTATTTTGTATAGCAAATGAAGAAAATGTTTTTTAAAAAAGGGTAAAATTTGTAAGCAAATCGGTAGCCATATAATATTGAGCGTAAAATTCTATTTGGGATCGATTCCTTTCTGTCATCGACGTCTGTAGAGCGGCACATGTAGACAGATGAGAGCAAAAAAGATCTTGACGCAAAAGCGAAGTAATAGCTTCTAGAAAAATATTCAAAAGTAATAAAGAACTAGTTTACTTTACATTTTTAACTAAGAGTTTTATAATTTTAAAAAAATATATACTTCTTGAAATAAAAACTTATATTCTTCCCAGATTGGTTCATATAAAAAAAAGGTTTGTATATTTTTGTGTGCGGCAATACTACAAATAATCAAAATAAAAGAAAAAACCTAATTTAGTAAAAATTAACTCACCACTCAAAGGGTTAACGGCAGTAAAATAATTTTCAGGCAGAAAAAGAGTAGCATTTTGTAGTACCTAGCATATTTAGCCAAACACCTAATGATCGATTATTAAACTACACGCGATACTTTTTATCAAATTAAACTTGATCATTTACAACAGGGGTAGCCAACCTTTTTATATCTACCGCCAGTGGCAGCTCGTGGATAAAATGTCTGAGGGTGCTATGGTAGATTTAAAATAAAAAATATATATTTGGATAATATTTTATTTTTAAAATCAAACATTATACTGAATATGTATTTTTATTACATTGTAAAATTCATTCTACTCTCTTCTTTTTGTTATGTCCTTATTTATAACATCGCACATATTTGTGGACTCTTGAGACTGAGATGAAGACAATTCGCTATAAGAATCTCGTATACGTATAATGGCATTAGTAAAACTTTTTAAGTTTTCTTGTATTGAAAATGCATCGATATTAGAAGATTGCATTTGGTTGTAAATAATTTATACGTGCAGCATTAAAAAGCCCCTTCTACGCGCACGCGTGCATATTCCATTGTTTTTCAATTAACTTGGGGGTGCTGCAGTTCCGCAGTGCGTATGGATGACCCACCACTGCCTACAGTTCTCTTTTTTTTTTATCTCCATTGGTAAAAAAATAAAATAAACCGCCCACCGGTTCCACAGTAATGGTAATTTATATATCATTTTTTAAAACTCTTTCACCTCACCATGAAAGATGGAACCCCCACTTTCGTTGAGGAACAGGTTGCCTTCCAATGATTTACAAGAATTCACAGAAACGTGTATCCTCACAGTTGAAATACCTTGATTTTTGTATTAAAGATTTGGGTATACAGAATATTTATTGACATTAATAAAATGTTGACATAGTCTCAGTTGAAACACAAAACATGAATACCAAATTAATTTACGCACGACAACCACCATTGAAAATATATAGTGGACTGGGAAAGATCGTTATCATGAATAAAATTATTCTATATTTAAAAAATCTTAGAAGAAAATATTCAAAAAATAATTTCGTATTTTATTTATAGTAAGTAGACTTGAGACTACGTTGTAGCTTTTATCATCATAGCTATTGAGAATGGCTTAAATATTTTGTTCCAAACAAATTGGGGCAAAAAAGATCCAAGTAACTTTTCCAGAAGGTTATACATAAAAAATGGGGGTGGTAGAAGAAATTGTATTGAAACAATGACTTTATTAAATAAATCTTTTCCAGAATTCTAGTAGGTTGGAAGTCACAAATACAAAAGTTTCTAAAAATAATTAAATATGTCTTAATGATAACACCTTTGGTTTACCAAAAGAATCTGGTATACTGGTTTGCCATTGACACTTAATCAATGTTCAGGGAAGCTGTAAATGAAATCAAATATTTCTAAACAATGGTTTGGCAGAATTAATACAATTTACCAACGATTTTTTATAAACACGATTTAGTATATTCACGAAAGTTGATTTAAGAAAACATGTTTTTTTTCAATCGCTGAACCTCTGTTTAATGAAGATGGCCAAGATAAATGAATAGGAGAACTAGGGCAGACAGTAGTTTGCCACTGTGCTCGTTTTACAAACGAATAGATTGGAAAGAAAGCTGACATCATAAACGTAGAAAAAAAACAATAATTAAAATATGAAAATATCAATTTTGAAAATCGTGCCCTAAGGATACACAGCAATCAAAGACAACGACGTTGAGCACTCGTATGCAGGACTGCTTTATAATAGAAAATCTGAAACCTATTATCTCGATGGCTGCAACAGGAGAGATATCTCGTAAAAAATCGTGCTCAACACGCCAGAGACGAGTTATCTCGTCGATAACTAATTAAACTAATAGTTGCAAATTATAGCCGGAGTGCTAGATAATTACTATGTATTATACACGGCAACTTAAAGGCTAAAAAACCATATTCGATGTAGGTTTTTTAAGCTTTTACTCGATATTAATATTATTCTGTCAAATTACAGCTCTCTGCATCCCTAACACCTTGTGCATTGAGCCACAAAAATAATAAAATCAAAAATCTCTTACTGATCTTTACTATATTCTATCTTTCATGATAAGTAGGAATCATTCGTTTTATTCATTGCCAAACATTTGACCTAAGTTATCATAATAAGACCTCCGTGTTTATTAAAACTAGTAATACTATGTTAGGCAGATTAATTTCAATATTATAAATTTTAAATATGTCATCTTATGAAAAGTCGCATATTAATATAATAAAAAAATTGCACAACTGTCATCGTCCAGTAGAGGAACATTTCTCGTATAAATACCGAGACGGTTCTCAGAGAAATCACAGTTCATTTATAATCAACCTATACACAAGTCAAAATGAGAGTTGCTGTGAGTAAATTATATAAATATTTTACCATAAAATATATTTTATTATTCTTTATCTACTTTGGGTTGTTTAAAGACGTTCACTCCCTTATAATTAATAATTCAAACGTATTTAAACAAAAAAATATGTACTTTCGATGGATTCGGCGGTAACTTTGTGGAAGTTCATTTTAATATAAAATAAAAATAACTTTGATTATTCCACGTATTGTGTATCAAAATGTGACACGTGTTTCGCCTCTTTCAGAGGCATCCTCAGACAACTACTTTCGCAAATGTTTGCTTAAGTACGAATGATTTTATTTTTACTATTCTGATATATTATAATAAAGATCAAAATAAAATGGGAGGGGATGATAGAACATAATTTTAATCATAACAGTAACGTAGAAATACTCCATCGAGTAAATAAAAAAGGCCTTAAAATGAATAGTCTAGAATTTCTAGAGATAAATAAAAGCATTAATAATAAAGAAACATTATTAAATAATATCTTGAATAAATCAGGTGGTTCACCACTGTTAAATATATTTTCAAACGGTTTAACCCGTCCTAATTGATGCAACTCATTAGATAATCATTTCTTAATGTAAATGTCATTTTGTATTACCTTTATCGTTTGTTTGTTTCCCCCCCCCCTCCCTTGCCACCCATTTTTATTTGATTTCTGTTATAATATATCAAAATAGTAATATATTTTCTATCGGTTTAACCCGTCCTAATTGATCCAACTCATTAGATAATCATTTCTTAATGTAAATGTCATTTGTATTACCATTATCGTTTGTTTGTTTTTCTATCATCCCCTCCCATTTTATTTTGATCTTTATTATAATATATCAGAATAGTAAAAATAAAATCATTCTTACTTAAGCAAACATTTGCGAAAGTAGTTATCTGAGGATGCCTCTGAAAGAGGCGAAACACGTGTCACATTTTGATACACAATACGTGGAATAATCAAAGTTATTTTTATTTTATATTAAAAAAACATGTATTTTTTTATAACATAAAACAAATTACAGTGAAAGTAGTGACGTGTGTCAACACACAATCCGCAATGGGATTAATTTTAATTCATCTCTTTGTGTGAAGTTTTTGTGAAAAATACATCAATTGTTAAACATATTTTTAATTTACTAAGTCATATCACTTTTAATTGTTCATTTGATATCAATATGTGTATGGTATATTTTCACCTTCTACTAGTTTTTTTCGCAAATATACAAATTTTAGAAGAATATATAAAAAAATGTTGTTTTGCAGGTTCACTTATACGCTAATTCACATACTTCACACGTCATAATAAGAATACTAACAAAGTGCCACTCAAATTTCCTCGAAAACATTTTTTTCTGCTACTATATTTTGGTATGAAATAATTTACAAAATCAAGGAAAGATATCAATTTTCAAAATCGTTTTCTATTTCTACGATGAATGGTAGTAAATTTATCTTTATACGATTTTGTAACTAAATGTAGGAGTAAAATATTTTTATTATTTTTTCTCCAGGGTACTTAAAGTTGTACCCACAACCACCCGCTATGGCTTCACGTTCTCCTTACAGGCTGTATTCCGTAGTGTAACAAATTAAGTCATGTTCAAAGTTTTGCCACGGATGTCCCGTGAAGAAATTCCCCAATACTTGGTTGCATACACTATAGTGTGCAGAATGATAAAAAAACAATGAAGTGATGTTCAAAATAAAAGTTTTATCTATAAGGTTCAATTATTTTTCCATAAAGCGCGGTGAATTCTTTGAGAGTCTTTTAATTTGCCTTAGATGCAAGATGCAACCAAGTCGGCATGACCACGGGACCGACAGATCCGACAGATAGTCGTATCGTCTTGAGCAATTTTTCCCTTCCGTTATTCAACTCTGAACCTTTCTTAACAATCTAATCATCATCCTGAATCATATAACCGCATTTACAAGTAGGACTTTTTACTAACCGGCCAAGTTTGAAGAACTTGGCAGCGAAGTTACCAGGGCCAGTTATGAAATGGCTGGTCCAGAAATTAGGAGTCAAAACATTGGTTATCTCCATTCGCCTTTTTACAATTTGAAGGATTTTATAAGTTTGCTTGCCTTTGAAGAATTTTTCCAATATATTTATATACCATGAATAAATCTACTCTTTTATATTTTTCTATACTTACATACTATTTTTTCTATATTGCAGTTCTTTTTATTCGCCGTCTGCGCAACAGTAGTGTTGGGTGATGACCCCATCCCAATTTTGAGGCAAGATTCAGAAATCAACCCCGACGGTAGTTATCAATGGAATTATGAGACTGGAAATGGAATTGCTGCTTCAGAAAGTGGTGCATTAAAGAACCCTGGAGTGCCAGACCTTGAAGCAATGAGTGCTCAAGGCCAATTCCAATACACTGCTCCCGATGGCCAAGTTATCCAACTCTCTTACACCGCTGATGAGAACGGTTTCCAACCATCAGGCGCTCATTTGCCTACACCACCACCAATCCCAGAAGCAATCCAGAGAGCTTTGGCTTATATTGCCTCTCTTCCACCCCAAAAGAACTAAGCATACTATTAGAAAATTTCCAATAGATTTATCAATATTGTATATATTATAGTATGTATTTATATTATCAAAATAAACTTTAAAAATTAAAACTAATGCATTTTTTATTGTATTTTTACCATGGATGGACGGCGATGATCAAGCTATAAAATAACAACAAAAAGATACCCTTATAATATAAGGCGTTTTAAAAAATACGAATCAAGTGGCAGTCTGATGTCAGTTAGGCTTGGAAAATATTTTGGAAGCGGATGCACCATTTCCCATCCAAATTTAAGCATGTGTTGATGATTGTCCAAACTAGCGTTATTGTAGTGAAATACAGCATGATAGCGATTAACTAATTCAAGACATTTGACAAGATATTTGACAGCATCATTGAATCTATATTTTTAATAAAAATATATATCCGACTAAATTGTTTGTTTTTAACAGCTCACAATACATTTTTTTTTGGCTTTGTTGGAAAGGATATATTTATATCACCTGCTATAAAACGTAGAAAATTGATATTTTTCTTAACGTTTCGATAGAGAATTGCATATTTCAATTCGCTTTATGTGATTAATATCTTTGAGTTTGTGTGGCACTTAAATATCAGTATATTAAACCTTTGGAGGAGTGAATAGATCTATACATACCTTAGTTCAATTTACTGCCTTTTCTTAACATGACAATTTTGTGACTTTTTCTCAGTGAATATATGTAATTCATACTTAGAGCATATAGATGCTTACGGACAGACACTCCTGTGTTGAGTTTAAAGTACTTCCATACTCATTTACAGAAAAATGATACCGACATACATGTACGTCCATACTCCTCTAAATATTAATGTTTTCTATATAAACTTGGAGGGATCATTAGTGTCATTAAACTTCAATTGTCATTAGCTCTGTTCTGCGTACTTCTGATGGTTTGCTGACGGTTTGCAAACTGTTTTCAAACTAGAATCGAATTGAAAACTTTTAGATTCTAATTCGAAAACCGTTTGAAAACCGTCAGCAAACCGTTAGAAGTACGCAAAAGAACATAGCTATTATTAATTTTGGTTGGCTTTTTGAGCGTGATGCCTTTTTTAGCAAAGATTTTTACAGTTCTGATTCTGCCACAGTATTAAAGTATCGTGATTTAACACGAAATAAAGTAATA